>OZ038509.1:88643151-88963151 GCA_964036315.1 Acanthosepion esculentum
CATATCTATCTATCTATCTATCTATCTATCTCAGTCCTTTCCATATCTATCTATCTATCTATCTATCTATCTATCTATCTATCTATCTATCTATCTCAGTCCTTTCCATATCTATCTATCTATCTATCTATCTATCTATCTCAGTCCTTTCCATATCTATCTATCTATCTATCTATCTATCTATCTATCTATCTCAGTCCTTTCCATATCTATCTATCTATCTATCTATCTATCTATCTATCTATCTCAGTCCTTTCCATATCTATCTATCTATCTATCTATCTATCTATCTCAGTCCTTTCCATATCTATCTATCTATCTATCTATCTATCTCAGTCCTTTCCATATCTATCTATCTATCTATCTATCTATCTATCTCAGTCCTTTCCATATCTATCTATCTATCTATCTATCTATCTCAGTCCTTTCCATATCTATCTATCTATCTATCTATCTATCTATCTCAGTCCTTTCCATATCTATCTATCTATCTATCTATCTATCTATCTCAGTCCTTTCCATATCTATCTATCTATCTATCTATCTATCTATCTATCTATCTATCTATCTCAGTCCTTTCCATATCTATCTATCTATCTATCTATCTATCTATCTCAGTCCTTTCCATATCTATCTATCTATCTATCTATCTATCTATCTCAGTCCTTTCCATATCTATCTATCTATCTATCTATCTATCTATCTATCTCAGTCCTTTCCATATCTATCTATCTATCTATCTATCTATCTATCTATCTCAGTCCTTTCCATATCTATCTATCTATCTATCTATCTCAGTCCTTTCCATATCTATCTATCTATCTATCTATCTATCTATCTCAGTCCTTTCCATATCTATCTATCTATCTATCTATCTCAGTCCTTTCCATATCTATCTATCTATCTATCTATCTATCTATCTATCTATCTATCTATCTCAGTCCTTTCCATATCTATCTATCTATCTATCTATCTATCTATCTATCTATCTATCTATCTATCTATCTCAGTCCTTTCCATATCTATCTATCTATCTATCTATCTATCTATCTATCTATCTATCTATCTATCTATCTTCTCTTTGATCATCAACCAGTCTAATTTCTATTATAATGTCTGTTATAATTTCCATATTTTCTCATTTTTCTTCTGGTCTCTGAACTCTTTCTTCAAAATATTGATGCCTCAGCGAGACACTAAATCATCCAAACCAAATTTTACTTTGACATCTTTATCACTTTTATTATAGGTGAATTTCGTATCACAGTCTTTAAGTAACAGGCCAAGAGGGTTTGGAAAATTTAATACTCAAAGGTCCTATGGAAGGATAGAGAAGAAGCCTGAAGCATAAAAAGAAATATAATATTGTTGGAAATTAAAATGAAAATAATATTAATTTAAAATAAAAAATATATAATGTATATATATATGTTAAAATTGAGCAGATGTTTTAATTACCGTCTTTTTTAATTTTAAAGTTGACTTCACGAGAAAACGAAAGAAGAGTTAAGATATTTGATTATTTTGCTCATATTTCGAAAAAGATGGTTCCAGTGACTTCCAGAGAGTTCGGCTGTTATCAGCAGTAGACTTTAGAATCGTGCCTAATAGGCAGAATTGAAGCGACGTCACCATGCCTTCCTCCTTCAACTCATTGATATATCAAACAGCGAGAGGACGGACGTTGTCATGAAAACTGATTGTAACAAAAGGTACAGCTATGTTTCATTCAAGAAGAATGGTGCTTGCAGCTAGCCTAAAATTCATTTTAATATACCCGGCACACAGTGCCTACAATTTTAAAGGTTTAACTCAAATTTATAACCTGTTTTGAAGCCGCCTAGAGGTTGATTGAAAATGTTATTAAATTTATAAATAAAGAATAAGATGAAAATATCCGATTAATTCTTTTCTTTTGTTTTCCGCTGTAAGTACTAAAATTACATTTTTATATGCTTCATATTAAATGGCTGCGAAAATTCTCATAGCTTTAAAAAAGAACATTATCTGTGCAATTTTGCATGTATTATTCTTTTTCGTGGCTTGTTGTCACTTGTTCCCGAACGTCGCGTAAACGTTCTCGATCGGAAACGTTCAATTTTTCAACTTATTTTCGCGATATTTGGCACTAATAATGGGACGCTAATTTTGTTTAACTAAATTGACTTGTGCCTTTGATATTGAAGGAAACTATTTTGTCGCTCGTTGTTTATTAGGACGGAGAATTTTTATGATTTGTGTGGTCTTTGTAATTACTATTTTCATATCGTTTGCTATTACCTATTTTATGAAATGGCGGAAGGCTTTGATCTTGTTTCTCTCGCTAAGAAGCACAATTGTTTCAATTTGAATATGGTGCCATCCTTTGGATATTTTCAAATGAAGGATGGCGTATTTTAAAATGAGTTCAATGCCCACAACGAATTTGTTAACGTTTGGCTTATGCCCTTTGCGAAAAACTGATGAGAAGATTTCAGAATTCTATAATAAAACGGAGATATTTGAAGACACCATTAGAAATGAAATTCTCAATGCTACACAATTTAACTGAAAAGTAGTGGAAAGAATTAGATAATTTAATATAGAACTTTAATATCTCTGACAGTACTCAGGAGGATGGGCGTATTTATAATTGTTTTACACATCAACAAAGTCCTAATTTTGGTCAAGCTGTTCCTAACCTAAAATATCTCACATTTTGTAGAAACGCGAATGCGAGTGATAAATTCGCTTTTAAGAATTTTTTCTCATTTTGAAAATTGAATTATTGGTGTACATTCAAAATATCTACGTCTCCAGTATCTGAAGGATTTTCTTTCTAATTATGTTGCACACTAAATTCAGTCCATTCGTCCATTCGTGATGAGAATTTCTAATTCGTATTTTGGTTAAAAAAGATGAATTTCTAGACAGCGAATTCATCATTAATGAGATTTTTAAACAAAGGAAATAAGTTTTTTTATATATTTTCTAAACTGAATGGTAATCCTGTCAAGAATTTGCAAAACATTTCAAACCGTACAGCGAGCAACCATCAGATTATTTTCCCCGTATGCACATGAAGGAAATAAGGACAAAGGGAGATTGTAAATGGTCAATAGTTGCAGACGAGAAGTTGTGGAGAGTCATGATCACACCTCTTGAAGGGATGTGGAACATAAAAGTAGAAGTATCATATAGATGATGAGAATTAGGATGAAGATATGTTTTAAAGAGTCAATAGTTTCATAGACAACAAAAAGAGGAAATTGTGGGGAGCCATGTTCACTTACGTCTTGAAGGAGAATGGCGTATAAAAGAAGAAAGAGAATCATATGAATGACAGAATAAGGACTGTGAGAGATGGTAAAGTGTCAAGTGGTCCTTAGAGTGAAAATAGATCGGAACTTTAGGGGAACCAGGTGTGAACCCCTTCTGAAGAGAGTCTGCAAACGAGAGTCAATCGTAAAAGCGTTTTAAATAATGCAAATTATAAAAGGTCTTACCTCATGCCAATCGTCAATGTTTGAATAAAGATAGTCACTGGATGTGTGTAATGTAGCGTACGGGGGATCAATTATGACGTTGTTAAATTCACAGATTGTCATAATTTCATTGTAGTTAAAAGCGAGGCATCTGCGTCGAAAGAAACAGAACCTTGCACACTGGAGAACACCAGAAACGTGGGTTGATCGGTAGATGAAGAATAAGCATAAAGATAGATTGAAATGGGTCAATATTTACATAGAGCAACAGAAACGGGAAGCCATGATCACCTTCGACTTGAAGATATATGGCATATAAAAGAAGGAGAAATGCATATAGATGACAGAATAAGGACAGGGAGAGATTGAAATGTGTTACTTAGAGTGAAAAAAGATTGGATATTTTGGTCACTCAGGAGCAACTCGCCCTGACGGGACACGGTAGATGAAAGGAAAAAGAAGAGTAGATAGTAAACATGTTTTAAATAATACAAATGATAAAAGGTCTTACCTCATGCCAATCGTCAATGTTTGAATAAAGATAGTCATTATATGTGTGTAATGTAGCGTACGGGTGATCAATTCTGGCGTTGTTAAATTCACAGATTGCCATAATTTCATTGTAGTTAAAAGAGAGGCATCTGCGTCGAAAGAAACACATCCTTGCACACTGGAGAACATCAGGAACGTGGGCTGACCGATAGTATTGGAATCCTTGGAGGCGTTTTCCTTTTTGATATATATTGTATTTGACTGACACTACTTTACATACGTCAGATGAAGTGCTGATAAAATTTATTAGAAAGCAGGACAAACACAACAGCGGCAAGAGAGACATTTTTATCGTTTGATTTCGGTTGTTAGGTTTCCAGGTAGAAGTTTCTTGTTCAGAAGATTGATCGCGGCTAATATCCAATCAGAGTTGTGGTTAACAGACCAATAAGTAATTCTCTATAGGTCTGTTCATATACATATATACATACATATATGCATAAAAATTAAAAATTTATTAAATCAAAACGAATGATATTTTTGTCTTTTTTTATGACTTATTTATTTCATACCGTCAACTCACACATACATAGACACACACGTATACATCTCTCTCTCTCTCTCTCTCTCTCTCTCTCTATATATATATATATATATGTGTGTGTGTGTGTGTGTGTGTGTGTGTGTTTGTGTGTGTGTCAAATCAGATGATGCTAGAGTTATGAGTCGGGTTTAGTCACGAATCTGATTTTGCTTCTTCGTATTTTAATCCTGAGTTATTAGTTGAAACAAATTACATATGAGTGGAGTTTAATCATCAAAATATATCCCATTCTATTTTATGGTCTGCTGGCATCGTCGTGACAGAAGCTCAATTCCACGTTTATATATATATATATATATATATATATATATATATATATAGATATAGATAGATATAGATATATAGAGATATATATGTGTGTGTGTGTGTGTGTGTGTGATAAAAGATACTAAAACCAGAGTCTCTACTTTGAATGAAAACAAAGAGAGATCACTAAAAGAACATGGAGAGATTTCAGTTTTTGAAAATCGTAGTCGAGAGGAAAGAAAATTCACTCACATTTTTTTAAGTATGATATCCAAAGTAGGACGGGAACTTTGTTTCCAACCCAATATATATAATCAGTCCGACATAGACAGAATGACAGAGAAGAAGAGAGATGAGCAGATTTATATAGATACAGGGTTGAGTCAAATGTTTGTTCGTATTTAAATCTTTAATCAATAGTTAAAAAAAATTTACATATAAATGGGGTTTAAGCATCAAAATATATCACATCTTATTTGTTGCCTGTTACCATCGTCGTGACAGAAGCTCAATTCCACTTTTATGGTATTTGGCTGGTCTAGAAGCATATATATATATATATATATATATATATATATATATATATATATATATCTTCAGTAAAATGAATGGAGCACTTTGGTTGATTGGCATTTGTTTACAGTTGTAAAAACAATCCGCTAGATTTAGTTGTGTAACTCTACCGAGTGAAGATAGCTCTGGCTGGCACAAAATTAGTTGTGTTTCAATCCTGGCTTGAGGCATTCGGAAGTCTAGTCGCACTGTGATACAGCGAAACTACTCTCTGTGAATGACACACACACACACACACATATATATATATATATATATATATATATATATATATGAATGATAAAAGATACTAAAACCAGAGTCTCTACTTTGAATGAAAACAAAGAAGAATAAAAGAAAATGGAGAGATTTCACTTATCGTAGTTGAGAAGAAAGACTGTTCCCTCAATTTTTAAGTATGATATCCAGAGTCGGACGGAAACCTTTGTCTGACCCAGTCTGACATACATAGAATAACAGAGGAGAGAGATGAACAGATTTAGATAGATACAAGATTTATATATATATATATATATATATATATATATATATATATATATATATATATATATATATATATATATATATATATGTTATAAATTAACTGATATAAACATGGTTTTTTCGCTACACAGTAATAATCATGTTTAAAAAATGGAAGTTTAAAACTTCGAATTTTATTTTGTAATTAAATTAAAAACATTAGTTCCATTTCATCCTCAAGCGAATTTTGAAGTAACTTATTTTTTTTAATTTACTGAGTTTTAAATGCACAGAAAAAAATTCATAATTCACTGTTTCCAAGGATACAGAGAAAATCCAATCATTCAGACAATTATTTTTTCCTATCAAGTTTAAGTATGTATATTACCAGGTCACATTCTTTTTAACATTTTATTTTTAAATATTATTTAAGGAAAATTTTTGACAATGACGTTAAGAAATAGCTCATTCATTTCTCTGATTCAGTAAAACTCAGTAAAAAAAAGTATCCTTAAATAATATTTAAAAATAAAATTAAAAAAAAATGTGACCTGGTAATATACATACTTAAACTTGATAGGAAAAATAATTTTACATACTGTAAGTAATTCTATTACATTTACTTGTTTTAAAAAGAAATATAGTCAAAATATAGTTAAAATTAAGAGTGAAAATATTTTAAAATTGTAGTTAAATAAAACGAATTCTAACCTAAACATCTTTTAAAATTGTAGCTAAATAAAACGTATTCTAACCCAAAAATCTCTCTCAGATTACTTCTAACACTTAAAAGAATCCAATAAAACACCTACAGTAAAATGAAATTAATAGGAAAAGCTAGAATATGTAGGCCATTAAATGTCCCACGTCCTTTATACATACATGAGAAACTATATATTACTAAGTTTAAATTAAAATAAATGTTTACTGAATCAGAGAAATGAATTAGCTATTTTTTGCCGTCATTGACAGAAATTTTCCTTAAATAATATTTAAAAATAAAATTTTTAAAGAATGTGACCTGGTAATATACATACTTAAACTTGATAGGAAAAAATAATTTTATATACTGTAAGTAATTCTAGTACATTTACTTGTTTTAAAAAGAAATATAAAAATTAAAAGTGAAAATATTTTAAAATTGTTAAATAAAACGTATTCTAACCTAAACATCCCCAAAAAATCTTTAAGTATACAAATAGAAAAAATGCCGTAAGAATATTTTTCCGTTAACAATAAAATTTCTAAAAAAAACCCCAGACGACATGCATTTAACGGATGTCAGAATTCGTTGAAAAATACATCCCTACCCTACCTAAACATAACAACTTTTTCGAACGTAACTAATAACTGATACAACAAAAGTTAATAAAAATGAACACGCTACAACCCCTTGTCTGAATGATTGGATTTCTCTGTATCCTTGGAAACAGTGAATTACGATTTTTTTTCTGTGCCTTTAAAACTCAGTAAATTTTAAAAAATAAATTACTTCAAAATTCGCTTGAGGATGAAATGGAACTAATGTTTTTAATTTAATTACAAAATTAAATTCGAAGCTTTTAGGTTCCATTTTTGAAACATGGTTATTACTGTGTAGCGAAAAAACATATTTTAAATCAGTTAATTTATGATATTAATGCTCTGTAAATTTACATTGAGCACTATTTTGTAAAAATAAAAATATCAATAAGAACACCGGATTATATATCTTAGTGTGCTCTATATATATATATATATATATATATATATATAGGTTTTATATATATATATATACAGTGTAACCCGGATATAAGAGAGTTGTCGGGGCCGGAGAAGAAGTCTCTTATATCCGGGTTTGGTCTATTATATATACATTAACACAGGCTCTAATTTGGGACCAGAGAAAATCTCTCTTATATCCGGGTTTATCTTATATCCGGGTATTTTATATCCGGGTTACACTGTATATATATAGGTTTATATATATATATATATATATATATATATATATATATATATAGGTTTTATATATATATATATATATATATGAAATGCGTATATTTCGTCAGAATGTTTTCATTAAGACAGGTCTCGTTAAATAATTTGGAGAGGTTCTGTCTTCTTATTTTCGATAGGATCCTTTTTTGTTCGCAAATAAGCTTTTTGTGCTGTTGTTCAAAGACGAGAGGAAAACACATAATTACTAATTCATATACAAAACAGATATTCTACAGCGAACTTAAAAATATAAAACAATCATCAATAACAACTTCCCCCACTACATCGTTGCCGAGCAAATAAGTTGCTGCATCTGGGACATCTATGCAAAACATATGAAACATAATAACCCTGTAACTAATTGCAAACATATTAACCTTTTATATTGTAACCAGATGCATGCTAGTTAGAAACAAGACGAAAACATCCTAAAAAAATGTATAAAAACTAATACATCCACCAGAGATCCCAGTAAAAAAATAAAACTTATTATATACTCTATACTAAATCCACTATATCTAATAAAATCATTCGTAATGACCCTCCCCCGGCAACTTTCATGTTACAGAAAACCAAAATCTTTTACAAATTTAAATGTCCTCTGGGAGACTGCATTCACGTCGGCTAAGTCTTTATCTGAATAATACTTCCAATATTTCAAAATATTTACAACATACCTGTCGACACACGCAATTCAAAAAAAGCTTATTCGCGAATATGAAAAGATCATATCGAAAATAAGTAGACATAAGTAAATTATTTAAGGAAATCTGACTTTATATATATATATATATATATATATATATATATATATATATATATATATATATATATATATATATGCGTGAGAGAGTGTGTGTGTGTGAGTGTGTGCATGTGCATGTGTGTGTGTAGATAGATAGATAGATAGATAGATAGACTTATTAGTATCGCACAAATTTATTTGTACTACATACTGTATACTTTTAAAATAAGAAATACATACTTATGGACAGATATATACCTATGTGTTTCCTTTCTGCATTGACGAACCAAAGTTGCATAAAATTTACATAACATTTTGCTCTGGTAATAACTGGGGACATAATTAATAATTGACAAAATTGATTGTCCGCTCGTAACATCTGAAAAAGCCGTTCGTATGTAAATCGAGATTTTAATATCATTTCTATATAAATATCAGTAGGTTCATTGTTTTTCGGCTCCATCAATATTACAAATAAAAAAAACTGCTCAATAATAATGGTCAAACCAGACTAGCCCGTTAACCATTACCCCACTCTAAGGCAAGCGTCCGTGTGAACTATTGTCATACATGATATATAAATATATATTAAATGGTATATAAAGAGAGGAGAAACTGGGAATTTTAAATTTAAATCAACTTTCATTTTAAAACTATGTTTTGTGTGAATAATCTATTCGAATAAAATCCTTTATTTTTATCACATTTCTGATGAAATATCTTCAGATTTTGATAACAGTAAGTGTAATGACATTTGATAAACACTTGAGTTTCAGGCATTGCAGTGCAGTGTATTCATGAAATCCATGAAGAACTTTATATATCCATCATGTCATATTTGATGAAGTCAGATATTGCATGAAGGAAGTGTGTCTCATACCCGAAATGTAACATTAAAGTTTGAATTGATTGACTAGAATATATTGTGAGCATTTCATGTGAGTTTCAACTGAATGCAAACCAACGCTATCGTCGAGAATGAAAACTCTGAGGAAATAACTATAAGCGGCTTAATATTTATATATAGAAAAAGAGTTGTAGATGATTAGAAACATCAAGACGAGTAGAAATAGTAAAAATAGTATTAATTATTATCTGTTTGTTCTATGATGTTGGAATCATAAGAAAAATGATTACAGATGAAATTGTGACTTGGGATCAAATATGGATCGAAATCCGACAGAATGATCGGATAAAGAAAGTGTAAATTGTATACAGTCTTTCACTGAAGAGTTGCATAAAGGGCGTGTGTCTGATATCCGAAGATGAGACATTAATGTCTGGATTGATTTACTAAAAGACCGTATAAGAAATCTGACCGGTTACATTGGATTTCATCTGAAGGTAAAACAACGTTTATGTATTATCCAATTT
The DNA here is from genome assembly GCA_964036315.1 of Acanthosepion esculentum. NCBI lineage: Eukaryota > Metazoa > Mollusca > Cephalopoda > Sepiida > Sepiidae > Acanthosepion > Acanthosepion esculentum. The sequence continues at coordinate 88,653,092 of OZ038509.1, forward strand.
GAAACGAGTATCGATCTTAGACAAAATGAAACGGAACAAAGAAGCATTTGCAATTGTAATAGACATGTCTTTCATATATAGAAAGAAAATGAAGATAGATTAAAATTATAACAAATGAAGATCTTTTATGGATTCGCATGAAATTCAGCGCACTACTAGAGTGGCAAGTAGGTCTCATAGTATTACTATTGAAATAGCCAGAATAGCTATTTCCACACCGAGAACATGGCACAAATAATATAAAAACGCAAACTACACGAACAAATTAAACACACGTATAACTGCAGAATAAAGAACGAATGTCCCTTAAACGGTAATTGCTTACAAAGCAACATAATATACCAAGCCAGGAAAAACCTCACCAGATAATGAAGGAAAAGTATACATAAGAGTAACTGAAGGACCCTAGAAACAAAGAAACTATACACACAAAACCTCTTTCACAAATAGGAAATATGCGAACAGCACAATGCTTTCTAAGTATATCTGGGAAATTAAAAACAAAACGCACATCACACCAAAAATATCTTGGAAAATAAGGAAAAGATCATCAGCCTACAACAACCAAGCCAAAACTTGCAATCTTTGCTTGGAGGAAAAAATAGCTATCATTACCTTCCCAGACCAGAATAAATTATTAAATAAACGTTCCAAGCTCATCTCAAAATTCAGACATAAATACAAATTGTTACTACGTTACTTAAAAATCGAAAACTGAAAAAAAAAAAAAAAAATAAATAAATAAGCAAAATAAAAATAAAGTAAGTAAAATAAATTAACCCAAACGAATTACCAAATCACACCCGTTAGAATAGACGAAATAGAATTAATAAATAAAAAATAAAAAAACAAAAAAACAAATAAATAAAGTAAATAATAAACAAATTAACAAACCAATATGGCCAAAATATTAGACTGTAAAAATCAAACCAAAAATCGGACGACAAACATAGCTGTAACTGTTATATAACGATAAAAAATACGACGTTACTTTAAAATCGAAAACCGAAAAGAGCAAATAAAAATATACAGCAGAGTAAATAAAAATATGCAGTATAATAAATAATAAAAAAACAAGTAAAATAAATTAATCTAAATTAATCCAAATAAATAAACAAACTAACAAACCGCTCCCGATAAATCAACTGTTAGAAAAAACAAGTGAAGGTAATCAAATCAAATAAATAAATGAAGTAATAAACAAATTAAAAACTGTTCCCGCCACAATAATAGTTAGAATAAACTACAGCAATCAACTACAAAATTGAATAAATAGTTTTAATTATCTTCCCAAAACTATTAAATAAGCGATATAAACACATTTTTACTACGTTAATAAAACACCGATTAAAATTAAAATAAATAAATATATATATAAGATAAGAAACAAAAATAAAAAATAAAAATAATTAAAAACCAGAAAAATAAATTAACCCCAATAAATAAATAAATAAACGACTTCCGGCAAAATAACCGCCCAAATAGACTACTCACAATGCACCACTGACCCGTATATATAAATAGCCGAGAAAAAACAACATGTGTGGCCTGACGATTGCGTCTAGCATGAAACAGCCTGTCGCCTCTAAGTGTGGACTTCAATGTTCACTTTTATATTTACACACGCTCTATCTCTGATATTGAGCACTTTATCCCATAAATATAGCACACCTTAAGAGTATATTTCTTCATATATATTGTTGAGTCTTGACTCAATGTTGAATCTCGCCTATTGCATGGAATAATAATGCAACACAAAATGTACTTAGAACAAGAATGTATTATAACAAGAAAGTGTACACAATAAGTACATATAGTATTTCTGTATATTTCTGGGAAGACGTTCCTGGAGAATGTGTTGACTAGTCGCAGTCGATCAGAGTCTCTAGTTGGATCTCGTGATTCCTCCTCCTCGTCTTCCGGTACCAACCACTATTTATATAGTTGGTAGTCACCTATGCAGATTAGGTGGATCCTACCACAACACCCCCCTCCCAAGCCTTGGAATCCTTTTGGATTTCAACTGGCTTCTCTATGGGATGATGATCATGGTTATTTCTTTGTAGATCCCCTTGGCATAGTTCCTATGTATATCTGTTTTTTTTTCAATATCTTTTTCGTTTTGGATTCACGTCCAATGGGTCCGTGAACTTTCGTTTCCTACCGGATCTTCTCGGTTCATGAGCACTCTGCGGAGGTTCTACTTGAAAAGTATCATACATTACATCAATGGGATCTTCCTCCTCATCCGGTATACTCTCTTCATGCTCTAGCACGTAGCATTTTTTGAGTTGGTTCTGGTGCCTTTTATGAGTATTCTTCGGCCCTTTTATTATGTAAATCAGGTCACCGATTCTCTTGTCCACTATGCCTCGCTCCCAGAACTCAATGTTGTTTCTATAGCACTTGAAAAAGACCTTCTCTCCGGGGGTGTATCTTTTTCTAGCTGTATACATAGTGTTCTTTATTCTATTTCTTCCTGGCAAAAGCTTGTCAAACACTGACTTAACTTTCCTAGCGAACATTAGTTCAGCTGGTGCCATGTTTGATGGTTTTCTCTGGTTAGGCGTGATTCTGTATACTTGTAGGAATTGCTGAAGCGCCTTTTCCGTTGGAACTCCTGAGGCTTTCTTCAGAGCGCGCTTTAACGTATCTACAAATCTTTCTGCGAGTCTATTGGATCTCGGATGATACGGCGGCGTCGTTATGTGGTTAATTTGATATAACTCACAAAATTCCTGAAATTCGTCAGAAGTGAATTGTGTACCATTGTCACTCACAATACACTCTGGCACACCGAACCGTGCAAATAGTTCATGCAAAAAAGTTGTTGTGGTATTGGACGTAGGCTTTTTGCAGCGTAGTACTTCCGGCCATTTTGTAAAGCTATCTACCACTATTAAGTAGTAATAATCTTCTACTGGACCAGCGAAATCAATGTGTAATCTTTCCCACGGATGATCCGTCTTTGGCCATGGTTTTTGTACTATAGGTGGTGCCTTAGCTGCTAACGCACACCCTTTACATCGATGAACCATGTTTTCGATATCCACATCCATTCCTTTCCAATATACAAAGCTTCGCATTAAGCTTTTTGTTCTATTAATCCCCGGGTGACCCATATGAAAGTCCCGTAGGATTCTTTTCTGCAACTTTTTTGGTACTACTACTCTCTCTACACTTGCGAAAGGCACGTTACGTTTCTTTTTAATTATCGGCATAGTATTTTCTTTTAATTCAAATTTAGCTTCAAATTTGTTACATCTTCCAAGACCAGGTGTAAAGGTTTCCGGAAACTTTTTCTTTAATTCATCTTTAATGTCCTGTCTTGATTGCGTATTACTTTCTACTTTTCTGCAGAATGAGTTTAACGGTTTATCCCACAATTCGAATGTTTCAATAAAATCTGTACCCAACAAGTTTTCTCCATTTCTCAGAATGAAAACTTTTATTTTTTTAACGATCCCATTCAATTTCATTGGAAGTACAACCTCGCCTTCGAAGTTAATTTGCTTTCCAGTTACCGTTCGAGCGAGTTTCGTTGACTTCATTATTGTAGGCCTTTTTAAAATTTTCCATGTTTTATCGTTCATTATTGTTAAATCTGACCCCGAATCGAGTTGAAATTTGATATTCTTTTTGAATATTTCAGTCGTCACATATTTCCTCAAATCTCTATCTGATTTGATATTCGAATTTGTTTGTCTAATTCGGCTCTTGAATTTTTTCGTTTTACAACACGATCCTTTGTGACCATTCTTTTGGCACACGAAACATTTCTTATTTCTATATGGGCAATTTACCTCCCAATGTCTTTCGTTACAACGTCTGCAATTATATGGTGGGACTTTTTTATTTTCGTTCTTTTTATTTTCTTGTCTATTATTAAAATACGCTGAATTTTTTCTCCAATTTTTCTCTAATGGGTACTTTGACTGCTTTTTTATTTTTTTAATATAAGCAATGCCAGCTTCTTCGATTTTTTGCGACTCTTTCTTTAACTTTACGGCCCGTTGACACTCCTCTGCTAACTTTTGCAGGGTAAGGCCTTGTTCAGATTCGAGTTTAGACAAAACTCTACGTCTTATTTCGGCACTCTTACTGGATACCAGTCCTTGAGCAAAAATTAAGCACTTGAATTCTTCAACCGTAATCTCGGCCAATCTGAAATTGTCACAATGTCTATTGACTCTAGATGCATATGTTAAGTAATCCTGATCGTCGGATTTAGAGACATTCATGCATAACCATCGCTTATGCCAAAGCGACATATTTGCTCCAAACAGCTCTTTTAGCAATTTCACTGTTTCCGAGAATTCCAATTCAGTTGTTTTTCTCGGTAGAATAAAATCTACAAATTTGCTATGTTCTGCTGTACCTAGCTTTCTTAGTAATAGACTGACTTTTCTTGAATTCGACCAGTTTTCACAGTCTGTGTAGAAAATATCTTCATATCATTTAAAGTACGCTTCAAACGTTTTTTCTTCGTCTGGCACATAGTTGAAAGTTTCCAGCGAATTAAATATGGTGTTATTAGAATATGAAGAATTTCCCTCATTTGCCTGATAGTTGTTTAATTTCTCCAGTATTAACTTTTGAATTTCTAAAAGTCTTTCCTCTTGACGTTCTTGATATTTTTGCATTGCTATCAGTTGTTCTTGCTGTGCTATCTGTTGTTCTTGCTGACGTTGTTGACTCAACTGCTGGGATTTTAATAATTCAGATATGACTTTGAATAGTTCCTCCATTTTTAGCTGATAGTGTGCATGCAACAAGCAATATACTTTTAATTTGTGTATCCACGAATATCATATAAGCTGACCAAAAAAAATCGAAACAACGTACGACTTTTCTATTTTATGTCTTGCTTTTACATTCACGCCCGTGCTAATCAACTTTGGTATTTTTTTTTCGTGAACAGAGAACGTCGGACTTTTTTTCGTTTTCGACTCCTGTTCGCGTATTTCAATGACAACGTCTGATTTTCTTATCAGAGGTAATTCGTCACTATATTGTTGAACAAATAATTAAAAAAAAATAATTTTTTAAAGTTTGTTACCTTTCAAAGTCGACACGGTGTATTTGTGCTCCTTTTAATCCATGCATGTTTTTGTAGTCGGCCAATTTTTCTTTTTAGCGGGTGTCTCGTTGTAGATAATTTTTTAATTTAAAATTACCGTTACTCGTTTACGACACCTTTCCAATTTTTCTGAGTGAACATTCCTTTATGCTTAGTCGTCTTTTAACGAGTTTTACATATCCAGAAGTTCAGAATCCTTCGTCGTTACGTTAACGTTGGACTTTGAATTAATAGTTTTTTTTTTTGTTTTTTTTCAGCCTGGGTTCTTCAATGACTTGTCCCAATTGTTGAAAACTTTCACTATTAATTCTTTCTTCTTTCCGTATGGTTCGTTCTACTTCTTTGCCATTGTTGAAACTTGGCGTATGGTTCGTTCTACTTCGTGGCCATTGTTGAAACTTGGCGTATGGTTCGTTCTACTTCGTCGCCATTGTTGAGTCTTGACTCAATGTTGAATCTCGCCTATTGCATGGAATAATAATGCAACACAAAATGTACTTAGAACAAGAATGTATTATAACAAGAAAGTGTACACAATAAGTACATATAGTATTTCTGTATATTTCTGGGAAGACGTTCCTGGAGAATGTGTTGACTAGTCGCAGTCGATCAGAGTCTCTAGTTGGATCTCGTGATTCCTCCTCCTCGTCTTCCGGTACCAACCACTATTTATATAGTTGGTAGTCACCTATGCAGATTAGGTGGATCCTACCACAACATATATATATATATATATATATATATATATATATATATATATATATATAAAGAGAGAGAGAGAGATAGTTATATACACTATTCACACTATTGTCCTCATCTTTGTTGCTATATTTATCATATTTATATATTGTACGCTCCGGCCTTCTTCAGGTGTCGAAATCAACCCTTTATTGAGATTGTTCTAGTTCCATGTCTAGTGGATGTCAGTTAGCAGTTATGTCCTGTTAATTCACCTCTCCAAGTTCCCCACTGTCCACAAGTATTGAACTCACACTCTATGGGTCCTGTCACTGGATCTAACCAACGCCTTTTTCCACTGTGCCATGTGTCCTTAAGGACATCTGTGTATGAATTTCTGGGACTTATAAACTTAATGACTTCAGCAATCATTTTTTACCAGTGCTCATATTGCAATTTTCATTGTTATGTTATTATTGCTTTTCTCTGGCACTCACCACTTGAAGAAGGCCGAAACGTTGTGATAAATATGGCAACAAAGATGAGGAAAATAGTCCGAATAATGTAAATCGTGTACATAATACTCATCTCAGAAATATAGACAGATATAGTTATATAAGTATATAGATATGAGATCAAAACTTGTTAGTTTTTATCAGATTTGTGATTAACAGACTAAGTAGAAATTTCAATTTCTCTTCACATATGCACACACATATATACGTGCGTGAGCACACACACACACACACACACACACACACACACACACACACACACACACACAGGTGTAACTATTAACCAAATCAATTAAATGAACAAATTTATATAAATACGAGGTTGAGTCAAGTGTTTGCCCATATTACAAGCTTTAATTAATAGTTGAAATTATAGTCAAACAAATTACATGCGAAAAGCGTTTATTCATCAAAATATATTCGCACAATATTATATTGTCTGTTGCCATCATTGTTCCAAGATGTCAATGCCACGCTTATAGCATTTGTTAGCGTAGGAAATCGGTCATGTCTAGGAAAATGACGGTACACGTTTTGGAAATTAGTCTTGTTGACTGAACACATTCAGCTTTTCAGATGCTTAAGTTTGCGCTTGGTCAGATTAGTATTGTGTGTTGGAGCATTTTCATGGTGTACGACTGCACATATTTGGCTGACCCATGATGAGTAGCGGGCTTTTAACAGTGCCACATAACCGCTGTAACTTTTAAGCCTAAAAGTCAGAAAGTACACAGCATAGCCATCTGCGGTATGCTTAAAGTACAACACCTAGAAATTCCACTGAAGACAAAACATGACGTTCTGTTCAAACCGCACGTTGTCTGACAACAGATTATGAAGCCTGGCCGGAACCATTGATTTCGCTTATTAAGATTACGAAATAAATTCATTTTTCAACCATCACAGACATAAAAAAACGGTGCCTCTTTTGGATTTGCCTGTAGTTACAAATGTTCACGAGTCATCGAGCCTGAAGAACTACTCGACAGCCTCAGTTCACAAGGCTGAGATTGTGCAGGTGTTGATTTAAGATGCTTTGTAAAGGACAAGGATCTGCCAACAATTAATTTCTTTTGCCGCTGTCAATGCACTTAGTTTTGTTCACACAGGTAAAGTAAAATGGTTCTAATTGCTGAATATCCTCACCTTTCATTATGAAAGCTGTAAATTAATAAATAATCAATTAATGTTTAGGTGTTATATACGGAAATAAAACAATAACAAATTCTGTAATAGATGGACAAGAGGTTGTATCAAATGAATGATATAAGACGGAGATGTTAGTTGTCAAAATGATCAGTGAAAATACGAAATAAAACTTTTACTCAACCTCGTAGATAGATGAGAAATAAATAAGATATCACGATAGATAGATAGATAGACAGATAGATACACAGACTGTGATATAAATAGACTGTGATAGATAAATAGATAGATAGATATGGACAGACTATGATAGATAGATAGATAGATAGATATAAATAGACCGTAATAGATAGATAGATAGATATGAACAGACTAGATTGTGATAGATAGATAGATATGTATCAAATGAATGATATAAGACGGCGATATTAGTTGTCAACAATGATCAGTGAAAATACGAAATAAAACTTTTACTCAACCTAATAGATAGATGAGAAACTAAATAAGATATCACGAGAGATAGATAGATAGATAGATATGAACAGACAGTGATAGATAGATATATAGATAGATAGATAGATAGATAGATATGGACAGACTGTGATAGATAGATAGATAGATAGATAGATAGATAGATAGATAGATATGGACAGACTATGATAGATATAAATAGACTGTGATAGATAGATAGATTTAAAAAAAAATTTTTTAATCATATCACCCCAAGCAAGACCGGAGGCCACTATCACGCAAGAGGTTAAAGAAGGGTTGGAGGAAGAGAAGATAGGAGTGGCAAGGGAGGGGGTGTGGAGAAAGTGGGTCGATCAAGGCAAGGGGGCCACAAAAGATCCGGAGCGAGAGTAGATAGGAATGAAAAATGAAAGGATGTGGAGAAGGGAAGTGGATAGATCAAGGCAACTGGAGATGTCGATTGACGCTACACTAAATTGGAGATTGTATTTGTCAGGGAAACAGTAATAGGGAAGGGAGTTCCATAGGCGAGATGTGCGAGACATGAAGCTATTGGAGTAGAAGAGACGTCTACATTTAACAGTTTCCACGGTATAGGGGTGGAAGCGGGATGCCAGCCTGGTGGGGCGTTTAAATTCACGAGGCCTGGGGACAAGCGAACGCAACTCCTCAGAGCAATTACCGTGGAAGTACTTGTAAAAAAGGCAGAGCGAGGCAACATCGCGTCTGTGAGAGAGCGACTGCAGACGAGATGACAGATCAGGGCCAATCACGTTGCCTATCCGTCTCTGGATCTTATCAAGAACCCCGAGTCAAACAGCAGGGGCTCCAGACCATATATGGCAGCAATACTCCATGCAAGGGCGAATGGTCGATTTATAGACTTGAAGGATCGATTCCGGGGAGAAAAATTTCCTGGCTCGGCACAGAGAACCAACTTTCTTTGCGGTGGCTGATGCAACTGACTCGATGTATTTGTTCCATCTCAGATCAGCGGACAGCGTGAGACCGAGCAGCCGCAGGGAGGAGCTCTCGAGAAGTTGGTCATCAGACATTCTAATGGGATGCAGGGATGGATCCTTGTGGTGGTTGACAGAGAGCAGTTTTGTTTTAGAGGCGTTAAAGTTAACCATCCATTTCTCACCCCAGATCACAAGCGATTGGAGGTCCTTTTCAATTTGAGCTGCCAGGCTAGCTTTGTCCGCCTCACTAGATTTGTGTTTGAGGCAGGAGTAAATAGTGGTGTCGTCAGCGTAGATGCCGACTTGGGAGTCTATGGCGTCAGGAAGGTCGTTTATAAATATGAGGAACAGAGTAGGGCCTAGGATGGAGCCTTGAGGAACACCTGCGTTAGCGGGATAGGATCTGGAGATGAATCCACTAAGAACAACCTTCAAATCCCGGTTTGACAGGAATGACTGTATTAGGTCAAACAATCGACCTGTGATACCATAACCCTGGAGCTTGCGGAGAAGGCCGGCATGCCAGACTCTATTGAATGCTTTGGAGATGTCAAGGGCCACGGCACGAGCTTCACCGTTGTTATGGATAGCTTGGTAGACAAATTCAGTGATGGCCGTAAGCACATCGGCAGTGGATCGGGCAAAGCGGAAACCATACTGCTTGTCTGAGAGCAGATCGTGGGATATCAGGTGATTAATCACTTCGGCGTTGATAATGGCCTCGAAGACTTTGCCGAAGAGGGGTAGGAGACTGATAGGACGGTAATTGGAAGGGTCGGAGGGGTCACCAGAGTTCTTAAAGACAGGGACAATGGTTGAGGACTTCCAGCAGTCAGGAAAACAGGACTCCTTGAGGCAGCGGTTGTACAATTTAGAGAGGGTAGGAGCCAGTTCAGGTGCGCATTTCTTTAGCACAATGGCTGGTATTCCGTCACCACCAGTAGCCTTGTGGTGATCTAGGTTAGAAATAATGCCCAATACCGACGACGGGGTTATGTGCAACCCGTCCAGGAGGGCCTCAGTTCTGGGAGGGAAATCGGGCAAGGGCACCCTGGAAGAATCTAGCGTAGAATTGGAAGAAAACTTCCGAGCGAAGCATTCGGCCTTGTCATCAGAGGTGGTCAGGACTGATTGAACAGGGGAGGAATGGAGGGCTTGTTATTGTTCAGGACGCTCTTGCAGAGGCGCCAATAATCTCTGGAGCCAAATTTGCGGGATGCAATACGTTCCTTCATCCGAGCAGCAAATAGTAACTTGGCATCGTCGAGGATATGCTTACACTCGTTGCGGGCAGAGGTAAATAGACGTCTATTGGATTCGGACATATCACTTCGAAACCGGTGGAAGAAATTGTTCCTATGGGCAATGGCGGCTGAGCAAGCAGCTGTGAACCAGGGGGAGGAGCGAGGTTTGACCTTGAATTTCCTGGAGGGGATGAAAGCTTCGATACCGGCTTTAATCCAGGAAGAGAACTCAGAAGCACAATCAGGAGTGGGGAGCTTAAATACAGCATCCCAGGGGACATCGCGGAGGAAGTCACGAAACGCGTCCCAGTCAGCCCGTTGGTAGTAGAATGGGGTTCTGGTGGTAGGAGGCTCTTTGCAGGGGGTGGGGCTGAAGGAGATGCTAACGGACACTACAGTATGATCGGAGTTACCGATAGGACAGAGCTGCGTGGCACTACAAGATTCAGGGATGGAGGTAAAACACAAGTCGAGGAGTGAGGCCTTACCGTCACGGTTGTAGACAAAACGCGTGGGGAAATCGATTATCTGAGTGAGGGATTGAGAGACTGAAAAGTTGAGGTAGTAGCGTTCTTAAGCCACTGGTTGTGATGGGCGTTAAAATCGCCAAATACAAATATGTGAATGTAAGGATGGGCAGAGAGGGCCCTATCTATGCTGTCAGAAATGACATCAAGTATCCGACAGTCCTGATAGGATGGAGAGCGGTAGAGGAAGAAAAGATAGCTAACGGCATTGAGAAGAGATAGCCGGAGACACAAGAACGAATGATCTGGCGATTCGAGAGAGGACTCTCTAGCCAGAGGGAGATGGTCCCTGACGTAGACCCCCAGGCCATGCATGTGGGTTAGAGAGTCTTTTCTGAGGAGAGGAAGGTATCTAGGGATCGAGAGATCAGAGGAAGGGATAGCGGAGTCAAGATTGGTCTCACACAGGGCCAGTATATCCGGGCAATTAACAATGAGGAAGAACTCAACGCTGCAGAAGTTGGTTCTGATGCCACGGATGTTGGAAAAGGAGATATTTAAAGGTTTGGGTGATTTTTGGAAGGCTGGTTTAGGTTTATATTTCTGGTTTTTGTACTTCATGGTGGGTAATTGGTGTTGGAAAAAGAGAAGGCCTGAGTTACAGGAAGTCGACGGTTAACACCCATGACGCGGGCAGAGAGGGGGTTTGACACAGCCTGAATCATAATGTGGCCTCAGGGTTGCCCACCGAGGATGACTGCAGGGACACCTATCCATGCGCGACATGGCACTACAGACACCCCGATATTATGCAACTGTTGATCAGAGCGGCCGCTCAAGACGCTACGCAAGAGTTAGGGCTCCTAACTACCAGTCGGAAACAGCAACCAGGGAACTGTCAACCGTGTACCCTCAGAATGAACAGGCAATGCCACAGACTACACGCATCACGGGTGAAACTCCGCACCACCAGCAAAGAGGCCAGAGAGAGAGATAGAGATAGAGAGAGAGAGAGAGAGAGAGAGAGAGAGAGAGAGAGAGAGAGAGAGAGAGAGAGATCCGGGAACCCCTTCCTAGACACGAAACAAGGTTTGGGCCTCTAAACGTGTCCAATAGAGGGGGGAGGAGTGTAGACTGGGCGGTAGGAAAGCCTACCTAGATAGATAGATATGAACAGACTATGATAGTGGAAACTATATTCGGACTAAATGCGTCCTAAATAGGTTAAACCTACAGAAACGTTAGGAACTTGTAACAAAGTGTTACGCAGAGTAATCGAGTTGTGATCGCTGACTACTTCCTTTTTCCTTCGACTAGTACTGACTCCTACTTATAATAGATGGGAGAGTCTATTACCTATAGACTAGGTGTCTTTAACTATAACCCCCCCCCTCCTAAAACTTTACTCCGTAAGAGTAAAAGTTTTCTTAATTTTTTTACAGAAAAAGGAAAGAAAAAAAACAAAAAAACTTCATTTTTTAGCAACATCGTAGCGTATCTCCTACGTTTTAGATCCATTTTTAAATGATCAGTTGCCTTTCTTTTTCTCTTGGATCGGCGTATCTCAGGTAACATCGTTGCTGGCGTTGGTAGATCAAATGTATCAAAAATCACCTCCATAGGTGTTTCTTCAACTGGAGCGCTGTCAACCACGTCTGAAGAGCGTCGTCTGATCTGGTTAATGTGCCGTCTGCACGTGAATTTTTCACCTTTCACGAAGTACATCATGTTGCCAATCCGTTTTTTCTATTTTCCAATCTCCCAGAATGATTTATTCTGTTTATATACCTTAAAGTATACTTTTTCACCAGGATTGTATTTCTTTACTTGAATGAATTTTTCTGTACCTGGCTTTGTCTTTTTTGGTAATAATTTGTCGAAGACAGATCTTACCCGACGTGCAAACATCACCTCGGCTGGCGATTGTGAGGCTGGTGTTGCGTTATTTGGAGTAAGTCTGTATACCTGTAGAAACTTCTGTAGGGCTTCATCTGCAGGTATTTCCCTAGCTTTCTTTAAAGCTCTTTTAAGGGTGTCCACAAATTTTTCAGCTAACCCGTTAGATCTTGGGTGATATGGAGCTTTGGTAACATGTTCGACGTTATATTCCTTGCAGAAATCTTTAAATTGTTTCGACGTAAATTGACTTCCGTTGTCCGTCACAAGTGTGTCTACAACACCAAACCTTGCGAACAATTCCAGCAGGAAGTTTTTCCTACTTTGCGTCGTCGGTTTTCTTATCCTTTGTATCACAGACCATTTTGAGAAACTATCCACTACTATGATGTAATGGTATCCATTCAGTGGACCTGAAAAATCCACATGCAACCTAGATCATGGTAGGTCTGTTTTTTGCCAGGGATGAAATTTTACTGAGGGTGCCTTTGCAGCCAAAGCACAACCTTTACATTTTGCCACTGCGTTCTCAATGTCCCTGTCCATATTTGGCCAATAAACAAAACTTCGCATTAGGCTCTTCATCCTAGTGCTGCCTGGATTACCAGTATGAAAATCCTTTAATATTTGTTTTTGGAGTGTGTATGGAATCGCCACACGTTCTCTATATAACAATACTGTATCGCAAAGCGAAAACACATTTGTTGTGTACTGGTCCCTCTTGGATATTTTTTCTTTTACTTTCAAAATATACTCGTCCCTGGTGGCTTCTTCTTTTTTTTTTCTAGAGTTACTGGAAGTTCCTGAACTGCATTACACACAGTAAATTTCAGCTCTTCTTCTGACTTCAGTGAGGCAATGACCGTGTCTTCTAATGGTTCGCTCCTTTTAGGAATTAACCTGGACAGCCCATCAGCATAGCCAAATTTATTCGATGGTATGTACTCCATGCTGAAGTTATAATTTAGCAATATTGTAGCCCATCTTTGTAGTCGGTTTGCTGTATGCTTCGGCAAACCCTTTTTCGATCCAAAAATCGAAATTAGAGGCTTATGATCGGTTTGTAGCTTAAAATGTCGACCGTGGAGAAAACGGTGAAATTTCGCTACTGCAAATATTATTCCTAGCGCCTCTTTCTCTATCTAAGAGTAATTCTTCTCAGCCGGAAGTAGTGCTCTAGAAGCATGAGCAATTGGTTTTACTTGACCATCTGTCATTTTGTGTAAAATACACGCTCCTACCCCATACGCACTTGCGTTGCAAGCTACTATGATTTCTAAATCCGGATTGTAATGGGTTAGAAATAATTCCGAGGGTAACACTTCCTTTATCTTTTCAAATGCTTTCTGGCATTCATTAGTCCACTTCCAGGGTTTTCCTTTCTTTAATAGTTCCTTTAATGGTTCCCGCAAATCATACATTTTAGGGATGTATATTTGGTAATAATTAGCTAATCCCAAAAAACTTTGTAATGTGGTAATATCTTTTGGAGCCGGCATGTCTTTTATAGCCACTGCTCGCTCTGGGTCTGGCCTTCTACCATTCTTATCGATGATCTGCCCCAGATATTTCACTTTCTCCATAAAAAACTCGCATTTACTTTCCTTGAGTTTAAATCCCAAATCCTGTATTCTGGAAACTACAGCATTTACATGTTTCACGTGTTCTGCAATACTTGTACTTCTCATGAGGATGTCGTCCAGATACGCTACTGCGAAATCCAAACCACCCAACATCGAATCCATTACTTATTGGAAAATGGCGGGGGCGACCTTAATCCCAAAAGGTAATCTGTTAAATTTATACAGACCCCGATGTGTGTTAATACACAAAAGTTTAGACGTTTCTTCTTCTACCGGTATTTGCAGATATGCATCGATGAGGTCTATCTTCGAAAATATTGTGCCTCCATTGAGCTTTGCAAATATTTCTTCCGCTGTTGATAGAAGATAATTATAGTCTTTGAGTGCCGCGTTTAACCCCGTCGAAAAATCCTCACAAACACGAATGTCTTTAGACTTTTTTTTCACGTATACCGTCGGAGCTGCCCAATAACTATAGTCAACTTTTTTGAGTACACCGGATTTCTCTAATCTGTCCAATTCTTTATCAATCTATTCCATTGAGGCAAACGGCACATTCCTTTTCTTTTTGAATACCGCTTGAGCGTTTTCTTTTTAGATAGAATTTTGCCTCCATCTTGGTACACGTTCCCAACCCTGGAGAAAAAACAGTAGTAAATGTTTCCTTAAGTTTCTTTATTAATTTTTGGGCTTCGGAGTTTAAACTTTCTACCTTGTAACAGAAAGAATTTGTCGGTAGATCCCATAATTGAAATTCTGTTATCCAATTCGTACCAAGTAAGTTCGTGGTATTTTCCATGACAAATAGTTTAACTTTTCGCGTTTTTTTATTTAACGTGACGTTTGTAACAAGTTCTCCAATAAATTGTATCTTTTCTCCCGTCACTGACTTCGCGATTTTCTTTGTCTTCATTAAAGTTGGTTTCCCCAACTTCTTCCACGTATGCAAATTCACGATAGAGAGATCCGAACCAGTGTCAAGTTGCGTTTTTATTTTTTTATTATTTATTTCGACGGTAACAAATTTTAGAGTTATTCCATCGTTTACCTCGTTGGACTTTAGCTTTCTTATTTTATTGCCTTTATTTTTTGAACGGCAATGAGTGTTTCTATGCCCAACTCTTCCACAGTTGAAACATTTTTTATTCCTAAAATTGCAATATCTGTACCAGTGTAGTTCACCGCAAGCAAAACATGGCTTCGGGCGTTTTTGTTTGTTTCTTTCTGGTATTTTACTTTTTGCTTGATAATCTGCAATTTTATAATTCTTTTTGTTAGACTGACTTTCTTGTTTGTGCCGTATTTTCTTTACATGCGAAACGCCAGACTGTTCTATCTTTTTGTGTCTTTTTTACGCTAACATATCTTGTGCAGTCTTCTGCCAAATTCTGTACCGTAATACTTGGATTGCTTTCCAATTTTGCCAGTACTAATTTTCTCAACTCTGCGTCTTTTTCCGCTACCAGAACTTGAACAAACACTAAGCACTTAAAATTGTCTGCGCTTAACTCTGCTAGCTTGAATTCTTCACAATGTTTATTCACATTGGCTGCGTACGTTATATAGTCATGGTCGGCATCTTTTATCAAATTCAAACATTTCCACCTTTTGTGAAACAAAGATGTCTTTTGACTAAATAACTCACTTAATATATTTACCGCCTCGGTAAATGTCAACTCTTTAGTTTTTTTCGGTAAAATGTAGTGTACCAATTTGTTATGCTCAGCAGTTCCTAATTTGTTTAAAAGAAGCCTAACCTTCTTTCCTTCAGACCACAAGTGGCAGTCTTCGTTATACACATCCGTATATTTTTTATAATATTCTTCAAAAGTTGTCTCTTCATCTGGACTGTACGTGAATATTTCAGTTGAATTCCATATTGTATTCTCTGGGAAAGAATCATTTTGTAGACTTTTCTCTTTCCTGTTCTCAGTTATTTCCAGAATTTTGCTTTGAAACTCCCCATGGATCTGTTCCATTTTCTGTTGGAATTGCATTTGTCTATTGAGAGTTTCCTCCTGTAACTGCTTCTGGAATGTATTTTGTTGTTCTAATATTTTCGTTTGTTGTTCCAACTGGAACTTTAAAAATTCCTGGAATAGACTTTTTCATTCCTCCATTTTTTTTTTCAAAGTGTAAATCCGAGACTTTGTCGCCCACGTTATTTGTGGCGAACAAAATTTTTCTTCCTCCCTATGAGTGCAAAATTCGTCGTCAAAACCACTGTGGCGAACGAACTTTTTCTTCCTCCGTATGAGTGCAAATCTTCGCCGCCAAAAGTTATATTGGCGAACGAAAAAAATTTTTTTTCTTCCTCCGTATGAGTGCAAATCTTCGCCGCCAAAAGTTATATTGGCGAACGAATTTTTTTCCCCTCCGTATGAGTGCGAATCTTCGTCGCCAAATTTGTTGTGGAGTTATTTCCTCAGTGGAAACTGTATTCGGACTAAATGCGTCCTAAATAGGTTAAACCTACAGAAACGTTAAGAACTTGTAATAAAGTGTTACGCAGAGTAATCGAGTTGTGGTCGCTGACTACTTCCTTTTTCCTTCGACTACTACTGACTCCTACTTATAATAGATGGGAGAGTCTATTACCTATAGACTAGGTGTCTTTCACTATAACAGATAGATATAAATAGACTGTGATAGATAGATAGATAGATAGATAGATAGATATGAACAGACTATGATAGATATTAATAGACTGTGATAGATAGATAGATAGGTAGATAGAAAGATATGAACAGACTAGATTGTGATAGATAGATATGTATCAAATGAATGATATAAGACGAAGATATTAGTTGTCAACAATAATCAGTAAAAATACGAAATAAAGCTTTTACTCAAGCTCATAGATAGATGAGAAACTAAATAAGATATCACGAGAGATAGATAGATAGATAGATAGATAGATATGGACAGACTGTGATAGATAGATAGATAGATAGATAGATAGATAGATAGATATGGAAAGACTATGATAGATAGATATAAATAGACTGATAGATAGATAGATATGAACAGACTATGATAGATATAAATAGACAGTGATAGATAGATAGATAGATAGATAGATAGATAGATAGATAGATTAGGACCGCTCAATTTTTTTTGTATTGCATACTGTATACTTGTAAAATCAGAAATACATACAGATGGACAGATATATAACTATGTGTTTACTTTTTCTATCGACAAACCAAAGTTGCATAAAACTTACACAAAATCTTGATGTGATCATAACTGGTGATATAATAAATAATTAACAACATTTATTGTTCACTCGTAAAATCGAAAAAGGCTGTTCGTATTTAAATCGAGATTGGAATATAATTTCTATTTTAATATCAACAGCTCAATTGTTTTTGTATCGATAGATATCACTAATAAAAAAATTAGTAGAATGGCCAACCAGATTAGCTCTTTAACCTTTACCCAACGCTAAGGGAACTGTTCATGTGAAATGTTACTATACAACGCGGTGCCTTTTATAACATATAAACAGATGGAACGCTGGGAAATTTAAGTTTAATTTTTTTTTTAATATAAATTTTTTGTATATAATCTCTCCAGTTTTCTTCACTTGTTTTCTTTATATTTTTATCACATTTGTGATGAAATGTCCTCACATTGTCATAATAGAACAACCAAGTGAAATGTCGTAAGAACCTGAATCAAATTTGAAGCTTGATGATCTCGCGATTAAAGCAATTTCTATGTATATGCGCTTGAATAAATTACTTTCTATTTAATTAAATTAGCATTTTTATTTAAAATTATGGTCGACCTCAATATGTTGAACAACAAATGCATTCAGTGTGCCATTTTGTAAAACATCCCTATTATGTTCATATAACCAATCGTTGAATGATGCGATTTTTGATGCCTGAATTTGATGAAAGGAATCATCGAAAGTAATTGCAAATAGGCTTAAGAATCTACTCCATTATACAATTTATTAAAAAAAAGATCTCGTCATTCAACGACTGGTTAGTAAGTTAATGCTTTATTTAATCTGTTAGCGAAGTGAATTCGCCATTAATTACATTAACTTTATTGATTTATTCTTGGTTGACTAATCCATTATGATATTAATTGTACTGTACCATTTAATATATATATATATATATATATATATATATATATATATATATATATAATCTCCTATGAGACTTTTCTCATGCAGTCGCAACTCCGATGGGCTGATCATATTGTTAAAGTGATCGAGAACATCCAGTTTGATCTACAAAACGGGCTCGATTAGGCGGGTACGAAGGAAGAATGACGATCAAAGCATCATCAAAGAGGCCCCTCTCTCACTATATATATATATATATATATATATATATATATATAAATAAATATATATATATATATATATATATATATATATATATATATATATATATATATATACGATAAGCTGTCTTTTCAAATCAGTTTTCTACTGTTCATTTCACGGAAAACTATGTCACTAATTACAACTGACAGCTGTCTCGAAATGCTATTTAGATATGTTGCCTTTTTTAGACCAAACGAATCATGATTTTTCATTTATAAATAAATCCAAGAGATATAGGCCATAAAAATATATATTGATTAACACAATATCCAATATATCTAAATAAATAATTTTGTTTATTATTTCAGATTGTATTATAGGCTCGTTGATATTCTATAGCTTAATCAATCTTTCATTCATTGATTTCGCTTAATCTCTTTCGATAAAAAAATTAACACTACTTGTATAATTTTTATTGCTTCTTTGTTTGAAAATTGTTTTTAATTGTCTTTTAATGATGAACTGCACATTTTCTATGGGATC
Organism: Acanthosepion esculentum; assembly: GCA_964036315.1. Taxonomy (NCBI): domain Eukaryota; kingdom Metazoa; phylum Mollusca; class Cephalopoda; order Sepiida; family Sepiidae; genus Acanthosepion; species Acanthosepion esculentum. The sequence goes on from OZ038509.1 coordinate 88,671,965, forward strand.
AAATATCTCGAGAGTCTGGCTGGCAGTTTAGTAATGTGCGCTTAGTTTTAAAAGTCTTGTGGGTAATAGCCTGCTTTGAGAATTGGAAGGATTTTGTAAGAAGATACTTTTTAGCTTGTAGATCCTCGGGTTTAAATATAAATAAAAATCTCTGAGTCGGTTAACCAGGTAAATTACTTGATTTGTCCTCACTTATTGAAGACAGACGGATAGATATGAACAGACTAAGGTATAAACAGAATCTGTGAGTTGGTGAGGGAGAAGGCGAGAGCTGAAAAGATTTAGATAGATAGATAGATAAATATGAACATACTGCGATAGATAGATAGATAGATATGAACAGACTATGATAGATATAAATAGACTGTGATAGATAGATAGATAGATAGATAGATAGATAGATTAGGACCGCTCAATTTTCTTTGTATTGCATACTGTATACTTGTAAAATCAGAAATACATACAGATGGACAGATATATACCTATGTGTTTACTTTCTGTATAGACAAACCCAAGTTGCATAAAGCTTACACAAAATCTTGATGTGATCATAACTGGTGATATAATAAATAATTGACAACACTCGTAAAATCGAAAAAGGCTGTTCGTATTTAAATCGAGATTGGAATATAATTTCTATTTTAATATCAACAGCTCAATTGTTTTTGTATCGATTGATATCACTGATAAAAAAAATAGTAGAATGGCCAACCAGATTAGCTCTTTAACCATTACCGGACGCTAAGGGAACTGTTCATGTGAAATGTTACCATACAACGCGGTGCCTTTTATAACATATAGACAGATGGAACGCTGGGAAATTTAAGTTTAATTTTTTTTTTTAATATAAGTTTTTTTTATATAATCTCTCCGGTTTTCTTCACTTGTTTTCTTTATATTTTTATCACATTTGTGATGAAATATCCTCACATTGTCATAATAGAACAACCAAGTGAAATGTCGTAAGAACCTGAATCAAATTTGAAGCTTGATGATCTCGCGATTAAAGCAATTTCTATGTATATTCGCTTGAATAAATTACTTTCTATTTAATTAAAATAGCATTTTTATTTAAAATTATGGTCGACCTCAATACGTTGAACAACAAATGCATTAAGTGTGCTATTTTGTAAAACATCCCTATTATGTTCATATAACCATTTATTTAAATTTCTCGAAGTTTCTACTATCTATTCCTTATGGCAATTATTACAGGTGATACAGTAAATCTCTTCTTCAAGTTTTAGATTATTACTTTTTTTTTAATTAATTAAGTCTTTTTTGTCTTAGAAGTAGATTTAACAAATATTATGAAAGTTTGGATAAATTATCTTCATTTGTTTTGTAATTGAGTTGGTAGGTAGAATAATATATTTTGAATCGTTGATTTTGTTAGAACGGTCTACTTTTCTACCTTGAAATATTTTCCATTTTAGTTTTTACTTTCTACTTTAATTTTAGCTTATTATTATTATTATCATTATTTTATTTTGAATTCATTAATTCTGTTATTGATTTAAAAGTACATTTAACAAATATTATGTAAAGCTTGGGTCAATTTTCTTCAGTTGTACTACTGATTGTCTTAATAGGGTGAATAATAAGATATTTTGGTGCGTTCGTCTACTCTTCTATTTTGAAATATTTTCCCACTTTGTCATTAACTTTCCTTACAATATATATATATATATATATATATATATATATATATATATATATATATATATATATAAAGAATAAATCAGTACATTTAAGTTATTAATGGCGAATTCACTTCGATTACAGATTAAATAAAGGATTAACTTACTAACCGATCGTTGAATGATGCGATCTTTGATGGCTGAATTTGATGAAAGGAATCATCGAAAGTAATTGCAAATAGGCTGAACAATCTACTCCATTTTACAATTTATAAAAAAAAGATCTCGTCATTCAACGACTGGTTAGTAAGTTAATGCTTTATTTAATCTGTTAGCGAAGTGAATTCGCCATTAATTACATTAACTTTACTGATTTATTCTTTGTATGACTAATCCATTATGATATTAATTGCACTGCATCATTTAATATATATATATATATATATATATATATATATATATATATATATATATATAATCTATGAGATTTTCCTATGCAGTCGCAACTCCGATGGGGTGATCATATTGTTAAAGTGATCGAGAACATCCAGTTTGAAATTCGAAAGCGGAACATGGTCAGGCAGTAGATGAGGGGTAAAGACAAGCCGAAGTGCAATCATGCAGATGACAGTACAGCTTTAGTCAATATTCGAGGCGGTGGCTCTGGATAGGCAGGAGTGGAGAAGCAGATGTCAAAAGGGCATCAAGATCTACAAAAAGGGCTCGATTAGGCGGGTACGTGAAGGAAGAATTACGATCAAAGCATCATCACAGAGACCTCTCTCCTTCTCTCTCACTACATATATATATATATATATATATATATATATATATATATATATATATATATATATATATTATATATATATATATATATATATATATATATATATATATATATACGATAAGCTGTCTTTTCAAATCAGTTCTCTACTGTTCATTTCACGGAAAACTATGTCACTAATTACAACTGACAGCTGTCTCGAAATGCTATTTAGATATGTTGCCTTTTTTAGACCAAACGAATCATGATTTTTCATTTATAAATAAATCCACGAGATATAGGCCATAAAAAATATATTGATTAACACAATATCCAATATATCTAAATAAATAATTTTGTTTATTATTTCAGATTGTATTATAGGCTCGTTGATATTCTATAGCTTAATCAATCTTTCATTCATTGATTTCGCTTAATCTTTTTCGATAAAAGAATTAACACTACTTGTGTAAGTTTTATTGCTTCTTTGTTTGAAAATTGTTTTTAATTGTCTTTTAATGATGAACTGCACATTTTCTATGGGATCAAATATCTCGAGAGTCTGGCTGGCAGTTTAGTAATGTGCGCTTAGTTTTAAAAGTCTTGTGGGTAATAGCCTGCTTTGAGAATTGGAAGGATTTTGTAAGAAGATACTTTTTAGCTTGTAGATCCTCGGGCTTAAATATAAATAAAATTCTCTGAGTCGGTTAACCAGATAAATTACTTGATTTGTCCTCACTTATTGAAGACAGACGGATAGATATGAACAGACTAAGGTATAAACAGAATCTGTGAGTTGGTGAGAGAGAAGGCGAGAGATGAAAAGATTTAGATAGATAGATAGATAGATAGATAGATAGATATGAACAGACTAAGATATAAACAGAATCTGTGAGTTGGTGAGAGAGAAGGCGAGAGATGAAAAGATTTAGATAGATAGATAGATAGATAGATATGGACAGACTAAGGTATAAACAGAATCTGTGAGTTGGTGAGAGAGAAGGCGAGAGATGAAAAGATTTAGATAGATAGATAGATAGATAGATATGAACAGACTGCGATAGACAGATAGATAGATAGATAGATAGATAGATAGATAGATAGATATGAACAGACTAAGGTATAAACAGAATCTGTGAGTTAGTGAGAGAGAAGGCGAGAGATAAAAAGATTTAGATAGATAGATAGATAGATAGACAGAAAATGAACTGGATGAACTAACAAGATAGCTAGCTAGCTAGATAGTAGCTAACTAGATAAATAGATAATGAACAAAGATTTAAACGAACTGACAGTGACAGACAGAAAGAGAGGTGAATAAAATGAGTTAAATAATGTACAGAATAAGATAGATAGATAGATAGAAAGAAAGAAAGGAAGAAAGGATATTATAGTTGTAATAAAAACATTTACCACATTATTTCCGTTTTTAAATAAGGTGAGATTAATACCGGGTGCCAGATGTTTTATGAAGTGTGCTTCTCTCACAGCGAGATTTTTCTGTTATTGCATTTTGAAGGATAATCATATCAATCAAATTTGTCCTTTTGGGTTCTGGGGACTAAATTATATATGATTAGATAAGTGCCACTGCTCAAGGAGGTAATCGTTTGATCGATATAGCTAATCGATTTATGACAAGAAACACAGTCTTGTACTTGCAGTTAAATTGATGCACAAAATTGACCATCGCTTGTTTAGGTTTAATAACATTTTTTCTAAAATAGAAGGAAATTAACTCAAATTCCAACCTCGTTCCATTCACGGTGCTTGGAATTTACACTACAACTACATAGACATCACAAATCCTGAAAAAAGACAACCATGAAAAGAAATTAACAACACTTAAGAAGATAAAAGGTGACAATTTTGACACACCTTTACATCGACCAACCGGTATGTATCTCTATATGTATGTATGTGTTTAGCAGTGTCTGTCTGTATGTGTTTGGGGGTGTCTCTATGTATGTGTTTAGGTGTCTATGTGTTTGACGTTTAACAAATAACAAACATTTTGATATCGTATCTATTACGTCATCCCATAAGTTCTGTCCGAATTTTAACTTTCTGTTAAAATGAACGAAACTTTAGAGTATTTTATAATGTCTAATGGAGCTGAACATTATTTTTATGTTTAGATGCATTTAAACTGATCAAATTTTATTTCAGAGAACAATAAAATTAAATTTTGTTTGAATAAAATCCTGCTAACATGGAAGTACCCAAGAATCATTTGAGGCACATAATGCTTTATGAGTTCAAGAAAGGAAACTCAGCAGCCGAAGCGGCTAGAAACATTCACTCAGTTTATGGAGAGGAATGTGTGAATGAAATAACTTGCAAAAGATGGTTTGCAAAATTCAGAGGTGGAGATTTCACCCTTGAAGATGAAGATCGAACCGGACGTCCAGTTGAGTTTGATGAAAAGCTTCTTGAAGCAGCCCTTGAAGAAAGTTCTGCTTTATCAGTTGAGGAATTGGAAGTGGTTCTCAGTTCAAACCATACAACTGTTCATCGTTATCTTCAACAACTTGGAAAAGTTCCTAAACTTGGAAAATGGGTGCCTCATAAATTGTCTGAAAACAACCTCAAATCCCGAGTTGACATCTGCTCTTCTCTCCATTCTCGCCAACTTGTTTCACCTTTTTTGGATATACTTGTGACTGGCGACGAAAAATGGATCTTTTATAGAAATGTTAAGCGTCGTAGACAATGGCTTGGTAAAGGGGAAGGACCCCAGCCACAGTCGAGAAGGGAACTTCATGGGCAAAAGTTCTTCTTTCAATCTGGTGGGATTGCCAAGGAATAATCCACTTTGAATTCTTACCACCTAATGCAACAATTAATGCTCAAATATACTGTCAGCAATTAGAGCGTTTGAACCAAGATTTGAGGAAAAAAAGACCTGCTCTAGAGAATCGAAAACGGGTGATGTTTCATCAGGACAATGCGCGACCACAGGCAGCAAGAATCACGTCACAAAAGATCGAAGAACTTGGTTGAGAGAAAATTCCTCATCCACCTTGTTCTCTCGACCTTGCTCCTTCAGACTACCATTTGTTTCGTAGCTTACAGAATCATTTGGAAGAAACAGCTTTTGTAACACAGAAAGAGGTTAAAACTGACATTTGTGAGTTCTTCGAATCTAAGCCAAAAGAATTTTACAGTAATGGAATTAGTAAGCTTGTTAATAGATGGAAGGAAGTCATAGATAATCAGGGAAAATACATTGTTGATTGAATCTGTAATTAAATATAACATTTGGTCACTTGTTTTCTTTATTCAAAATTCGGACAGAACTCATTGGATGACCTGATATATATCTATATATCTATACCATCTCTCTCTGTATGTATGTATGTATGTATATTTGTATATATGAAAAAGATAAAAAAAATATTAATTTGTCTGTTAAACACAATTCTGATTGGATATTGCTACCAATCAATTTTATAAATAATAAAACCTGGAAACCTAACAACGAAAATCAAACAATAAAAATGTCGCTCTTGCCGCTGTTGTGTTTGTCAGGTTTTCTCATCAATCTTGTTGGCAGTTCATCTCCCGTATGTAAAGTAGTGAAAGTTAAAAGCAGTATATTCCAGAGAGGAAAACGCCTCCAAGGATTCCAATTCTACGGCCTAACCTTTGTTCCTGATGCTTTTCGGTGTGCAAGGATGTGTTTCTTTCGACGCAGATGCCTGTCTTTTAACTACAATCAAGCTATGACACGGTGCGAATTTAACAACGCCAGAGTCGATGCGCCTTACGTTATACTAAACACATCCAATGACTATCTTTATTCAGACATTGACGATTGGGATGAGGTAAGAACTTTTTATAATTTTCATTATTTAAAACATGTTTATGATTTACTCTTCTTTTCTCTTTCGTTTGATGTCTCCCTTCAGGTCGGGTTCGCTCCAGGTTGTCCAAAACCTCCCATCTTTTGTTTCTCTAAGTAACACTCGATTTCTTACCATCTTTCCCTGTCCTTATTCTGTCATCCATAGGCTTTTTTTTAATTGTTTTATATTCCATATTCCAGCAAGACCTATGTGATCAAAGCCCTCCGCAACTTCCCGTCTTTTGATGCCCTATGTAACTCTCCCCAACATTATTCGCTTCATCCAGATGAGATTTCTACTTTTATATTCCATGTACAATCACGACATATATGATTATGGCTCACCACAACTTCCTTTCTTTTGCTGCTCTCGGTAACTTTTGATTCCTTATTTATTTTGCCATTCATATTTGTCTTCTTTTAATAGACATGTCCATTCAGGAGGTGAGCGAACATGACTCTCCATAACTTCCTATTTGTTTTTTTAATCATTTCATTGACGATTGGGATGAGGTAAGACCTTTTTCTCATTTGCAATATTTAAAACATGTTTATGATTTATTCTTCTTTTCTCTTTCGTTTGCCGTCTCCCTTCAGGTCGGGTTCGCTCCAGGCTGTCCAAATGTTCTAATATTTTTCACTCTAATTAACACTTGACCCTATACTATCTCTCTATATCCTTTTTCTGACATCCATATGCTTTTTTCTTTCTTTTATATTCCATATATATATCATGGTTCTCCACAACTTCCTCTCTTTCGTTGCTCTGAGTAACATTTGATCCTTTACTATAGAGCTTTGTCCTTATTTTGCCATTCATATTTCTCTTCTTTTTTTAATGGACACGTCCATCCAGGAGGTGCGCAGGACATGACTCTCCATAACTTCCTGTGTTATATTGCGCTGAATAACTTTTTCTTAATCCTTTCAGCCAAATCAATGGAAACAAAGCCACTAAGGCGCATGTTGTTACTGTTTTTGAGAGAATATGAAAGAAATAGCATTTATGCAGATGATAACCATTTACTCCTGCCTTAGTCAGAGAAATTCATAAAACTGGTAACTGCTCTTGAAATGACGTCCAATCATAGATTGAGATTAATGACCAAGAACTGGGATTAAAAGTTGATTATCTTCATTTTTATCTGATGTTTATGAGGATGTGGTTGTTAGAAGGTTAGCGTTCTGACTATGAGGCCCAGGTTCGAACCCCATTGGAGTCGATATTTTAAAGCGGCGACTTCTTAATATCAATCGTGTAGCGGGCGTACGACTGTTGGGATGTGACTAAAACCTAAACTTAAGTCACAAGTCATCATGACCGAGAGTGTTAGTGTATTGGCTTTATTCAACTCCTGATCAGACCAGATTATGAGCTGTGTCCCCAAAATGATGTCCTTGTTTCGAATATTTCTGCCAAATATAGTCTCGTGCTTTTCTTATGTGTCTACAGATGTATTTCTTGACGATATCCAAAGAAGAATTAGCAATGTTATCGGTCATGATCTGGCATCACGGGTTCAGTCCTAGTGACCTAGCATAGCTTACCTTTGCTTCTTCTATAAACATTTTCAAGGTAATGTTCTGATGAGTTTTTCCCATTGGTACGGAGACATAACGAAACTGAGCGCAGTACTAGATTGGCAGATAGGGTGCATTATTTTACTGTTGAAATTGCTAGTTGTCACCAGATGTTATTTGCTAATTGTATTTTAACGCCTCCAAAACGAAACTGTTTTTATTTAATGAGCAGAGAAAGTTTCTACCTGCCACCAAAGGAGAGCAATACACAACGCCTTCTTTTCAGCCTGCCACCAGCATGATTGATGATAGTCCAAAGTAGAGCAACACACTACGCCTTCTTTACAGCCTGCCACCAGCATGGTTGATGGTATTCCAAAGGAGAGCAACACACTACGCCTTCTCTTCAGCCTGCCACCAGCATGGTTGATGATAATCCAAAGGAGAGCAACACACTACGCCTTCTCTTCAGCCTGCCACCAGCATGGTTGATGATAATCCAAAGGAGAGCAACACACTACGCCTTCTCTTCAGCCTGCCACCAGCATGGTTGATGATAGGCCAAAGGAGAGCGACACACTACGCCTACTCTTCAGCCTGCTACCAGCATGGTTGATGATAGTCAAAAGAAGAGCAACACAGAACGCCTACTTTTCAGCCTGCCACCAGCATGGTTGATGATAGTCAAAAGGAGAGCAACACACAACGCCTTCATTTCTGCCTGCCACCAGCATGGTTGATGATAGGTCAAAGGAGAGCAACACACAACGCCTTCTTTGCAGCCTGCCACCAGCATGGTTGATGGTATTCCAAAGGAGAGCAACACACTACGCCTTCTTTTAAGCCTGCCACCAGCATGGTTGATGGTATTCCAAAGGAGAGCAACACACAACGCTTCTTTTCAGCCTGCCACCAGCATGGTTGATGATAGGCCAAAGGAGAGCAACACACAACGCTTCTTTTCAGCCTGCCACCAGCATGGTTGATGATAGGCTAAAGGGGAACAACACACTACGTCTTCTTTTCAGCCTGCCACCAGCATGGTTGATGGTATTCCAAAGGAGAGCAGCACAGTACGCCTTCTTTTCTGCCTGCTACCAGCATGGCTAATGATAGTCCCAAGGGAAACAATACACTACGCCTTCTTGAGCTCAGCTTTTCAACTGACATGAAGTAAATCGACTTTGAGTTTATCGCTATGAAAATGTTTCTCCTCAGAATACAACTTACACATTTATAAATGTAACATTCATCTGTGCATTGAATATTGCTGCCATATCAGGTCTATGTCTCCTGCAGTATATCTAGAGATTATTGACGAAATTCAAAGAAGTGTCCGCAATGTAATCGATCCTTATCTGTCATCTCGGCACTTCCTAACCGATGTGACGTGACTTCCCTCTGTCTACAAATATTTTCTTGGCAACTGTTCTGATGCGCTTTTACTTTAAAGTTCCGACTACATTGATTTAAGTGTGCTACTCGAGTGGCCATTAGATCTCACCGTTTGACTGTTGAACTTGAAAGATACAAGTGCCACTTCTTTTCTAACAGTTTCTTTTATCCCAATTCTCATTTGTGGAACTCCCTTCTAATTTCTTGATTCCCTGTCGCATACAATCTTTAAAATGTTTTTATTCAACGTCTATCGCCATCTTGTCTTCCTGAACCATGTTCCTGTTCCCCTTTTTTTCTAAAGGCTTCTCATTCTCTTTCACTCCCTGATTCCTCGTAATATTATCGCCTTGTTTCGGGAGTAGCGTTTAGAAAACAATGTTCCTAGCATATATTTTTTTCAATATAATCTTCCCACTTCATCTCAGTGGATAACGTTAGCCAGGGAAGGCGCTGTGTTTCACTGTATGAAGATGGACGACAAGGTAGGCTCTCTCATACGATTAAAGGTAATCAGTTTCGTTTTTGATGCCATTTCTTGCCAATGATAACAACAGATTGTAGGTCATTTTTTTAGTTCAGCTTTCAATTAGACCCAATCGAACCGATCAGACTTACTAAGAAATAACTTAATGTAAATACTTATGTCATCAGTGTTGATACCGAGTTGATAACTGATGATATCACTAAGAAACTAGGAACTACGTAGTTTCAAGCATATGCATGCTAAATATATAGAGGAGTGGCCATTCGAGATAACGTTCATTTCTCAGTTTGATAAGAAACAATGAATCAGTTCAAATATTCGTCTAGAATTACCTTTCAGCGCTCAAGTCCTGACGAAATTCTGTCTTCACTTCTCTGTGATCAAGGAACACAAAGTGTGTCAGGGCAGATGAAGGAACGAAACTGCCAGCAGATGACCATCAGTTGACAGGCTGCAGTAGTGACCAGAGTGGGAAGGACTCAGGATAGAACCGGGACTGACGTGTTATACTAATGCTTAATAGGTTCTTCCTAATATGAAAAACTTGTGAAGAAAACCAGCATGCCAAACCCTGTCAAATGTCTTGGAAACATCTACAGCAACAGCCAGAGCTTCATCATTCTTATCTAATGCTTGATAGATTCTTCCTACAATATTCGTTAATACTTCAGTAGTTAACCCAGAAATATGTTGCTTAGCGGAAAGAAAATCTTGCGACATGAGATGTTTAATCAATTTAGAGTTGATTAGAGCGGCTCGTGTTTTGCCCCCCCCCCCAAAGCGCCAGAAGTCTAATAGACCGAAAGTTACAAGGATCAAGTTGTTCCCCCGAGTTCTTATAAACTGAAACTGCAGATTTCCAACAAGAAGGAAACAGGGAGCATCAATCACTTATTGTAGCGTTTTGAGAGAACAGGTTCCAGTTCGGGTGCACATTTCTTAAAGACAATTGAAGGATACCATGAAGTTCACATGCTTTGCGGGGATAAAGTTTAGAGATGATATCAGACACCGTGGACGGAATTATATGCATAGGGACTCAGGTTCTTAGTAGAATGTCAGACAAGTCAAGAGTAGAATTGGAGGAGAATTTACAAGCGAAACATTTTGCTTTTGAGCAGAAGATGTTAACACCTCAAATTTACGGAAGAGAGGAGATTTACTTCTATTTAACAAACCAATAGAGAGTCGTCAGTAGTTACGAGAACAATACCTCTCTCAGCAAGCAAAGATTTAAGGACACCTTTACAATTTTTAGGAGTAGATACAAAAAGAGGTCTATTGTGATCGGAACGATCACGCTAGTCCAGCCGGAAGTGATTCCTGTGGGCTATAGCGGCTGAACAGGTCGACGTGAACGAAGATGAAGATTATGATTTCACTTCGTATTTCCGCGGACTCACTAAGTAGGTCAATTATAGAAATAAATAAGATATTATCCGGAAAAAAGAGGGAAATAATGAGTAATAAATAGACAATAAGCGAGATACCCACCGCATAAACAGTATAAAAAGTATTATAAATAGATTGTATAAAAGGTTCAGTTCGTAATACCCTGTAGGTTATTCCGTTCGACATCCACCTGGTGATATCTGGAAGGCAAAACGGTCGAAACTTTGTGGTAATAAACACAAAGATGGGGATATCTTTTACATCTGCATCCAATGTAAATATTGATAACATCAAGGAGCAAAAATTCAAACTGAAACATATATTCATATGGTTTCCCTTAAAAACTAGGTACTTTTATATTTCGCCATTTGATTTAGGATTTAGCAACTCCTGTCATTTTCCATTTTAATCAATCGACATCCACTTGTTGGAGTCTTGAGGGTAAAACGGCCGAAGAGTTGTTCTTAGTGCACGCTACTCTTATGTTTTGCCATTTGATTTAGGGGTTGGCATATTTTATTTTAATTAGCTTATCCTAATATTATAATCAGACAGACAAGCCGCGCGAATCAAACGCGTATCTGAAGAAGATAATTTCGATATTCATATGGTTTTCATCACCGAATCGCATGGAGCGACTCCAGGCCAGAATTCTCCTTGAAACGCAGCGCTATGTTTGCCCTCATGAAAATTATTGTATATTTGAGCTGTATTTCTTAGCACTATCTGGAACTAGATATGGAATCACCACGTATAATAAATACTACATGACAGCTTCTTTAGAGGTCGGCTTGAATAACAAGCATTTAACATTTCACCACATATAATAATTTAAATGAAACTGTAAATGCGATATTCAATTGGACACACTCAGTATTATTTCAATTATTTGGACTATCGTTGCTAATGCGAAAGTTGCTGGTGAAAAGAACAATTCAAAAATTGTAACTTTTAAACAATATGATCATATATATATATATATATATATATATATATATATATATATTGTCATCCACAGACAGACTGTTTCGCTGTTTCACATCTCATCAGTGTGGCTAGACGTCCGGTTGCCTCTAGCTAGGATCGAAACCCGACTGAATTTGCGTCAGTCGGAACTTCTCCCACTAAGCCGTCAGCGCACGGTACGGGATGAAGGTGAATTTTAGCGTGTTTATTTTTAGATTTAGATAAACACACAGTGACTGACAGTGACTCAATTCTGCCGAAGAGTCGTGCAATATTAGCTTAAATAGTCACTGTTTACAAATTCACGCCTCAAACCAGAGGGCTCAACCGAAATTAATTTTTCAGGAGCTAATATTTTTGTCATCCACAGACAGACTGTTTCGCTGTTTCACAGATATATATATATATATATATATATATATATATATATATATATATATATAAATCAAAATTAAAATACACGTTTAAGTCTAGAATAACAGTGATTGAGTTTTGAATCTAAATAGACGGGCAGTCCGATTTATTCAGGACGCCATAGTAATCGCGCGTCTCATTTTATTTGATGATCGACGATCTTATAAAGATCAGAGAGCGGCCAAGGAATTTCTTTTGACTCATTCGAACGAATTTCATTTGAAGCATTCTGTCGCACTTACATACACGCACGCACTTTCCCTCTTTCTTTTTTTAGATAATTGGTATGGGGTCTTGCCAGCAGCGACCATGTGGAATATGTGAAGTCTGTCATCCAACAGCAACCAATTATACTTGTCTTAACGAAGGTAAGCCTAATGACATTTTTTATAAACAATTGAAATCCAGCCGGAGAAATTTAGAACATGGGTTTCCTTGACGTCTTTATTCCACTGGCAGAACGGATGGGAAATTTTGGTCTTTGTTCACACATAGTGAATAAAAAAGCCCACATGAAATCGAACTTTTGTTGTATTTCGCTTCTTGGAAGGCAAATCAATAATCCTCCCTTCATTTGTTTCTTTTTATCTTTTTGGTTTTTAAAACAATCGTAACTACAAGTGGAGTACTTTTAGTCGGTGCGCGCTGATGAGTGTAATAAAAACCACCGTGACTGGACTATGTTTACCTTTATAAACAAATATCTATAGCTGACCATCTACACAGTAAATCGATATTGTTACATACTTACTGAAGCTGATAATTACCGTAGTTCGTCTTCAAGTATTGGATAAAGAGAGTGTATCTGATCCGAGAAAATGAAGCATCAATGTCTGAATAGACGGAACGTTAAATCAAATTTCCACTACAGGCAAAACAACGTTTATATATTATCCAATCTGAAACGAATATCGATCTTGACAGGATGAAACGGAACAAAGAAGTATTTGAGATTGTAGAAGAGACCTTCTCTGACTGAGATGATTTCAAGATGGACAACATCACAGAAGCAATAATAGAATTAGTAATATATCTGAAGAATTTCATCATCTTATATTTGCTGAAGTGAGGTATTTGCATAAAGAGAGTGCATCTGATGCCTCGCAAGATGAAACATTAATGTTTGAATTGATTGACAAAAAGATGGTATCAGGAATATGAACGTTTAATATGAATTTCAACTGAATGCAAAAACAACATCATATACTCTGTAGGTGGGTTGTAATCCTTAGTAATTAATTATAAATCCCCTAACATTTATATATATATATATATATATATATATATATATATATATATATATATATACAAAATACTAGTAGAAAATTGGAAACAACAAAACGAGTGATTTTTGTGGTGTTGGTGACACTAGAGAAAGTAATACAGACTAAACTGTGAGTTGGAATCAAATATCGATCGGAATCCGAGAGAATGATCAGATAACGAAGGAATAAATTATATACAAGTTTCTCTATGTTTCTTTTTTTTATATAACGTGTGTATTGAGAATCCAGAAAATAAAATAAATGTCCGGAGTTTTCTGACCTCGAATTTTCTTTGAGTTTTAAGAGACAAATGTTAACATTGTGGCCCGAGAAAGGAAAGGAGCCGAATCTTTTCCCAACCCACGTGTTGACGGCCTGTACGATCGAGAGTTTGCCACATGTAGATGAGAAAAGTGGGGTTGATTCTCATTCGATTAGAAAGAGTGAATTAATGATAATAATAATTGTTATAATTATTTTAATATAATAATTTTAATATAATTATTTTTGACACGATAATTAATTTTTATTTATTTGTTTATGGAACACAAAAAATGACAGTACGATTTATTTTTATTTATTTATTTTTATGGACTCAACAATATTGACATTTTCTAACGAGTGTCGATCTTCACAATGTAAAAGTAGTGAACAAGATGAGATTTGAGAAGCATTTGAGACTGCAATAGAAATGCTATGAGCACATACACACACACACACACACACACACACACACACACACACACACACACACACACACATATATATATATATGAAGAAATATAGTCTTAAAGTGTGCTATATTTATGGGATAAAGTGCTCAATATCAGAGATAGAGCGTGTGTAAATATAAAAGTGAACATAGAAGTCAACACTTAGAGGCGACAGTCTGTTTCATGCTAGATGCAATCGTGTTGACTTCTATGTTCACTTTTATATATATATAATCTTTCCTAGATAGAAACAGAATGTAGAGAGATCAAGTCTATAAGTAAACAAAGCTCTCCTCTTTTTAACTCAAACTCACATGTAGTTCTGAGTATTAATAGACCGGCAAATATTCTATGATCGTCTTATTGTTGAAATTGTTGAAACAGCCAAATGAAACCGTAGGTTCAGTTTTAATAATTGCTTTTCTCAGATTTCTCGCCTGTTGAACGCATTTGCAGCTCCTAGCTTCCCAGTCAATTACGATTTTCAAAAATCTATAATCAACATCAATCGAAAAATTCTTTCAACCTGTTCTTTTATTGTCCTTTATCATCACTCAGGTATTTTCTTTCGTTTTCTCTCTTATTATGTATGAGTGCCATAACCACGTCGTACGGTTTTCCAGTACCTGAACATTTTTTTAGGCATTAATCTTTTACCTGTATTTATTTGGTTGATTGAGTGATAGTTTAATTTTAGTGGCAGAGTTATTTAATGACGAACT
The DNA here is from genome assembly GCA_964036315.1 of Acanthosepion esculentum. Classification (NCBI taxonomy): domain Eukaryota; kingdom Metazoa; phylum Mollusca; class Cephalopoda; order Sepiida; family Sepiidae; genus Acanthosepion; species Acanthosepion esculentum. The sequence goes on from OZ038509.1 coordinate 88,687,090, forward strand.
TAAAATATTTTGAACGAAAATACATGACTTCAAAAAGGGGATTCTGTCTTTGTTTCTAAAAAAGTTATGATGAGATTGGCCAGCATTCCGTGTCATAAAGGAGATTAGATATTATATTGCAGTTCTACACGCTTTCTCTTTGTTTCTAACGGCATTTTCCTATCTCTTAATACTTTGCTTATTTTCTTAACGGCATGAGGATATTGGCCATCATTTCCTGTCATATAGGAGATTAGATATTAAATTGCAGTTCAGCACTCTTTCTATTTGTTTCAAACGGCATTTTCCTATCTCTTAATACTTTGCTTAGTTTATTAAAGGCATGAGGAGATTGGCCAGCTGTTACTGCCATATAGGTAATTTGATATTACATTGCCGTTTCGTACAGTTTAGGTGTCGTTTTTGTTGTTTCTGTTTAAAGGCTTAGTAGCGTCTATTGGTTATTAAATTCTAAACTCGAAATATTTTCTACTCAGATTTATACCCTCCGCTCGGTATATTTTGTATATAATTTTCTGTTTTCTGATTCAACTTATATTTTATAGATATATAATTTGTTGATCTATTTAAGTTGTTACATGTTTTGTTATGTACCTCTTTATTTAAGCTATGACATCGTGTTGACAGTTTAAGCATTTTCAAATAATTTTGTCGAGTTGGATTTCTTGGAGCATTTGAATCGTACAGATTCCATGTGAGTACATTCACTTTACATATGTTTCAACTTGAGTTTCCTTATTGTTGAACCTGCTTGATGACCTTTAATGGGTTTATTTTGAATGTTTGGATTTAAAATGAAATATTTTATGCCATTCCTTGGCTTTGTTTTCTGACCCTAATATACTTTTACTTTCTTAGAAATATGTACAAACGCCAGCTCAGATTGTCATTGTATGGTCAGGCCGGTGATGGGTACGAACCCTTCACTCAAATTTTATTACTGTTGATCTTGTAATGCTATCAATCGAACAATAATCTTCATAATCTTTGAAACCATTAATTCTTGTATTAATTGTGTCGTACATGTTCCATGTGATTATATTCAGTTAAAATGTGTTTCAACGTCAGTTGGCATGTTGTTGCACCTGCTTGATCACTTTTAACGGTTTGTCTTTTGAATGTTTAGATTTAAAATTACATATTTTGTGCCATTCCTCGTTTGTGTTTGCTGACCCTAAAGCGTTTTTCTTTCTTAGAATTAAACATATTGCCATATCCATCATATGTCTTCCTCGACCCTGTTTTTTTATTATCACTTATCCTCACTAACGTTTTCGCATTTTCATTTTTGAGACCAAATTTTCCATTTATAGATTTATACATCCTGCCCTAGAGCATGTATTTTCATCTGTTTGTTCCTTCATTTATGTAAGATTGCCACATCCATTTTGCTTGGTTTTATTGACTCCGGACTCTTTCCTTTGGGACTTTCATCTTCTGAATGCTTGTATTTGTTTGAATGTTGTATTAAAAATTAGATATTTTGTGCAATTTCTTGGCATTGTTTTCTGTCTCTAATAATCTTCTTTGTTTCTTAGAATTAACCAGCTGTCGGGATATCAAAATCTGCACAAACGCCAGCTCAGACGGTCAGTATATGGTCAGGCCGGTGTTGCATAGGAAATCTTCGGTCAAAGTTTATTGCCACGACATGAACTCAAAATACCCCCGGGATTACATAACGCTCATTCATGACAATTTCTCAATATTCCCGCCTTATTATAAAACTTGTGATGTCATCAATTGGACAGTAAATAACCCAGGTGTTATATTTTATGAAAAGATTCGTCTGGAGCTTGTTGTAAGTTAATCACCTTTATTTATATTTACTCTCTCTCTCTCTGTCTCTCTCTCTCTCTCTCTCACACACACACACACACTTTCTCTCCACCCCCACCTGGTTGGTTGAAGTATTATCTTTTCGACTATGAGCCTAGCGATGTTGGGCTCCGTTAGACAATCTTTGCAAGGCACACCACTTCTGCACTTAAAGATATGGAATATGGTCATAAACCATTAATTAAGAATTCTTTATGTTTTCTTTCTTTCTTTTTCTGTAGACTTTACGGGCAATAGTGATCGATATATCCTTTTACCAAAATCAGCTGTGACCCGAATCTAAGAAACACCACTTCTACTTCTGCTACAGTACATGATGTCGCTACAACCCTTAAGGTTTAGTGAATTATTGATCGTCATAATTAATCCATTCTTAACCTCTACAACATCTAGGGTCAACAGTTGTCTATACTATATATCTTCATAATCTACTTCTCGCCTCTATACAGCAACCCCGTTCAGTAATCCTCTACCCGAGTGACTCTTGTGCCTTGTATTGATTTAAAATTTATCATAAACGGTTTAAATACTTATTCTTCAATGTCTCATTGTATATATTGCCAGCTGTTGTTTATTGTATTTTTAAATTGTGGAAAGTTATATTTTTAAAATGATATAAAAATTTGTCATCAACAATGTCCACATTACGAGCAATCGACCCCCCTTTTTTTCAAAGCTCTCTACAAATACGATTTTTAAAGATTTAGAATAGGGTCATAATATTTGAAACCATTAATCAAGACATAATTATGTTTTCTTTCTTTTTTTCCTTCTCTTGTAGACTTTACGGGTAATAATGAACGATAGAACATTTAGCAAATTCAGTTGTGAACCGAGTCTTCTGGGAATATCAGATCCAGAGTCGTTCAAGAAATCAGGAAGAACTTGTTCTGTCAAACTCGATTATGGCGTAACTGGTGATTGCTTAGATGTTTCATGTCATCCCCGGAAAGGAATTCTCAAGATCGACTTGCAAGGAACAGGTTTAATTGTTTCGCCATCGGTAAGTAATTCTTTCAATATTTTCGAAAAATAGAGAAGTCATGAGATAACCCTGATTATTACAAATAAAACTGTATGTCTTTGCATTTGATACATTGAATGGAAAAATATTAAAACCAGAATTCTAATTATGAATCACCACAAAATCTGTGTACAATTTTTAAAAAGGCTAATCAATAAATAAGTTCTTACCTAATTGTTAAGTCATAATAAAAAAAAAACAACTTTTACTAGCATCAGTTGTGACCCAATACTTCTGAGAATATCAGATCGATTGTCGTTCAACAAATGAGGACAACATTTTTCTGTTAAGTTCGATTATGGCGGAAGTGATAATTGTATACGTCTTCTGTGTTATCACCGAGGAGGGGTTCTCAAGACCGACTTGCAAGGAACAGGATTTGTTGTTTCGCAATCGGTAAGTAATTCTTTCAATATTTTCAAAAAATATAGAAGCCATGAAATAACCAAAATAAATACAAATAAAACTGTTAACTTTTGCAAAATATTAAAACCAGAATTCTAATTATGAAACCAGAATTCTAATTATGAATCACCACAAACAAAATATGAAATTTTTTTTTTACTGTATTCGATAAGTGAGAACTTTGTACAAATTGTAAAATATTTAAAAAAAGGCTATTGAATTTGTTATATTTGTTGTTCTTTCCAGGTGAAATGGATAGCCTACGGTTATAAACCTTCAATTTCTTTTCGTCGCTCCTATACCAATGAAGTGATCAACGTTGCCTGCGGAGGAACCTGTGGGTGGTGTCAACCAATAGAAGGCCTAATTTTGGAACCAAAACCCTAATATTATTATTATTATTATTATTATTATTATTATTATTATTTAGATTACTAATTTCCGACTCGTTTTTGTTTCATCTTAATTTTTTATATCAACACTTTTAGATCGTTAATCTTCGATCGTTACCGAAGCGATATCTATTGGAAAACTCGGAAAATGAAACTTAAATAAGTTAAATGCCTCCTTTGAAGTTAAATTTCGGTTCTATTCGAAAGATAATAATAGCCTAATGCTAATCTTAATTAAAAGAATAATTAATTTTAATGAATAATTTAAAAAAAAAATAAAGATTTCAAAATGAATTGCAATAAATAAAGTTCTAAGCATTTTTAAAACATTAGCTCGATCTCTCGATACTCATCGGGACGTCATTATAGATGACAAATGTAAAAACCAAATTTAAATATTTCTTCAAAACCCAATATTTATCCTAGATTAGGTTTTCATGTCATTTGGTAAATTTAATATGTAATTTATTAGATTTTGTAAAAGCAATGCTTGCGTTTTCTCTTAAAACATCATGAAAATAACGTTTATTTATGCACTGTAGCCTGTGAGGTCAGAGGTTAAAAATAAAATTTGTATAATTACACCTGTGACATGTAACTGCGAAAACTGAAACTCGAAATTAAGGAAACACGGGACACCAGCAGTGCAACATCAAGTCCTTGATTTTTTTATGTTTCAAAGTAAATTATCTTTAAATTTTCTAACCAATAATTTAAGAAAATATAGTTTTTTTTTCATACGATTTTATGAAACTTAATTGAAAGAATAATTTTATTTTTTATTACTACATTAAAAGTAATCTTTTCTAGTTAAATTATATTTATGAATGTAAGACATTCTTTTATTTTTTCAATTTTCTCACCTGTTTCATGTTATGAAATATCTAATTGCACCCAATGTGTTTATTAAATATTCTTAATTATCATATATCATTACTTTTTCGATAAGTAAAATAGTCAAATGCGGTAATTCAGAATTATTTCCTTTTTGAACTCCCATACATAAAGCATCGGGATAAATTTCAAAATCGCATTGAAGAATTACACGTTTTTTTTAAAAAATAAGTATTAAGTGTTGTTTTATTCTCTGCCCAATATGAAAGAAAATACAGGCTTTTATTAAATTATGAAAGCACCAATTGCCAGAAAATTGAATTTATTGAATTATTTTCATAAGATTCTGGACGATTTTCAATATTTTTACACTTGATAATGCATATTTTTTGCTTTACTGAAATAATATCTTCACGGGTTATTATATAATAGAAAAGAAAGTGGACGACACCCCATCCAAATGAAAAAATACAGACAACATATCGAAAACGGTGATTAAAAAAGATCCTAAAATATTTTCACAAAGTTTTCTAATAAAATAACGGATTCAGTCTACAATTCCATAACATCTGAATAAGTGCGAAAAATCGTTTAAATTGGGAAATTCCTTGATTTGGGGAAAATATTTTCAAACATAAGGTAGCGATTGTTTGCTTTCATTTCGGAGAAAAAAGAAGTCATTTTGATGGTATCTTATTTACAGGTACCATACGAAAATTATGGTTAAATTAATGTTGGAATTGCAATATATATATATATATATATATATATATATATATATATATATCCATGGGACGACAATTCAGAGTTGAAAAAACTGATACAATATAAAATAAACTGAAGAGGAAAAACGAAAGGAAAAATACCAAATAACAAAGGAAATAAAATCAATTCTTTAAGAAAACCAGGATCTCCTGAAATTTGGAAATTAAATGAATGAAATCCAAACGGCGTAGGCATGTGTTAAAATGTGGGGAAAAGGGAAAAACAACTACAGTATCATACATTCCACCCACTCCCAGCCCCAGAAAGATGCGCTTATCTCCAAAAATTCTTTAAATAGCATATCAATACTAATTTTAAAGTGTTCACAGAAAAAGAACATATACCAATATACATCCAATCATTAAAAATCTGTCCCCACACAAATAATAATATCTCTACTTATTAGAAAATTTTAAAAAATCTGTTAAAAAAACTAAGAAATAATAAAACCTCAGTCGACATTGAACCTGAAATTTAAAAATAGCCTACGTTCTACCCGAAATCAATAAGACATTTCTCTATTTTATGAATGCCTGGAATCAGAAATGCATTCCCAAAAGTGGGATTTATCACACATTAATGCATTGTTGAAAGAGAAAGTTAACGCTCAAGGCCCTCACTTATACAGAGATATCTCAAATGCATCCATTATTGTGAAAGTCCTGACAAATATCATATTAAATAGGCTGTCATCTTTTTATGAAAAGTCAACTCCTCACGAACCATTTTGTTTTACGTTCTGGTAAGGGATTCAATGATGGTATACGCATATCATCAAATATCTCCAAGAAATTATTTCTCTCTCATAGCAAACTGTATACGTGCTTTGTTGACCTCAAAATAGTAATATATTTCGGCATGAAGTATATAAATTTTTTATCCTTACAATTAACCCTATTGGCGCATAGAATAACGAATTATGCTTTTGAAGTTGTCAGAATTGTAAAAAAGATAGTTATCAGTGACGAGGGGGTCATGTTCATGATATAAATATTTATTCGTAAGAAGGTACAAAATGTGACACAAGGCGAATAAGGGTATTGGGGAAAAGGATGGTCTTCTGTCTTAATTCTAAACTTAGCTAGTCACAAACACTGACCCAAACACACCAACAATAGTCCTCTCACCAAAACAACACATTCTCTCCTACCTTTCTTACTACATCCACCATAATACCTCTATGTCTCTATAAAATCCTAACTAGTCCCCATATGTACATTTCAAAGTCTGTGGTGGGAGGGGAATAAAACAACAATTTAAAACCCCCCAATGATTATTTACAATATGAATTAATACTATTTACATGAAAACAAAACAAAATAAGGTTAGTAATAAAGCCCCCCCCCACTAATCCCTAAATGTGGCAGAAGCATCAGTTAACTGGACGAAAAACATTGCGGGATTATAATAGTATAAAAAACAACATTCCATCCAAAAAGCACTCACACAAACACACATTCATAACAAATACGAAAACACACACGCGAAACGAAAGTCATCCCGCAACTACCAGAGAACCTGTTTATGATATAAGTGTCAAATCGATCTGACTTTTTAAAGAGTTATATATGGATTTACGTCATTGATACCTATTTCTACGTCATTGGTATATGAACTTAACACATTGATATTGACAACGTCTTTGATGAGTGATCTTTTGAATAATACTACATTAAGTTATTACATTTTTAATTTAATAACTGAGATGATAATTAATAAAATTATTATTATATTAACAATTAAATGAAACAAAGCAAGTTCAGTCGACCAATGAGGACAATTCCAGAACAACGTAACTATAAACAATTTTTTTTCTATCCTCTGCCAGCCGCTATGATGGAGAAAGCATTACCTCGAACCGTCGCCAGTAAGACACGCTGCAAGAGCCACTCCGTTTCGCGAGGCTCGTTCCTTAAACATGTTTTTAATTTTTAACTTTTCTTTCACATAGAAATGGACGTACATTATTGGTCTTCAAATAAAACACATAAAATGTATATATCTGTTTGTTGTTTATTTAAAAGAAATCTTCTTGCAAAATATGTTAAAAGAAATCAGTTTTGCAAGAATGTATTTGTTAAAAACAAGAAAACATCACACAAGACATTATCTCTCTATTATTACATAAGCTTTGTGTCACGTTGGAAAAGAAATATGAACGTCAGATGAAAGTTTTGTAGTCTGACCAAGATACTCTCATGAAATTTGACCAAATGAGGTTTGCTTTTCTAGATAATTCCATTTGCGGTCCACACACATCTTCTATCGGTGTTGCAGTGCTTGGATTCATTTGGTGAAGAGGCACTCATCCTTTTTGTCAAAATAGTCATCAATAGCAGATATGAGGTCATCATCACTGCGATACTGATTCCCAGCCAAGATGAAAGTGAGATGGGGCCAGATAAGGTGTATAGAGAAGATGATCAAAGATGAGCAAGCGATCTGAGGCAACAGAAATATGGTTCTACCGAAAGAGGCTGAGGACAACATGGGCTGAACATGTGAGCAACGACAAAGTTTTTGGAGAAAATTGAAACAAAAAATGTCTACCAAGTACATAAATTTAAATATCTGGAAAGTGTTCTGACAGAGGACGGAAAGTGCAGCACTGAGATCCGAAGACGCATTGAAATAGCGAAAGTTGCCTTCCAAATGCTAAGCAGAGTATTAAGAGACAAGAAAATTTCGTTGGAAACAAAGAAAAGAGTATTGAACTGTTACTTGATATCTCTCCTCCTATTTGGCAGCGAATGCTAGACAATCTCCTGAAAGATGAGGAAGAGACTTGAAGCAACAGAAATATGGGTCTACAGAAAGATGCTGAGGATACTATGGCTCGAACATGTGAGCAAAGACGAGGTTTTGGAGAACATGTAAACAAAAAGGAAACTATGCTTAACATCAGGAAGAGGCAGTTCAGATTTTGGGGGACAACCGGTGTTTTTTTTTGTTTTTTTGTTTTTGTTTTCATTACGGTGAACAGATGATAATCATATGGGGCTAAATCAAGAGGTTAGGGGGCGCGATCAACCAGTTCAAAGTCACAGTCACGCACAATAACCATTGAAAACAAAGGTTTTTGTGCTGGAACTTTAACCTGATAAAACCAAACCCCTTTCGTTAGTTTTCGTGGACGTGTGGTTTTGATAGCCATTCATCATTCCCTCAGCAAGTCTCCGTTGATGGTGTGTTCCTGTTGAAAATAGTCAATAAACACAATACCGTTTGCATCCCCAAAAACTGAGACTAGTAGATGAAACAAACTTGCCCTTACTTGTAGCAGGTGAGGAAGGGTGTTTCTACTGCATGGATTGTATTTTTACGTCAGGTTCAAAAGATGATGAAAGCAACGCTGATCCTGGATTAAGAAACTTTCAAAGTGACCAGATGCATCTGTCTCAAACATCTACAAATTTTCACCTAATGTGATCAGACATATACGCTTTTGATCAGATGTCAGAAGCCGTGGCACCCACCGGGCAGAAACGTTTTATCATGTTAATTGTGCAGAATATTCTCAACTCTCTTTCACGGGGTATGCTGCTAACCTTGATTTATATTCAATCTCCTGTCATCTATTACCGCTTTCTTCGATTGCGGCAGTAACAGGACGTCCAGACCTTGGATCATGTTGAAGACTCTTCTTTCCTTTCCTAAGTTCAGCTGCCAACTTTTGCACTGTTAAAGCTGGATCCCTCATCATGTAGCAACGATATCAACATGAATGTCCTTGGAAGTTACACGCTTTTTCTGCAGGTATATGCTAACACCAAGCTTACCAAATTTTGTCCTTTTTTAAGAGAGTCGCTACTAGGTATTTTTGAAGTCTCATTTAACAGTCAAGATATCTGTTTACCTGAAAGAAAGCAGCCATTTATAAGAAAGGCTAAAATTAATTCATGCAAAAATGTCCAGCTCTAGCATCACTCCTTCACACTTGAACTTGAATAGTTTGCCATCGTAGATAAGGCTTCACTCACTTTAAAAATTTAAACCCTAACCGTAACCCTAACCCTAACACTGTCTGACAATTTTTTGTTTCGTTCATCTTCGTCTGTTCATCCGGCTCCCATTTTTCATCCGCTTTTCTTTTTTGTTTTCCACTAGATTTCTTTCTTAATCTTCTTCTTTAGAGATTCACAAATTCTTTCTCCCTACTTGATGTCCTTCAATTTTTCCATTTCTGTTGCCGTGTGTAAATATTACAACTAATCTAAAACTATGGTGTTCTATACTACAGGTATAATCACGGTGCAACTCAGATTCAAATAAAGGACATTTTCATTAATTTTTTATGGAACTATTACTTTTGCCTCTGTTGTATGCCTTCAATGGTAAACTAAAGTAAAATTTAACATGTATTTTAAAATGCTTTCTAGTGAGAAAATTATATTCAATAATAATAATAATAATAACGAAATTAAATAATTATTGCATAAGTTTTACTTAAAATGTTATAAATTATTTAAAATGTCATTTGTCCGATTATGGACGACAGTGAGATGAAATGACTGAAATCAGTTTGGCTTTTACTGTTTTAATTAAGTGAATGTATTTGATATTTCTTTTAAGAATTATCTCACAATTTAGACTGATTGAAAATAAAATTGCAGATTTCTTAAGGAGTATGCAGTGGCTAGTCAGAGATGAAGAAGAGACTGGAAACAACATAAACAAGTCAATTCAAGTCAAGTGCAACTGTTATATATCCTACATCTCCTCAAAATATCAACTTTCTTATTTCCTACTTTACGGTCCTACAACAACCTGCTACGGTAATTAGGAGTGAGACAATTTGAGAAAGACTCATCAGCTATGAAGGGAACGAGTAATTATCAACACTTGTTCAATGAATTAAATATCAGGATTTTTTTAGTCTTTGAGGACATGTTTAGTAGGCCTAGCGTGGAAATAAATGCATATGGGTGCCATTAATAAATTTAAAATGAGAAAATGACATCAAGGATCAACAGCAGCAGCAGAATCTGCAGTAAATTTCTATTCTATTGTAAACAATTCTGCTTCCGATATTTGTGAACATTTAATAAATATTCCGATCTGTGACTCATCCGTTACCAGATAAATTTTGCCATAATCAGAAAAGCGCATTTAGATTACCATCTAAGAATTCTTGAGACTTTTTATACTAAGTCTAACCAGTCTTCCTCCTGTAAGCAGTAAAATGTCTGCTAGTTTTAAACATAATATATCTATAATTAATACTGCTGATTGTATTCATTTCTCGTTTGTTTTTTCGTTTTAAATGGTTCGTATATTTTATTCATACTTTTTAAAATGTCCGTTTTTAAGCGTTTTATGAAAATGATTTTGTATGCGCTTCAATACAAGAGATGACATGTACCCGAAACTGTTACAAAAGAGTTCTGAACTTCCTACTCACATTTAAAACTACATACTTGTATGAAGCATGGTGTTTTGACAATAGACAACACTAGTAGGGGGTGTGTCTCCACGTCGGCCAAAGACTAGTGGATTATACTGTCAAAAACAAATCCACGCATCGATAATTTATTAGGTATACAACATATCCATACTTCTTTCCTTTTAATAATTCCCCCCAAACAAGGCGATAATGCTACTAAGACGCAAGGGGTTAGCTGAAGTGAAAGAGAATAAAAAGGTTTTTGTGAGGAGAAAAGGTACTAAAAGAACAGGTTTCAAGAAGACAGAAGATAGTGACTGGTTTGGTATTTAAATTTTTAAAGATTATAGGTGACAGGAAAGCAAGAAATCGGAAGAGATTTCCACGGGCGAGAAGTGCGAGAAAAGAAACTATTCGAATAGAACTTACAGGACCAATAACATTGAAGAACTTTCTTTTGGATTTTGTCGAGAATCTGGAGAGGAGCACCAGACCAGATATGGCAGCAAGAGGGAATCGAAGGACGAGGAGGGAGAATTATAAAAATGTACAAAAGACGAATTCGGACGAGAAAAATAGTCTGAACCGACACAGTAAACGAAAGTTCGTCGCAGTAGAATTAATCTTATTATTAAGATGTTCTTAGTTAAGATAGACAGTTGCATTAGAGGTGCACGGTGGGTTGAGGCATAGCGCGTGGCCTGTGGATTGTGGAATCGGAGAATCGAGTTTGCAATCCACTCAAGTTTGATGCGTTCATTTTTGTGCAAATACAATTCAGAAAGGTATGAATCCATCTCTTCTCAAAATCCCAGCTATTGGTAGACAGCAGGACAGATTGGATCCTATAGCACTGGATTGACATTGGGGTCTAGAAGTCTGAATTAACTCTACCAACCCACAATTGGTCAAGCGGCATGATTACGGCGCTACTCCTGAAGACAGGGTCAATCTGGGAGGGATTCCTGCAACAGGTGCGAGTAGAAGTTATTTTGGAACATAAATCCTAATAAAACACCATTATTATTATTATTATTATTATTATTATTATCATTTTTATTTCCTTTGATTTCTGGCGTGTCCACATCTCTTTCCGGGTCCCGCCCAGAGACCTAAGGTTAAAAATGGCATCATGGCATTTTCCACTGACAAAAAAAATATATTTTACATAGATAAAGCCCTTCGTAAAGTGTGGGCTGTACTTGTGAGAACAATTTTTTGTATTTCTTTGAGGCATGGGCTTCCAGGAATCCCTTCAATTAGTCTATTGGAATCTTTTCCAACCAATCATAGGGCCCCAACTACAACAGGGATTGTTGATGTTCCCATGTGCCAGATTTTTATTATTATTATTTTATTTCCTTTGATTTTTGGTGTGTACACATTTCTTTCCGGCATCATGACATTTTCCACTGAGCAATTACAAAAATGAACCACAACACACATATTTTACATGGATAAATCCCTTCGTAATGTGTGTGCTGTACTCGTGAGAAAATGTTTTGTATTATTATTATTATTATTATTATTATTATTATCATCCAGTTTATTAATTTCCGACTGATTTTTGTTTCATTTTAATTCTTTTTATGCTCACTTTCAGATCGTTATTCTCCGATCGTAAAATAAGCTGTGTTTATTGAACATTAGAACATACCGCCACTGTCGCCTAAAAACGCGAAGAACGAAATTTAAATAATTTAAATGTCTTCTTTGAATTTAAATTTCGTTTTTATTTGAAATGCAGTCGAAATAAAAAGAAAAAATAATTTTAAGAAATCAAAATTTAAACAATTTTAAAACATTAGTCACTCAAACTCATCGGACCGCCATTATACAATGGCCTCAGAAAAGTTTTTAATCAGGAGAAATAAACTACATCCAATTTCAAAATTTAATTACGTAATCCCAACTCAACATAAATAAACAGTATTTGCAACTAGTATAGAGTAGGTCATCCGTTTGCTAATTTCAGTGCTTGTATTCGATTTTTCCAGGATTTGATCAAGTTATCAACAATCGTCTGATCCATATTTTGCCACTCCTTTAGCACTGTTACTTTAAGGGTTGCCACTGACGTGATTTTTGGTTGCACGCTCTCGAAGTCTTCGGTCAACGTGCTCCCAAACGTGCTCTATTGGATTGATGTCAGGATTTTGGACTACCCATGGCAGTGACTTGATTCTTTGCGATTCCTTCCAGGCCTTTGCTACTTTGCTCGTATGACATGGCGCTCCATCTTCTTGAAAAAAGGTAGATATTCTTTTCAGTCTGATTGGTTTCAAATAATGGGAGTATTCCTTTCTCTAATATTTGACAGTATTTTGGATCATTCAACTGCTCGCCAACAAGAATCAGCTCAGATTTCCCTCCATACCAAACAGCGCCCCACAGCATTGCTCAAATCCCTCCATATTTCACGGTCGCCTGCAGACATTCAGTGTCCCAAGTCTCATTCTGATTTCCCCAAACATAAACCAATCTCGAATTAGAATATTGGCAGAATTTACTTTCATCTGACCAAATTAAAGACTGCCAAAATGCATATTCTCTCGCCCAGTCCATACGCCTGTTCCTGTTAACGTCTGAAATCAAGGGATTCTTTCTTATAACTCTTATTTGATGGCCTAGCTCTTTCAGAGTCTTCCTCACCACATATAGCGACATTTCCATGCTGTTGCCGACATCTTTGATACCCTGACGACGGTTTCTGATGACTTCCCTATTCAGTGCACTTTTCCTTCGCTCAGACACGATGTTTGGTCTTCCACACGACAATTGCCTTCTTCATTAAATTTATTGACAATATTATTAACCATTTGACGATTAACCTGGAAAAACCTAACAATTTCTCTATTTGACTTGCCACACTGATGCCACCCTATTATTTACCCTTGATGAAATTCACTAATTCCCTTTACTGCCACGAACTTTCATTGCAAGATATAAGTCAACTATTGTTCATAGATGAGAGTAGCTTGATACTAACACGGTATTGTCTGAAAAAAAAAAGAAGAGACGTTATTAAACAAGCCGAAATTGTTGTAATCAAGGGGAGCTAAAAACTTATCATAGCCCCCCACCCCCATTGTAGACGAATAATGTAAACAACAAATTTTAAAAAATTTCTCCAAAATTCAATATTTATCCTAGAGATATGTTTGAAAGTCATTTTAAAAATTTAAGGATTAATTAACTGCATTTTGTAAAAGTAATATTTAATTTTTACATAAAACATAATGGAAATAAAGTTTATTTCCGTGGGGTAACCTGTGATGTCAAAGGTCAAAATTAAAACTGTATAATTACCTCCCCCCACATCCAATGAAAAATGTCGCGAAAACTAAAACTCAAAATTAAGAAACGCGAACATCAGAAATGCCATAATCACGACGTTTAAACATTAAAAAATATCTTAAAATGATTCAGATTTAAAATTAATAAGCGAAAGAACTTTTTCATATCAACAGGTTATTGCATGTAATGGTGAATATATAAATGTTAATTCTTCATTGTTTAATATTATCAGAGTGGTACTTGTTAAATGAGAAGACGTCATTTTAAATAATGGGGCAGATATCGGGTTGGCTAAAATGTTCGTTCACTTTATTCAGCAAATATTTCTACTTAATAAGCGAAAGAACTTCTTGGCCAATCCAATATTATTGGAAAAAAATATGAAGAAAAAAACTAATAAACAAAAAAATGAAATTATTTACGACTTGACTTAATATTTATTTACGGATAACCGACCACTAAATGTTGATCTCCATGGAAGAAAAGCAGTTTTCGGTGTAGGTTGGGATCGTCACGGTGTTATTTATTTCGAGGCCTTAAAACTCAGCGAAACACTGAATGCACATTTTTATGATCAACAGTTGCAGCGGATGCACTGCAATTTGATCGAAAAGCGCCTTTTTTTCCTCAAAAGGAAAAAATGTTCTCCTCCATCACAATGGAAGTCCCCATGCAATGAGAAAGTTGGAACATAGTTTGTCTGTTCCTACCGACAGATTTCCCCGACCTTGCTCAGACCGATTATTACTTAACCTTCATTTTTTTTAATCGCCACAAAAGGTGATTAGTGATAAGGAAAACAAGATTCAAAAAGTCCCCGAAATAAAGTTGACTTGAACTTTTTCATTCCTGCGTCAATTCTGTTCAAAAACCGCTCCTTTTCGTGGCGTAACTGCGGATAAGTCGACGCAGAAACACGATTCTGTTCCGTCAAAGCATCTCTTCAAATGGCGAAAGGTAGTTGAAATATCGATTGCCACAGATATCAAATATGCCGTTGTGCTGTTGTCGGGAGAATAAATCCCCGTGAAGCTAGCTTCGTTTAGTAATTGCTATCCAGCAGACGATTTGAAAATAATGATGTCCTGAAGGCGAAAATCGGGCTTTCAGGGGAAGTAATCAAGTAAAGAATTTTTAGAGTTATTTCCCTTATATAAACGTATTTATTTTTTCTCTTCACGTGGATAAGTACATTATTATGATCTGAATACTCTGGGCTAGTGAAAGCTACAGCCTAGGGCCCACAAGATTGGTTATAATGCTAGCTATTAAAAAGATGGTTGTATTGAAATATGTGCTAATTTGGTTTGCAATAAATAATTAGCAATAATTTTAAATAATTAGCAATAATTTTACTTCAAGCTTTGTAAATGCTGCTAAAATATTACGAGTAAAAAACATTAAAGACGGGCACAGGGAACTTAGTGTGTGACTCTCCGAAATTGGGTAAGTATTTATCACCACTATGTTACGGTAATAAACACTTTGGGTAGTAAATATTTACGGGTTTCCACAAATAATAATGCGAGTCCGAGTAAAAACTGAGTAAGATAACCAAAAACAACTACTTTCATGTGTTGACAAAAAGAAAATACAATAAAAGAAGTGTGATAAAAATAAAATAAAATATTTAAAAAAAAAAATGTAAATAAAAAGAATTCAAATTGAAATAAGGCATTGCGCTTTCCTTTGAAACCTCTCGCTCTCTCTCTCTCTCTCTCTCTCTCTCTATATATATATATATATGTATGTATGTATGTATCGCTCTCTAAATAAACTCTCAACTAACGAGAAGGCAACACAAGAAGATTAAAGTAACAGAGCGTACTTATTCGTGACTGGAAAAATAACAAAACTCAGGAAGGCTCTACGGATAACTTCCGTTATGAAAAATGAAACAGAATGGATCACCGGAAAATAAAATAATTTTGACCAATCAAAAAAATTGACAGAAAGAGACTTTGGAACAGTCGCCTAGATTGTTCAACTGTCAAACTCTCTGCCACGAGCGGAGAGGAAATCGAGGAGGTAGACAGGTCCTGAACCCGTTTAGGCGGGTTCAAAGGGAATATTTTTGGCCGAGAACCCACACTAAACCGGCCTTGTGCCACATACACCCTTGTGGGGGGGGTTAAATATTAACAGAAAGAGACTTTGATATTAGCCAACACCAATGTTCGCGTGAGATTCTCGATTCTGGTCAAAAGAATATAAACCTAACACTTCTGGCAGATGCTACGAGGAGAGGACGGGGGAAAAAAAAACCCTACCAGGAAGAAACCAGTCTTGCGTGACGTGTGAAGACGTCAACTGCTAATGATATTTTTTCCCTGCTTAGGGCCGAGAAAAACACATTAACTTGACACAGACTTATTTCTAAGATGACTGCAACTACTATAACGTGCTGACTCCAAAGTCTACAATAGCGGGCCGAAACGAAACTTTCTTTAGACTGCCACCAATATCCACCTTATTAACGAAATTTTGCTATGCTAAATACCAACTGACTCACTCACCACTCTAAAGAAAATAGACAAAAACATATTATTTATTTTAAATCCTTGAGTCAATTCGTTTTATTTCAAAGTTTCCGGTAAAAAAACAAAAAAACATCCTACCACCTATCCACATTTAAAGACTAGATACGTAGGAAACATAAACTAGAGAATGTGCGTTTTGTGAACGTAGGCCTACGGGATCGACACATGAGTGAAAGAGTACAAAAAGTCACGAGATTCCAGTAAAGAAAATCCTACCACCCATTTAAAGACTAGATATATGGGAATCATTTAAACTAAAGAATGTGTGTTTTGTGTATATAGGCCTGCGGGATAAATACGTGTGTGAAAGAGTACAGAAAGTTACGAGAGAAAAGTAAGACATTGAAAATGAACGTTCTCTAATATGGGCGTCTCTTTTGCCCATGTGCGACTACATCTTATCGCCGGAAGCTGTAAAAGAGAAAAGACACTATGGAGATAAATGTGCACATTTTTCTCGGCTTAAGGAGCGCCTCTTAGCGATGTACTTTTAGCCAAATCAAGCGGTGGAAAACCCCACATTAGCCTGGGGGTCCAAAATGTTCATAAACCGGCCCTGCTTATCGTCGATTTATACAGTGTCACCTGGATATAAGAGAGTTGTTGGCACCGGAGAAGAAGACTCTTATATCGGGTTTCTCTTATATCCGGGTTTGGTCTATTTTGTTTTATTAATACAGGCTCTAATTTGGGACCAGAGAAAATCACTCTTATATCCGGGTCTCTTATACAGTGTAACCCGGATATAAGAGACAAGAATACAAGAGGAACCCGGATATAAGAGAGATTTTATCTGGTCCCAAATTAGAGCCTGTGTTAATGTATATATAACAGACTAAACCCGGATATAAGAGAAACCCGGATAAAAGAGACTTCGTATCCGGTCCCGACAACTCTCTTATATCCGGGTTACACTGTATCCGGGTGACACTGTATGTGTTTTAATGTAAGCGACTAGTCTCTTGAGATTTGGTGGGGAACACCTAACCGATTGTTCTCTCAACAATTTACGGGGATATTAGGGAGAGAGGGGAAATAGACGGCGGGTAACAAAAAAGAACACTGCCTCGGAAACTACGACAACTTGAGCGAAAAAAATGCCCACTGGGCCGACTTCCCAAAACACAGTGTCTTGCCGGCTGCTGGTTTTTCCCTACCTGTTATTGGCATGGGTTGATATATATATATATATATATATATATATATATATATATATATATATATATATATATAGTAGCGAGCATAAAGATGAGAACGATATTAAGAAAAAGTCTAAGTGTGAAATAACTTTTTATTTTAAAGCTTCAAAGAACATTTTATCAAGGAAAAATAAGGATATAAAGGTAAATTATGTAATTCCAAAATATAAAGCTCAATAAACTTATTTTGATAAAGTTATAAGAATAATTATATAACATTCGAAAAAAATAGATGATCAAAACATACTATTATATATATACGTGTGTGTGTGTATGTTTGTTTGGGTATGTAAATATTCTCAGATGTAGTGTATCTACAGAAGAAACAAAATGAATAAAAAGAGTCAAGAGGAAAACCTATACCTAACCGATCCTAGAAGCAAATATATATATATATATATATATATATATATATATCAGTCTTGTTTGTTTTCTTTACATCTTCGGTTGGACTCAACTTGAGTCCGTCATGTTCTTGTATTTAGACCTTCTTCGAGCAGGAATAAACAGCACGTGTTCCTAATTTAACAACACTCTAAGCCACGATCCTCTACTCCCTTAAGTCAGGTTAGCAATCGACCTTTTTCGTTTTGTTTTACAATAAGGTTCACATGTACAAGACCCAGAGAACACTCAAGGTAAAGGTTTACGTTAAGTGATAGTCTATATGGACAAGAAGGAAGATAATGGTTAACTCTAGACTTGAACAGGTTAAGATTGTAGTGATCGGGGAACATCCTCTTGTGTCTCTTTACCATAGAGCAGTGATTCGCGGAAAAAGCTGTCCGAGTGAAACTTTTACCAACATTGGTTGGTTAACATGAATTTCAGAGAGAAAACATTGACTTTGATAATAAAATCTGACCTTGACAATATTTGTTGACCTGGTTTAAAGTATCAAAAGTCCATAATAAAACTAATAAAGTTTTTTTTGTTTCATTTCCCATGATAACAAAATGCTATTAAAAATAGTAACTGAATGTAATGGATTCGACTGGAATTCAAACTCGGCTCCGAGCCGCTATTTATTACTCCACCGTGCCTCCTGACTTATTACAAATATGACTCTGTTTTAATACTCGGTTAAGGCAGTGGAGAACTTTCAGAGGGAAATTAACAGGAGATAACTGATAACTGACATCCATTAAACATGACACGTGGAACTAGAACAGTCTACCCCAGTGAGCGAAATAAAGGGTTCAGTTCGACATTCCAACCACCTGAAGAAGTCCGGAGCGTACAACGGCCGAAACGTTGTAATAAATATGGCGACAAAGATTAGTTCAATAGTCCGAATAATGTAGATAATGTATTTAATTTATCTTTTGCTTACATTTTGGGATTTTTATTTCAGAAAATGATCTATAAAATAATTTTTAATGGAAATTTTACTATCATGGGAAATGAAACTAAAAAAATCTTTATTGGCTGAAATGGACTTTTGATACTTTAAATCAGGTGAATAAATATTGGTAAAGTCAGATTTTATAATCAAAGTCAATGCTTTCTCCTTGAAATTCATATTAACGAACCAATGTTGGTAAATTTCAATATATGTTCATACCATATGAATTTCAGCCTATGTAAAATGAACTTTCTTTCATATCAGCATATGTAATTTATAATTAATCAAGTAAAGGTAAAAATAGGTGATAGATTACTTCACTTTCCTGGTTTTATGCAAAATAAATACTCCAGTTTGCAGAGATCTTGGATATTTTTTAGCTAAATCAAAATCTAGATAGAAGGATAATCCATAAAGAACATCACGGAAATATATATAAGCAAATTAATAGAACGTTGTACGAACCAAGAAAATAATATTCTGCTCCTAAATATAGACTGGATTTTTTTTTTAAATCCTCCTGACCAATAAGTTTCAAAGATTTGATTTTAATCGAATATGTGGATGTGTGTCAGAATTTCAAATGATCAAGAATCTATTTCAACATGAATCTGTCCCCTGTTTTGCTTAGATTATGAAAAATAGAAAATATTCAAGTAACGAAAGGCTTACTACTGAAATGTTGAAACTTTCAGCGCAACAGCAAACCTTTTGGTTTTGATAAACTGTAACATTGAACCCACATTAAATGACTTTTGTAAAAAGGAATTTTAAACTTGGAAATCTATGGTTCGATGTTTCACTTAGAGAAAGAATGGACAAAAACTTATCCTGCCTCCACGTTTTTTTAATAATTGGAAGGGGCTGACTTCCTCACACCCATGTGACACTATGAGTTAGACTTAGTTTAGGTTCGAGGAAGGTTGATTTAGGCCGGAGCACGTAACATCGAAGGGCGACCCATTAGCAGCCGGACATTGTTAGTTAAGATATATATTTTTTTCCGCCAGCCGAGAATCAGCCCAGAGTTATCATCCACAAAAAGGTCACACGCCTTCCCTCCTCTTTTCGTCCTACCCAAGTTTGTAGTTGTGTTTTTCTTTTGCTTGTGAGCCTACCTCTCGCTCGATCCGCCGCACAGAAATTCTACGACGTGGGGTCTATATCTTTGTGCAACGAGTTGCAGAGGTGGGTAGTCTCACATTGGCGCCGCCGACCAGGATCGACCTTGGGTTGCGCGCTAGTACGATAGACTTTGTGGAGGAAGGAGAAGGAAGGAAAGATCGAATCGTCCGATTAAACACTCAATATATGTGCATAGGTGTATGTGTATATATGTGTAAATGAGTGAAGACTTCGATAATCCGATAGACACAGATACGTGTGTATAAAAAAAAAAAAAAATTTAGGAAAAACTTAAAACAACCAAACCAAAACAGACGAACGACGAAACAAAGACAGATAAAAACAGAGGAAAAAGGAGGAAAGGGAACAGTTAAAAAGAAAGTGACGCAGAGTGAGAGAGAGAAAGGAAGCAAGAAAGGAGGCACAGACAGATACACACTCCTTTCCCCCTTAGAGAACGGACACTTCAAGTACTGGAGATTTTTATTTTTTTTAAATTTTTACTACATCTAGGAGGACGACTGCAATGAACAAGTAAACAAACACTAAAAAAAAAAAAAAAAAAAAAAAAAGAAAAAAAGAAAGAAACAGAAAAAGGGAATCTATTCCGGTCCCTGCAAGGTAGGCTGAAAATTTGTTCTTTTGTTTTATTTTTTTTTGGTCCTTGTTGTTTCTAACTAGTGTGTCCGGCTGGCATTTAATAGAAATATGGATAGGATAGATATAGATGTCCCATCGCGCTCTATTTTTAAGGTAGCCGCAAGTGGATCCAAGATCCCTATATTCACGGGAAAAGCCTGTGAGTTTCAGGCCTGGGTAGAAGCTCTGAAGAAAAAGGCTAGAATTTACCAACTTACACAGACAGAGTTGGTGAATCTGGCTTATGACTATTCGGACGGGGTGGTATCGGAGTACATAGGATTATATTTAGATGATAATCCTGAAAGTAACTGGGGAGACCTTTTAGAACAGCTGACGAACCAGTACAGTGATTATACTAGTGCGCCTGATGCTGCTAGGGCCTTAATTAAGATTAAGCAAAGGGAAGGAGAAACTCTCTCGGAACTAGCAAGTAGAGTTTTAGGATTAGCTAAGGTTGCATACAAAGACGCTGTTCAACGTGATGGGGAGGCGGTGCAGGCGCAGCTAGCTGAGCACTACACGGACGCTATAGAAAATACGTTCGTAAGAGAAGACACAGCAAGGGCGGTCCCAGCCTCACTTGCGGAGGCGTTTGCAACAGCAGGAAAGAGTCTTAGGCTCTATAATAGGCTCACAGCCACCCAGGGGAGGGGAGAAGAAAAGGGATGGTCAAGAGATACGAGAACGGGGTGGACAGAGACTCCTCCTGTTGCTTGGGATCAGGGGGAGCGTGGCCATTCGGGCTATCATTGGAGAGACCACCCCCATGAAAGGGGCTGGAGAAGGCCACTCCCTGACCCAAGACAACCGGGGTGTTGGGAGTGCGGACAGCTGGGTCACATACGGAGGGAGTGCCCCAGAAAGGAGGGTGCATCCGGAGGTAGGAGGTTTCGTCACTAGGTGTGTGTGTCATGGTCGTAATTGTAATTGTAGTGATATTGATAATCCGGGGAAGGCAGTGGGGGATAAGATGTAGGATTAGAAATATGACAGAAAAGAGACATAGTGACCAAGATGGAATGTCAGTCAGGATAGCAGGGACCAAGGAAACAAAAGACAGTATAGTTTTCCCAATTATGGACCAATCGGACACTGCATGCTCGGTGGTGTCACAACTTGCAAAGCAGCTACAACTTGGCGTCATAAAAATGAATGA
Source organism: Acanthosepion esculentum (assembly GCA_964036315.1). Classification (NCBI taxonomy): domain Eukaryota; kingdom Metazoa; phylum Mollusca; class Cephalopoda; order Sepiida; family Sepiidae; genus Acanthosepion; species Acanthosepion esculentum. The sequence goes on from OZ038509.1 coordinate 88,709,036, forward strand.
CTAAAAAAAAAAAAGCAAAAAAAAAAAGCAAAACTCGCCAAGCTTAACCATTGAAGGTGAACATTTTTTTTTCTTCTCTTCTTTTTTTTTTTTGTGTTGTTGTATGCAGATGGTGTGGTGGATGGCTGGGAAGTCAGTCATGTTGACATACCCAGTAAACACAGGGAGAGAGTTTGTGGTTTTGTACAGGGGGTAGTGAAGATCCCTGGTGGAGGAGTGAATTCCACAATGCTTTCCAAAAACATTATTCCTGATACGACACCGAAAGAACTGCGGAAATTATGATGTTCCCACGTCGTAAGGAAAAGGGGAGATAAGCCGAAAAATACTCCTGAATATTTGGATAGGGGTGGTTAAAATTCCCCTGTGTTTGTTGGGAGGGGGGGCGAAATGTTGAAAAATTGAATGATGTTGGAGGTGAATCGAAAAGTCCTCCTGGATTGCGGAATAGGAATGAGTCAGGAGCCCCTCAAAATTGTTCACAGGAAAGCAAAGTGGAAGGACTGAAACCAACAATTTTTTTTTCTTCCTCTCTCCTTATATGTATGTTAGTGTTGTAAGGGGTGGATGATCCCAACCACCCCAGTGCAGTGTTGGCTATGCCGTTGTTTTATTTTGTTAGGGGATGACCGAAACCCTTTGAAATTCTTGTAATTTCGGTTGTTGTTGTCTGTATATATATTTTTTTTTGTGTGTGTTGTATATTTTTATTTTGTTTTCTCCTCGGCCGAGAATACATAGTCTCATATTGTATTGTTGAAACCTGTTGTCCACCTCTGATGAGTGGCGATAATTGTTGTGAATTCTGTGGTAATTTGTTTTTGTGACCTGTACATTATTGTATTCTCTTCGGGGACGCCCGAGCAGGGTCATAATGTGCAGGGGGAGATGCATAGTGTCTCATTGTTGTTGAATTCTTTGTGTAATTTATGAAATAAATGACAAAGATGATTGGGGGAGGTGTGTGACACTATGAGTTAGACTTAGTTTAGGTTCGAGGAAGGTTGATTTAGGCCGGAGCACGTAACATCGAAGAGCGACCCATTAGCAGCCGGACATTGTTAGTTAAGATATATATATTTTTTCGCCAGCCGAGAATCAGCCCAGAGTTGGTCGTCCACAAAAAGGTCACACGCCTTCCCTCCTCTTTTCGTCCTACCCAAGTTTGTAGTTGTGTTTTTCTTTTGCCTGTGAGCCTACCTCTCGCTCGATCCGCCGCACAGAAATTCTACGACGTGGGGTCTATATCTTTGTGCAACGAGTTGCAGAGGTGGGTAGTCTCACACCCACCGTACTGAATTTTAGGCATCTGACCAATTTGGTTCAACACAAGTCTTTTCTTTATCAGAACAAGAGTTTAATATATATATTCTATATATGCCTACCTCCAATATGATGTGAAATGTTTGGGCCCAAAATGAAAGACGTAATACATTGGCGGGTGATTTTAAGGTGTAGGGGTAAAGAACTTTGAATATTACATTTTAAAAAAGACTTCATAAATTAACTGTATGTTCATTCTGGTTTTCGGGGAGCCTAGTCACAGCTCTGGTTGTACACGATGATTAAATTTTAATAAAAAAAGTATATTAACTCGTGAAGTAAGTTTTAATCTTTGCTGTTTTATGGGTTAACGTGTTTGAGATCAAAGGTGCGCGAATGTAAATTACAATCATAAATTTTTCGTTGTATATCGTAGGTTCGTTTTCGAATTTTAACAAAATGACAATTTTGATACGTATTACCACCAATAAGAAAATTCACATCTATTGAAGGAAAGTTTAGGCACATATAAAGTCTCGTATAGATAGCATCCTCAACGAGCATTCTTTTAACTTATTAAGCGTTTGTAAAGGCACAGATGACCATAGCTGGAAAATACTTGATGAAAAAGGAAAAATTATCGCCACTGCTACCAAATTTAAAAATTTATATGATTTGAACTTTGAGGAAAAACAAGTGACTCCATGCAGCTGCAACCATGTTCAAATAATGATACTAGAGACGATTTGGGCACAGAAGATATTGTCATCTTCGAGCAAAGAATTTGCAAAAATTAGTTAGAGAAAATATGAAAATGGCTTGGATTTTGATGTCACAAAAAATTTGAATTTCTGTGAACTATGTGAATCATACTCTTCTAATGGTATGTGTATTCTTTTTAGAAACCCTTCTTTTTCTTGCTGAAGGAATACTTCGTTATAATCTTTATGTAGTTTTTTACATTCAAAGAGACCGCTACTTTATAATTAGATGAAACAAAAATTGATTTTGTCCTTATACCACGGCAGATCCACATAATATTCATCGTTTTTAATTCAATAGATTCCGTGAATTCCTCTATTTTTTTTCTGTCATGTGAACTTATATCTACTTCCGTAATAACTGAATCTATTTCTAACATGTGTTCTGCATTTGTTTCTACTAGAGACACATCAAGCGTATCAGGTATGTTATCAGTGGATTTAATACAAAATGTACTTCTCGCTCAGAACATTTGGCTAACTCCTTTAAGATAGTATGATAATTGTTTTGACTAACTGAAGTCTTAGAATTTACTGGTTTTATCTGATGATCATATAGAAAATGATTAAATGCCTCCAAATGGCGCTATATAACTCGGTAATTCCCATGCTAAGCCCCTCATCCATTTAACGAGTTTGGTAGAATGCATCAATATGTCGACACCTATTAATCCTAAGATATCGACCTAGCTATGTTTATTTCTTGAAAAGGATAATCTTTTGTTCAAACTGATTAGATTTTTCTCAATTGAATCTAATTTATCAATTTTTAAGATATCAAATTCGCTATCAATTAATACAGGCAAAGGAAGTTGCTTGTCTTTCTCCGTCTCAATATCCAGTACAATTTGATTCAATCATCTGTTAGCTTGTTTTAAGTAGATTTTAACAAACACTACCACTGCTCAAAACTTCCTCGTCCTTTTCTCCCACCTTTACTTCTCTCATAGATTCTACTTCCTTTTCCTTATTCACAGGACATCTTAGCAAATGAAACTAGCATCTCGCAAAAACACTTCAGCACTTTTACAAACACTTGAATTTCATTGAAATGCATAAAAAAACAAATATTTTATTTAATCTTTGCTAAATACCAACCTTGTGCCTTCTCTGAACCTTGTTTTTGTATAATACGAAACTACTTATTAATGTTTATATAAATTATTATTGTTATACTCCTGGCCAGGATGTAGTTTATCGTATCTTATTTACTCATTCATACATCGTTTATAGCGGGTTAATCCTTACAAGGCCCAAATCGAACCACACATTACCAAATTTAACCTATTGACCAACCCAAAGTAATTTACGAAATACCAATCATCAAAAACTGAACTACTGCTACTACCACCAAACTTAAACGATTTCTTCAACAATGATAACCATGGCAGGAGAATGAATCGACGCGGAATAAATATTTGATCAACCAAGATCCATCTATACAAGCCGTGACAATCAAAACATCCGTATTTATAGAAATTAACGTGATCGCTTAGTTTTCCATTATGGAAGCACACAATTCAACATTACGAACATTAAACAAGCTAGACAAAAGTTTTATCATTCTTTGGCAGCTCGTCCTCCAGACATTGTAGGAAAAATGCCGACAATTATATTACATTCAAAGTACGATGATAACCTTAAGGAAGCAGTAATTAATTCTTATTAAAAGTTGAAACCAGAGATGCTCGACAAACAGATGTCATCCTCAACCATATCAGGACACCTTCAACTTATTTAAACGAATTGATGTCGTTAGTCAGTCGTATCGAAGTAAACGAAGACATTGTCCGACACAAATTCATACAAGCGCTACCACTCTCCATAAAGCCAGTGATACAAACAGATCTGGAAACGGATCGCTTAGGAAAAATGTCTTCTATGTCTCAACAGACAAGAAACAACACACATTCAACAAGTATCCAGAGAAAACCAACAACGGCAACCCCAACGACAACCGCATAGATACCAGGATACAACAAAGGATTACCCACTCGGTATCTTCCCATTTCACAGAGATCAGAAGCCCAGGATTTGTCGATCGCACATTTACTTTGCAGAACGCGCGAAATTCTGCAAACCTTGGTGCAAATGGACCTAACAAAGGAAATGTGCAAACGCAACCCAGTTCACAACCCAATTCACCTGTATCAAATATAAATCAGGAAAACTAATTCGGCGAGACATGATATCTTCCGCACAGTTGCCGCTTCTTGAAGTAGCCACACGGCTAATAACGCGAATATTGTTGTAAACACCGGAGTTGCTGTATGAGTAATACCAAAACAGTTGTTAAACGGTGTAGTCATCTACCCGACCAACATTTCTATAGTAGCAGCCAACAGAATAGAAATTGAATGCGCCTGTCTAGCTGTAATCACATCAGCATTGAATAACCCCAGAAGGGACCTTTCTCGTTGCAGAAACGACCAAACCTCTCCTAGGGTATGATTTCTTGAGTCACTTTGAACTATTGGTTGATTGCACCAATAGTAAGCTAATCGATAAAACAACAAGTAGACATTCTAAAGCACAACCATCGTCTACGATTATGAACATTGATGTTTATCCAGAAAACAGTAAAAAATATCAAAGAAATATCCAAATAAAATCTCTCCACATCGAGATCTCAACGATACCAAACCCAAGGTATTTCACAGAATTGAAACTGGAAGCAATCCTCCTTCTTTCTCAAAGGCCAGACAATTATCTCCACAAAAAAAACGACATAGTGATTGAGGAATATCGGAAACTTAAAAAAACTGGAATAATTTTCCCTTCCAAATCGGAATGGATTACAACCTTACATATAGTACCTAAACATGATGGAACTTAACGACCCGTATTTGATTATAGATTATCGAATTCGATAACAAAACCTGATCGCTACCCGATTCCAAAAATAAAATTTGTCGTCTAAATTGCATAACAAAAAAAGGTTCTCGAAAATTGATCTGTCATCAGCATATCACTAAATACCAACCATTACACCCTGATGGCATATGTAAAACAGCGAAAACCACACCTTTCGGATTATACGAGTACAATTATATGCCTTTCGGCTTGCGAAATGCATCCAGTACCCTCCAAAGGATGATGAATAGTATTTTTCGTGACGTCAAATGTACGTTCACTTACATTCTTATCTTCTCGGATGACGAATATAGTCATTCTAAACACCTTGAGGAAATATTACAGAAACTCAATGAATATGACTTTAAAATCTCTTTCGAAGTGTACATTTGCTGTCAGCGAGCTCAAGTTTCTAGGATTTCACATCTCAGCTGATGGACTTAAATCCATGACTAAAAATCTTGACGAACTCACACAATTTCCTCAACCAAACAATTCTAAATCGCTATGTAGATTTATCGGAATTGTGAATTTCAGCAACACAATATTACCGCTGGCAGAACGTATGCGTCTTGAAGAAAAATTTCAAATAATAACGCTTACTAAAGAAGAAATTAAATCTTTTGAAAATATAAAGAACTGTTTAACAAGTACAAACGCTTTTGCTTTCGCCGACTCGAAGGCTACTTTCTATCAGCTAGTGACAAATACTTCAAATTATGTCGTAGGAACAGAACTTCAACAAATGATTAATAATCAACCTATTCTTATTGGTTCCTTTTCAAAGAATTATCACAAACTCAATAAAAGTATTGCATGTTTGACAAAGAACTATTAGCTGCATACTTATCGGTGTTACATTTTAAAGATTTAGTGGAAGGAAGAAATATGCTATTAATGACTGATCATAAACCACTTTGCAGTGCTTGTAAAAGTCAGTCTTCATTAAAGTCCGATAAACAACAACGTCACTTCACTTTCATTAGCGAGTACGTTAACGATATATCTTAGATAAAAGGCTCACAAAATATAGTGGCCAATTATTTGTCACGACCTGCAAATGCAATCAGTATTGATGTTTGCGACTTACAAGAAATAGTGACACACCAAAATACTGATGATGAAATCAAGACTTTCTGTGATCGTCTGAAACCCAACACTGTGGACAAAAACGAAGTCGTACTGTGACGTGTTATTAACTTTTCCACAACCTTTTCTGATGAAAAAGCTAAGGAAATCGATATTTGACAGTCTGCATAATTTATCCCATCCTGGGACAACAGCCTTTATAAAAATCCTAAAATCAAGATAGTGTTGTCCCAAGATGGACAAGTCAATAAACACTTGGTGTAAGGAATGCCAACATTGCCAGCAAGCGAAAATAACAACACATCAAAAAGTGCAGTGCAACCGTTTGAGTTGCCCTCCGACCGCTTCCAGACGGTACATGTTGATATTGCTGGGCCCTTACCGCTAGTAAAGAACCCTACGGATCCTTATTTTTCACCCTACCGTTATATTTTAACGTGTATTGACAGGAACACTAGATGGGGTGAAGCATGCCCAATATCGGAGATCACAGCGAAATTTGTATCAATAGCTTTCGTAGACTTATGGATCTCTAGATTCGGTGCTCCACTCCATGTTGTTACAGACAAAGGAAACCAATTTGAATCTGAATTATTTACCGAATTGTCAAAAATAATTGGTTTTCACCGATTGAGAACAACAGCGTACGACCCGCAAACAAACGAGCAGAGAGAACTCTGAAAATAGCAATAAAAAAATCCTGGTTGTCATCTCTTCCCATTGTAATTTTTGGAATCGGGATAACACCTAAAGAGTCAAATTAATCCCCGTTTACTGCACTAACGGGATGCCAGGCTCAAGATCCTCCATTGTTAATCGATCCTTCTAAAAATGAAGACATAGAATTAACAAATTCTCACATCAAGACTTTAGCTGAAGAGATGCAAAGATTTCACATGGACAGATTTTCCAGCAGACATCTATACTCTATACCTAATTCATATATTCCTACAGATTTACAAAGTTGTGAATATATTTGGCTGAGAACGAACAGAGTAGGAAAACCTTTGGAAGCGCCGTACACAAGCCTATTCCAAATAATAAGTCGATATAATAAATATTTTACAATCATAAATGTCCGATAATTTGCATAGAAATGTTTTCATTAACAGACTAAAATCAGCATGTATTTCTAAAACTACAAAGTCAATGGATTCCGACGAAAGAAATCCGAAACTGAACAATTTCCCGTTTCATATCGATGGAGCTGATGATGAAAATCAAATAACTAAAACCAAATCCAGTAGAACCGGTAAATGGAGAAAAGGGAACATATTTTTACTACTGAAAACCGAGACACAGGGATAAAAATCTAAAAGTTCAAAGAAATGGTGATGATCGATCATTTTTATTTTTTTATTCATATTTATATCTAAGTTCTAAACATTTACGGGACACTGAAAAGTTGTTCAGATAACCGACGTTACACTTGTACGTATACAGAACACAAAACGATCTATTATTGGTTGATTATAACGATTGATTATTGATTATTATTAACATGAATGCAAAGGCTAAGAAAGAAAAGGGAGTGAATCCATTACAGCATTGCTAACAAAAAAGAAATACAAGAGTTGCTTCCCTTTGTAAACGAAAAATGGATACGCCCCATCGAATTGTTTATATTGCTGTAAAAAAGATTTCTGGTTATGTAGTTTTTCTTTTGTCTTTGCTTTAAATTTTTTTGTTGGAGGGGGGGGGCTGACTTTACAGTTACTAACTCACTCAATCGTCGATAATGGAAAAATTGCCTGCACCAAAACCACTCAAATGCGATTAGGTAAACTTGTCTGAAGCCTGGAGTAGATGGAAAGAGGAACTAATATTATTTTTACAGGCAACCAAATCCGATACTATTGGGTTAGTCCATACACCGTGGACACCCCCAAAATATTAAATGAACCATTCGTAGCATGTGTTGGCGAATCGGGTCCGTCGAGACTAAGTCAACCAATCAGGTCGGTCGGTACATATTCCCGCCAAACTTTGAAACAGGAAGGAACGCGCTTCTTCTTCGAAATTCGTTAGATGGCGCGAATATCTGAATCGGCAAAAACGAATGTTTCGCCGATCAGCGAAATATGTCTTCAAGTCTGCCTTATGAAACTCAGTGAACCTGAATTCGAGAACAAGGAAAACTCCTTTCTCTAAGCAAACTCATCGAAATGTACGCCTGAGATTTATATAATATAAAAGTTGATTTTTTCCCATTCAACTACTACCAAAAAATATTGTCTCATTCAACTTAAAGGTACGACTTATCTTTCTTCTTCCCTGCACACACACACACACACACACACACATTCCGTACGAACAATTAACCTCGACCCAAGAACATTTTTCAATCGACCTGATACGAACAAACGAACTATAAACTTCCCGTTCATACATGCCACATTATTTCAAATCATAATTTGTATATAGTTGTATAATAATTATTGAAATTGTTTTCTCGTTCAAATATTGTGTTCGTATTATTTGTTCTTTGTGTATTGCATGATTTACGTTGAACAATTTCTCCTAAAATTTGTTTGTGGAAAAAAAAGTAACACACAAATTACCATAGCCTCATGAATAAACCCCGTTTATTCATTATTCATAAATTCACTGACCTTTCTACTACAATACTAAACCTGAGAAAGTCCAAGTTTCCATTTTACTAACGTGAATAGAAACAAAAGGCGGAGAAATTTTTTCCACATTCAGGTTCGAAAATAATGACGATAAAGTGAATATTACAAAAGTAATTGAGAAATTTGACGTTTATTGTGAACCCAGAAAAGGCCTATTGTTAGAAATAATTTTTCTACTTGCAAACAAGCAAATGGTCAGAGATTCGACGATTATGTGACAAAAATTGAGCAACTGCACAATCGGAGACTTATGCAACTCCTTAATAAAAGACATTCTAATAGTTGGTCTTAAGAACTTGCGTCTCACAGAACGCCTACTCAGGCAACTGGATTTAACACTGATAAAAGCAATTCAAGATGGACAGGCTGCCAAAGAAAGGAAAAGGCAAGTTAAAGAACTCACACATTCCAAAACCCCAGAAAGGGATATTTCCCTCCTAAAATACAAATATAAAAAAGATGTCGAACACGCTTTCTGCAGACTCACCAAAATGCTGACAAATATGACAAACAATACGGCAAACAGTCTTACATAAACTCCTGCAAATTCTGTGCAACTTTCCAATTACGCGAACACGATGTCCAGCATACAACAGGCAATGCACAAAATACAACAAAGGACACCTCGCCAGCTGTTGTCATTCACAAAAGTCAGTGCGATAAGTAAATAGGTGACACACATTCTCAGGCACTTCTTGGTGTTGATACCTGTGAAAAAATTTAACAGATGAAGTTTTTCAATATCAAAGTAAATCTAGCAGAATTCCTTGGAAAATACTAGGTGAAATTGGAACTTTGAGCACAATACACCTGTTGATCCACCAGTTCCTACTGTGATCAATCCTCCCAGAAAGATCCCCTTTATATTGAAAAATAAGCTGAAAGCATAACTAGACAGAATGACCAAAATTGGCATCATCAAAAACCAGTCAGCGAACCTACCAAATGGGTAAACTCGCTGGTGATCATTGAAACACCATAGCATATGCATCGCGTTCCACCAATTTAGCTGAGCAGAATTATTGTCCTTTGGAACGAGAGGCTCTCAGTGTTTTATTTGTCTGTAAAAGATTTTACGAATTTGTGTATGGACATCACTTTAAAGTCGAAAATTAGGGAGGGGAAAGTGTTTTTCAGTCATTCCAGGCAGGTTGGAACCAACACGGTGCGGCAGAAATACCACCCACATAATGGTAAGGAGGGGCTCCAAATGCCAAAGTGTAATGTATGGGCAACAGCGGACAACCCTGTCGGACCGACGGTGACAGCGCAAAAGTGCACGACCGCTTTCCATTCACCTGTACCACAGTACTGGTGGGGCAATGCAGGAGGCTGATCCACTTACAGAAGTCGGGTTTGAATATGGCGGCCTGCAAGAAAGCAGCCAGGTACTGATGGTCGACCCTGTCGAATTCCTTGGACTGATCTAAATTGATCAGCGCGGCTTGATCATCTTTTACATGTGCAGATCAGATGAAGGTTGCTCTGAATTGTTCATCCCTTCGCAGCACAAGTCTCCTCGGGTCACAACAAATTCTCGGCAGCTGACTGCAAACTGTAAGGTAGCCAGTGAATAGATGTTATTGTTCTGAATACAATCTGGTCTACTTTTTTCTCAGTGGCACAAATGAAATATTTACCATTTTGTGTAAGAACTAGTGTTTATAACCTGTGAAAGTATTTTTATTTATTTTATTTACTTATTTATTCATAAGTTTAAATAAAAAATTGTATTACTTAACAATCTTGGCACTCGAAGATAAATTTAGAAATTGTTTGTAATGAAATATGATGAAAATAAAAAATAATAAAGGGAGATAACGCCTTTTCGTAACCATAAGTTATGTCCCTTTAATATGATTATCCCTTCATTTCAGCATTTTTTAAAAATGTTAGTCACATATATATATATATATATATATATATATATATATATGAATGATTAAAATGAAAACTAGTCCACGTATGCTCCTTATAATATGTAAATTTAGTGTCAGGACCCACTGGACAAATTTATATAGAACAACCTCCATCAAAATGGCAATATAAGCAGTCAAAAACAAAAAGTCATAAAATCTCTCCAAAGACATAATCATCAAACAGGCTGACAAATAATCACCATCATAGACAGAAGAAAATACGTTGTAGAAGCAAAAAATCAGTTCAATGATAGACATTTTTACGAAAAACTAACACCTGATATCACTAAACATTTCACATTAGAACTCAACACTCTGCTTAGCCATTTAGATCTAAGTAAACAGCAGTTATGACTTTAATCCTGGAAAAAGCAAAACCAGGTGCATTCTACACTATCCCTAGACTACATAAACTTCCAAAATCACAGACACAAAAACCAACCTCTCGATAGAGAACATTAACAGAAACCTACGCAAGATGTGAGAACTGAAAGAATCTCTCAAAGATCCAGCCACCCAGCTGACCAATAGTTTCAGGAATCAGTACCCTGACACAACACATTTCAGATTACATTGATCAAGTTCTCAAACCTCTACTACACACAATTCTGAGTTATCAAACACACTACCAATTTCTTTAGAATTCTGAAACATATAAATAAATTACCAAACAGTTCACTCCTAGTGACCATCAATGTGACATCCCAGTATTCTAATATCTCACATGAGGAGGGAATTCTAGCCTTCAAGAATTTTTATGTGTCAGAGGACCACTTCACACAGGACATCACCAACATCATACAATTCATACTGACATACAATTTCAAGTTCAACGGGCACTATTTTTTTAGTCAGAGGCACAGTGATGGGAAAGAAAATGACTCCCAGTTATGCAAACCAATTCATGGATGCCCTGGAATGAGATATGTTTAGTAGTTACCACCTAGCACCTCTACATAGCCACAGATACATACATGATATCTTCTTTATATGGATACATGGAGAGAACAGTTTCTGAGACCTTAAAAAATTCCTCAACAGTTTCCATTACACCATCAAATTCACATTTGAATATTCCACCATGTCTATTCCTTTTCTGGATGTAATGGTAGGTATAAATAATAAACACATCTCCATCACAATATACATCAAACCCACAAATGGTCATCGCTACCTGAATTTCAATAGCTACCACCCGACCAACCTAAAAGACTCAAATATCTATAGCTAATATCTACCCATAAAACTAATGAGGATTACGAAATATACATAGAACAGTTTTTCAATTATTTTCTTAACAGGTCATGACCTCGGTCTTACTGACATTAAGATCAAGGTCATGACCAGGAAAACTGAATATTAACATCAATGGGACTCAGCTAAAGCAAACCAGGGAATTCAAATATCTGGGCAGCATATTTACTGAAAATAGTAAACTAGACAGAGAAATTGAGACCAGATGTCAGAAAGCCAACGCAGTCAGTTACCAACTTGCTCCTCTTCTAAAACATCATAACATTTCAATTAGCACCAAGGCAAATCTCATCAACACCATTTTCCTACCAACAGTGACATACCAGTGCCAGACATGACCCCTAACAAAAACCCTTGAGAGAAAACTGATCATTTGTAAGATGAAATGCATGAGGAAAGCATTGAACAAGATGAGACAAGATCAGGAATGAGGCAATAACAGATATGGTAGGAGCAATACCAATCATACAGTACATCGAACGACGGAGGATTAAGTGGTTTGTCTATATCGCTTGTATGCCTATGAACCAACCAGCCCTATAAGCATATACCCTCAGGTACTCTGGCTGGAGAGCAAGAGGCAGACCAAGAAGATACTGGAGTGACTTAGTTGCAGACACTCTTAGAGCCCACAAGATATCTCTCCTCTAGGTCACTTGCCTTGCCACTGACAGATGACTGTGCCTACCAGCGATGCCTAACAGCACAAGTGGAAGGAAAAACTAAACTTTCTTAACAGGAATAACCCACTTAAAACTATCAAAAAATCAATTAATAAGGCTTCCAAACAAAATAGGAATAACCTTCTAAACTATGAAACAAAAAAGAATAATCCCAGAATTCCCATAGTTTTTTATTTTAATTATAACATTCACAAAATTTTCCATATCTTAACAAAAGATTTCTAGTATTTAAAACTTGATCTGACAGTTAGAAAAATATTCACCGAAAACCCGCTTCCCGTTAGACGCCAACACTAACCTACACAGTCTTAACCACATCCAGTATACATTTTTCATCACCTCACCTAGGGAATATGACCTGCAATTAACCCCGATGTCAAGTCTGTAGACATATCACTGATAGCAATTTCACACCCTCCAACACTCATGTAATATTCAAATCCCTGGTTCTGAATTGTGATGGTTAAAATCTTGTACATTTGCTTTTCTGCTACAAGTGCAAATAAGGAAATTATGTTGAAGAAACGGGGGACAGACTTCTAACTTCAATTTAACAACCATAAGAAAACCATCAGGGACAACAACAACAATAATTCCCAGTTGCAATACACTTCAACCTACTATTTCATAACATAGATGACATCGGATGTGTGCTTTTCGCATCTTTGTTCAACAGCTGAGAGGAAAGGTGGGATCGGAGTTGAAATTTATTTTCAAAATAAGTTCATTGAGGGATTAAACAAGGATCTGGGTTTGGCATACTGGTCTTCTTCACAAGTTGAAAGGTTATCGTATTTCTAGGTTCATTTTTGAACTGATTCAGTTTCTTTTTTTTTTTTTATCAAATCACGAAATGACCACTCTTCTAGATCTTACAAGATGATAACTTTTTGAGTTTTATTCATTGCTTTTATTTTATTTTCTTGTTTGATGTCATAAAATATTTAATTGTGCCCAATGAGGTCTTTTTCAATTATTCTGATTTTAAAATTTATTAAGCTAAAAGAAGTGAAGAAAAAAAATGGGAAATGATAAAGCTTTATTGAATTGATACTGTTAACTAATTGCAGTCACAGAATTATTTCCTTTTTAAACTTCCATACAAAAACCAATCTAACAGTTTTAAAAATGAAAAATAAAATATTTGTACTCAAAAGTGGCATTAAACTTTACTCTTTTCAAGTTTTTAAACACCTTTGTCTTTATTTTATAAAAGAAATCTCTTATTACAAACAACAAGATGAATACCAAAATTTTCTCTCTTGAACAGTTTCTGCACTGGGACAATCAACATCAGAGTGTGTTCAGGAAGTTTCACAGCAAGACAAGGTTGCTGTAGATTATGGCAAATTGCTCCTCAACCACTGGAAACCAGCAGCCAATCGATGTGTTTTCCAATATGTAGTCATGTTTGACAGAAATTGTAATTCCAGCAGAAATATATTCGGAAACAACAAGAAATATATTGCAGGATGCTGGTAGATTTGGGTAAATATTTAGTCACCATTATGTTGCAGGAATCAACACTTTGAATAGTAAACATTGTATTTTTCTGTGTGTGTGAAAGAGTTCAAGTCATCAAAGAGAAACCATGACATGAATGTGTACCAGTAGAAGGACACTTTTTACCCCATATGCGACTACATCTTATAGCCAGAAGCTGAAAAAGAGAAAAGAGGATAAAGAGAAAAATGTATTCTTTTTTTATAGGCTTAAGGCGTGTCGCCTGGAAATATTCTTTTTAGCAAAGTCAAGTGGGATAACCCACAAATTCACTTTGAATGAAACATTTCTCCCATTGTCATCAATTGCAATAACGTAGCAAGTTTTGGGAAAATACTGGAATAAAGATTTTTTTTTTTTTCAAATAAAAATAAAAAATAAAAGGAGGATAGAAAATAATGAAAGTTATATATATAAAAAACAAAGAAAAACATTTATGAAATAACGAACGAGTCATAGAAGAATGTGAAATATGTGAACCAAAATAGGAAGAAAGAAATATATTAGAGAAAGCTATGGGAAATAAATGATAAAAGAGGCTAAGTTAAAAAGGATAAAAAAGGAAAATAATGAATGAAGAAAGGAAAACAGGAAAGAGAATGAATGAATGAATGAATAATAGAAACAAAAAAAGAATTTATGTGTGGTACAACAAAAAATGCTAGTTTTTAGGTAGAAAACACATGTTGCCTGGTATTATTTTTCCTGTAACATTTATTGTGGACTTAAATGTGAGTCCAAGTAATAAATGAGTAACACAAAACAACCGAAAACAAACAACAATGCATGTATTAACAAAAGAATTGCAATAACAATAAACGAAGAAAACATTTAAAGACTAGAAAATGTGTTTTTGTGTGTGTGATATTTGTGTAGGCCTATGTGATACACGTGTGTGAAAGAGTCGAAAAAGTCATGAAAGAAAAGAAAGACATTGTGTGTGTCACTTCCCCCCACCCCATGTACACTACATTTTATAGCTGGAATTGTGAAACTGTAAAAGAGAATGGGCTCAAGGGGGCATCTCCTATTTAAAAAATAAAAAAAAAATAAAAAAAGAAAGTACTTTTCTGAAACTTTATTTGAGGAAGATAAGCTGGTTTAAAGTTTAGAAATAATCACCTCAGCTGTACACTGATGTCCTCAAGAACGCATGCCTCAGTGGATAAAAGCATTGGTTGAATCCAGTAACTGACCCAAAGAGTTGTGTGTTCAATACCTGGCTACAGGTGAGGTGAACAAAAAACTTGGAGAGTTGAATTAAAGGGCGATAACTGATACTAAGACAGCCAGAAGAGGCACGGCATGTGGAACTAGAACAATCTATGAAATAAAGGATTCGGTTCGAAATCCCAATCACATGAAGAAGGTCGGAGTGTACTCTGGCCAAAATGTTGTGAACATGGCAATGAAGATGCAGACAACAGTCCAAACAATGTAAATAGTGTAAACAGTAAAACAAGTTTGAAGATTACAAATTTGGCAAATATGCTGCATATAGAACTTACGATCCCAGTGTAATGATGTGCTGCATTGCTTTTGCATCACATTAAACGTTAGTCATATTCAAGAAATCTGTTCTTTCATGATCCAAGAAGTAAGGCTTATGGATGCAGGTTCGATTCCTGCCAAAGGGCACGATTTTTTCTTTAATAAGATTTCTCTAATATTCAGGCCAGTAAGTGAACATAAATAAATATACTGTTTAATAAATAGATGGAAGGCCTACTCAAATACGAGTATCCACTAAAAATAACTTTTAAAGTGATTCTAAAATTCTGCTTTGCTTTTACATTACTTGGAACCGAATCCAAGTAGTTACTGCTTTCTAGACTCTTCAAGGGATCAGTTATTAATTGTTTGATCAAATAAAAATTCCAAAGCATTTTCAAAATAAAATCATTTGCATAAAATTTCTAATTAGTCATTTTCTATTAAATAAATAATGTTCATTATTTTTGTTGTAAATTCTCAAGAACAAAGAAAATGTATAAAGTCACTTTTATATGTTTAGGTTTTATTACAATTTTAATCATCACTTTTTAAGACAATAAACATTAGCAGTCTCAAGGAGAAACCATCCTTTTGACACATCATCTTTTTGCAGGCATCAAGGTCCAAGTTTGCAGCGGTTTTTTAATAGGTACATTTATTAAACTTTGCCCAGATTCTTTTGTCTTTTTCCAAACTTTAAAAAATGATTACTGCTTCTTAATTCTTACTTATCCCAATCTTTTTTCCGATTCCTTCTTTCTGGAATTACACTAAAATTGTTAACATGCGCAGTGATTCAATGAATGATCAAATTATATCATAAAAATTTTAAACCAGGATTCTTTATCAGAGTGTGCTAATATAAAGACGTATTTTATGTAAAGATTCGATTATTTATAACCAATGAAAGTATTTTTGAATTGATTTAAATTACTAACGTTTAAAAATATCAAATTTCCAAGCAATCTAGGTATTTATGGCACAGAATTTCAAATAAAAAATTATACATAATAAATAAAGAAGTGCATCTTCCTTCTTACAGTGAATACAAATTTGATTGTATTGGCTTTAGTGTATTCTACTTTAATTACATCAGTATTTATCTAAATAAAATACATAGAGTGGGCTTTAATACTTGAAGGGAGTGTAATACTTGTTTTGTCAGGGGGTGATTGCAAGAACCAATTAGAAGTAATGAGGTATTGGAGACTTTTAATAGAAGGGAAATAACTGAGATTGTTACACAAACAGAATTGCCTCCCTTGCACTTTGATGCGCTGTTTCCCATCAGAACATTAGTGATAATTAAACAGGAAATTGTTGTATTTTCTTTCTTCCAAGAGCCTCTCGACAGATTTTCAAAAATCTAAAATCACGGACAGTGTATACAAGAATATAGCATTCATTCTGTTCGAAAGGTTTTCTAAAAGGAATTACAGTTGAATGCTTATCATTTGATAACCTGAAACTTATACAGAGGATAATATATATTTATATATAAGGATTCTCTTTGATTTAAAATGTCTTACCAAATTATCATACTTTTGAGACATGCACATTATATACTGGAAACATATCTTCTTTGTTCCTTCTAATTTGTACTCTAAATTCCACAGATCCTTTGAAACCCAGGAGACATTGTATTTGCTCTAAAGGTTCTGCTAATATGATTTCAAGTTATCCGCAGTGTATTTATAAAAATACATTTAATGTTACTTAATGTCTTAATTTAATATGCATTTCTGCTGAATTATCAGCTCTTTGAAACCTGCACATTTTAAGAAAATGTAGTATTTAATAATTCATTCTATTTAATGAGTTGCCAGATTTGAAAATTTATGTTTTATACACAGTTAAATATTGAATTTACCCTTTCTTCTTTACATTTCTTTTAGAGTTGCTGGATTATGGCATGTTTAAAATAGATTGTCTTATAGGTATTCTCTTACAGGAGTTGCCAGATTGTTAAATCTTTGAAAATATTTTTCATACAAAAGGAAAATATATTTATTCATTTTGCCAAGTCTTCCAAGTTGTATTATAAAATGCATCCTGCACATTTCTAAGTGTTCTTTTAGTTTCATAGGAGTTGGTGGATTTTGAAATCTTTGAGAGCATACACATCATATCATAGAAAAAATCCTTTTTGATTTCAATTGCCAAATTTGAAAAAATGCATATTATGCATAGAAAAATAAACGTTTTTTCTAATTGTTTTCTAAATTTAATTATGGAACATTATTTTTAATATTTCAAAGAGTTCTTTCTTTTTTCTGCCCCCATCATTATTGAAATCATTAAAAAATGCACACTATACACAACAAAATATATTGTTTACTCCTTGTTCTAAAGTTCTTTTCCAATTAAACATGAGTTACTGGAAGTTTTAATCTTTCAAAACGAGCATGTGAAAACTTCCTTTATTTAATCTAAGTTTGTGAACAATTTTTTTTTCTTTCAAAACAAGTGCATTAGAAATTGAACAATAAAGTTGTTCTTTTAAGTGTGCATGGAATTTATGTCCCTTGCAAAACAAACATAATCTATGTCAGTAAAAGAAGAAAACATTTAATATTACCTTCTGTCAATTTAATGATTGGAAGGCTTTATGTATTTATTCCACCTTTACATTTATTTATTTTCACATGAACTTTGGGATGTCTGACAAAATAAATGCATAGTGTATAATATAAAACGGAATTTAATAGTTTTCTCGGCAGGTTTAGTGTTAGGGTAATATGAATGATTATATTTATGACTCTTGCAAACCATTCACTTTGTGTGACGGAAAATATAGCATTTTTGAATTAGCATGCTCTTGTTCAATAGATGAGCATGCTCTTCCTAATAACAAGGCAAACAATGATAATTCCTTATTTTACAAATTACAACATAAAATACTGAGGTTTCTCTTACGTTCATAGGAATGGCTGGATTTAGGAATCTTGCACATTTTAAACAATTTAAAATATCTTTTTTTAAGTTAAAGTTTGGTTTTACTTGAAAGTTAAAAGCCTAAAGTTTATCTGTAAAAAAAGAAAAATTAAATATCCTTAAAGATTTTAGCCATTCTTAAAAAAAAAAAATAACTTATTTCCTAGTTTGATGACTGAACCTGGCAGAAGCTGACAAAAGAAAAATTAAAACGCTTTAAAAATCTCTTAAAAATTCAATATATGTCCCAGATATTTTTTCATACAAAAATAGTACATTTAAGAATGAATTAGATTTTGTAAAAATATTAATTACTTTTGGAAAAAAATCTAGCAACATTGTTCAAAAGGTCAAACATTACAATCGCATGCTATGCAAAATTCCTACCCAAAACTCACTTAAATATGGAAGACCATAATTAGCACAATCAAGAAACTAACATTCAGTGCAGAAATGTGTTAGTCATGGGACATATCTTAATGTTTTAGTTTAGAGTTTCATTTTGAGATTCCATAAAATAAAAAAAACAAACAATTGCAATTTAAAAAAAAAAAAGATTTAAAAAATGTTGCCACTAAAAAAATGGAATAAAACTGCATTTTTTGATTCTTCAAAAACATCTTTACTATATAATCAAATTCATCAGTAATTCTAAAAGATCTCAAAGAGTTTGAAAATCTTACTGTAAAAATACAAATCAATTTTCCCAAACATCACAATTTTTTCTGTGAAAACAGAAAATATGCATTGAACTAAAATTGAAATAAATAATTTTTACTTTTCTTGATTTCTTAACATTTATTGCAATAATGCAGTCATTACTGCTTTCACCAGCCAGAGTGATAAATGTCATTTTATGAACTTAGAAACTTACTGATAATTGCTAAAATTTAGAGAAAGTATCAACAGGGGGTTTTCAAACCAGCACAGAAACAAGAGCACTTCTTGAAATTAGCACTTAATCGTTACGATTTACCTCAGCCCACAAAGTCTGTTTGGGCACTTCTTACAATAATCAGTCGATTATTAAAATAAATTTTTAGAATAAAATCATATTGAATTAAATTTGAATAATTATAATTTATTTAAGAAACATTCATGTTAAATTTTAATATGCAATAAAATTTGATTGTCAACAATCCTAACTGAAAATACTTGTTGTTGTTCAACTTGCATATTTCTCTTTATGATGTTTAATTGAAGTTAAGAGTTTGGTTGACTTAATGTCTTTTAGTTAATATTCTACATCTTTTTTTTCCCCTGTATACAACACCAACTTTAGTTTCTTGCTGGTCAATCCACTTTTCTTGTCTATGACTTAATATTTCTCAAATCACTTTTTAAGATGTTCTTAAGCACATTTTTTTTTCTTTTTTGGATCTTGCCAATATTTTCCTTATTTTTTTTTACTTGTTCTATGATTTCTGTTCAAGTTTTTTCAGTTTCCAATGTTATGTTCTCTTTATAACTTACAATTTTTTCTCTTTTATCTGCAAACTATTCTTTATGGTAATCTTTATACATATAAAAATAATTGTCAATAATTACACTATTGATACTATTACCGTTACATAATAAAATCTCGCAATATCTTTTGTACGGTAATTAATAATTGGTTGCATGATAATGAACAAAAATATATATTGTCCAGTGATTAGTAATCTGAGGGTTTTAAATAGCAAAAATCATTAGAGTGGTTAGACAATGAAAGAAGGATAAAATGCAGCAAATATAATTTTCCAACATTAAATAACAATTTATAGATGAGTGATTGATTAATTAAATTGTATATGAATTCAATTATTTTCATAATGTTTCTAAGAACTGATCCAATATTTTATCATCTGGTTAGTAATGGGAGATAAGTGGTAGATTATCTGTCATTAATTCATGGCAATTTTTAGCTTAAATAAATGAGTGTACAAGATTTAGTTAATGGGTCCATGTTGGTGAAATAGTTAGCTTTCACAGTGCCATTCTTTTGAATGTGCATTGATAGTTTTTCCTTCTAAATTATTGCAAGGACTTATTCGCAATAAATTTGCTTAACACCATGTCACAGATGGCTAATCGGTAAGTTTCTATTAGGTTTGAATTGAGCGTTAGTTTTAACTTATCACAGGAATAAAAAAGCACAATGATTTTTGGCAACCAGGATATTGATATAGTTGTGGCTAGATCTTTCAAGAGGTTGACAGTAAGCATATGACATGATTAATAATAAAAGTGTTTTGACACAGGAACATGTTTTTATAAAGTTATTTATTTCAGTGTACAAAAAATGGTACTGATTGCCAAGTTGGCATGTTTTGCTTGTTTTAATGTGGGGTCAAACACAATATTAATATTTACTTTGTTAAATATTAACATTGGTATCGCAAAAAGAAAAAAAAAAGAAAAACAATACCTAAAGTTTAAAAGGTTTTTTAAAAAAAAAAAATGAAACATTTTTCACCTGCAGAAGGCTGCAGCATACAACAGCTGAAATGTGAATATGGCAACAAAGATGAGAATAACACTCCGAATAGTGTAAATAAATACCTCTTCTCAGAAATATAGATCTTTCTGGAAGTTTTTATTTTAGGTTTAATTCCACGCTAATAGATTAAATTTAATATTCCCAATAAACAAAAATACTTTGCTCTATTTCAAACCGATTGGAATATTTTTTTTTTTTTTGATTGTCAGTAAAATCTATAAAAATTGTCCATATTGATAAAATCAACACAACATAATTATCTTTTATTAAAAAATAAAACATGCTTTTCTGAAATGTTATTTGAGAAAAATATTAACCGATTTAAAAGTTATTTAATCTGATCAGAAGCAAATATTACATATGTTTAGTTTAAAATATTGCAAGGAGGCATGTTAACATGGAGGTGTCTGTGTGTGTGTGTGTATCAGGCTCTCCAGCCAAGAATATTGAAAAACTAGGAATTTTTCAGCTAAACATGCTTTTACCTTTTAAATGATATTAATTACGACAATCATACAGATGTTCTGCTGACATAACATTCTTTTGCAGCTCTAGTTCAGCAACACTGACCCAATGTTTATTTTAAAATATAGGCAAAGAACAAAATCTTTATACAAAACAATGATGGTATGATAAAAATGCAGTAACATATTAAGTCAAAGATTGGATATTTCAAACAAATAGAAGCAGGGCCATATTCCTTTTATAATGATAAATATACATTACTTCAGGTTTCATAAAAAACTATTATTGAACACAGTTCCATAATGATAAAATTAAGCATAAGGAGACAAGTATATTAAACATAAACATGTACTTTGTAAAACATAAAATGAACAGGTACATATAAAGCATCAAGCATTACAGTTGAAGGGGTAGTTTAACAGTCCTTTTTACTTCTTCCTAAATGAGTTTATCAATCGCAATCTCTTCTTTCCAATGTCATTTCTATCTTCAATGCATTTCCTAATAGCAGTTATCTTCAGAGGTTTTGCCTTTGCAACATCCAACAGACCCTGACTAATATTCATTTCTTTCAAATTTGTAGACTTTATAGCTTCAGATAATCTTAAATTGGCTTCTTCAAAGATCTGATTTGTCTTCTCCATTTCTGTCTTCAGTTCCAATTCACTCTTCTTAACATCTTTCTCCTTTTCATCAAGCATTCGTTTGGTTTGCTGCCGTTTTTCAATCCTTTCTTTTTCTTCCTGTTTCTGGAGAGCAGCTTCCTTTTCTTCCTCTCCAGCAATGCCTCCTCTTTCCTTTCAGCTTCTTGCCTTATTTCATACTTTTGTCGGGCTTGTCTCACTGCAGCCAGAAGGTCCTTGGTTATGGGGATGTCTGTGACATGCTGACAGTATCTCTTGGGAGTCTCAGTCGATTAACTGACTCATCTGACAAACGACATCTCTCAGGAGTGACCAACTTCTTGTTCACAGAAAGGCTCCTTTCTACATCAGCATTCCCATGTGAAATGCAGAGACAGGTCATCACAACTCTCTTCAAATTAGCATACTTGATCTCCCCACTAGCATTCTTTAAGCTGAAAATTACATTCCAGTAGTGGTCTATCCTGATCAATTGGCCATCATTGTTGTACATCCCACTTTCATCCACTTGCTTTGACCTGTATAGTTTCCATTCATCAATGATCTTTGAAACAATGGAATCTTCTATGGAGGGCAATGCTGAGCAGAGTTCTCTGAGGAGCTGTTGGGCTTTGTCTTGGTCCTTAACCTCAGGATGAAGACATTGAACACATCTGATGAGTGTCATTCTGGGGTAGTTTTATCTGGAGATAGGCACTGACCGATTGGTAGAATTTTCTTATGTCATACAGTTTCACCTTCTGTTTGCTTTCATCAAGAGCTCCTAGGGTCTTCTCAGTGTCTGCACCTATTTACATGTCTTCAAGTTCAACTAAATTCTGGTTGTCAAAAACATCAATGTCTTGAAGCTTTCGTCCTGTTCTGTTCCCAACTACATCATTCTTAACAAATCTGTTGAGGAAGGTTTTCAACAATGTTGATGACTCTTCATACAGGAGATGGATCATTGGCTCTTCTTTCTGGAATTTCTTAAGAAAAGGATCAAACAAAGGCCCAACACATACCAGGAACTGAACCTGTGCAAGGCACTCTTTGCTGGAGAGAAACTGGCATATCCTTTGGTATCTGGTGTTCTTTTTCAGCTGTGCATTGGTGCGATCCTTTGTACTCTTCTTGGGAAGATCTGTTAGGAAGTACTTACAAAGAGGTTTCCAATGTTTGAGAAGATGTTCCAATGCTGGTACATGGGTCAACCACCGACACTGTACATGCAGAATGAAGAACTCAGTATTTAGACCAAGATCCTCTAGAGTAAGGCTGTAGTCCTCCCTTTGACAGATGTACGTCTTAAACAACTGGAAAAT
Source organism: Acanthosepion esculentum (assembly GCA_964036315.1). NCBI lineage: Eukaryota > Metazoa > Mollusca > Cephalopoda > Sepiida > Sepiidae > Acanthosepion > Acanthosepion esculentum. The sequence goes on from OZ038509.1 coordinate 88,732,314, forward strand.
ATCAATTGCTAGTTCAGCATTTTCTCTGTAAACATGAAGTCCTTTCCTGAAAAGAGTTATGCACTGTGTGCATGGCACAAAAGATATCAGTCCTGGCAATTCAGCTGTTTTCAGATGACTTTGTACAGCTTTTCATATTGTTTTATTAACATTTGGACCATCGCTACCTAAGGATATCAGCCGAGCTAATGGCATTTCAAATCCATCTTCTGTCACAGCATCTATGATTGCACTACTCAGTCTTTGCTTTAGCATGTCCAAGCATAAGGCTTTTCAGAAACATGGTACTTACTTCACCTTTTTGTTCATTCCAAATTCGAACAAGCATATCACTTCTTGTGTTGACCATTGCCAGTTTCGTCAAATTGGATCGTGAAAGGACATTGTGCTGCTCTTATTTTTGCACTGGTCTCTTTTCGAAACTATGGTCCAAGTCCATCTGATATCAGGTATGATTTGCTCATGGTGAACTTGCCTTGAATAGTCCAGTAATACGTTCACAGGATGTGTAGGAGTACCCTCCAGCAGCAACCTGCATTGCCCACAGTGCTTCTGCTTTTGTTACTTGGTCACTGACAGACACCGGATGAAGATACATTTTTTGTTCCACATCTCCTCCTTGCTTGCTTGCTGGTACTGGCCACTTGAGTAGTTGGCATCAACAATTTCTGCTTGGGATCAGAGAGTTTATCCTTGTGTCTCTGACCATTGAGTTGTATAGCTCCAGTAGTTGAACATGAGATGCTCTTTTTACACAGTACACAAAAGCCAGCAAAGTTGTTTGAAGAATCCTCTTTACACCATTTGGACAGCAGTTGGCCATTATTGTCAAGTTTCCTAAGCCAAGCATGGTTAAATTTGGTTTTTCCACTAGGCATGATTAATAATGTTGATAGCTAAGCAAACTACTTTGTTTCTGAAAAGAAAGATAACAAAGTGGTTTTAAAGCAAGCATAGTATGAAAGGGTTAGATATTTATACAATATCATATATTAAACATGCAAGCCAAGCAGAACTATGATGTATATTATTACTTAAAGGGGATTATATGTTAACATTAAAATAGGATTGGTATCATGCAAACAGGACACAGACAAGTACACAAGCAAAAGCATTTTCACCACCAAAGCTATGCTACAGTAACTATAGGTTATAACAACTCTTAAGTTGATTTTCAGTCACTAATCACAGCAAAGCAAAACAGAAGGTTACCAAATAGAATAGGCGAAGCCCCACACTCATTAATAAATATATATTTTCATAGTTTTTAACCCCAAATTGCTAATAAATCATGTTTTATGCCCAAATACTTTTAAGATCTATAGTTTATAGGTCTGTATTTAATCTTAACATCTTATGATTACATTCTACAAAATACTTCAAACACATTTTAGAAATGGATTACAATTTTGTTTTTTTTGAGAATAAAAAACTAGGAATACTAGGAAGGTTTTGCGAAAAACTAGGAACGACCAAAAAAACTAGGAATTGCTGGAGAGCCTGGTGTATGCATGTGTATGTACTTGTTTTTTTTTTTCTTTTTATGAGTTTTTGGACACACGTATTGGGAGCCCGACATTTTGGGAAATTTAAGTAAGGAGGAGATAATTATAATAAAATTACACGATGACTACATCATCTTAAAATTTAAAATATTTTAAGAAATCTAATATTTTATATTATTACATATGATGATGCTTATTGAATATACACCACTGGCATCAATTAATAAATTGATAAATGGGCCATGGGCCTCATTTGGTTTGAATTCACAAATTGCAGTCTACAGGGAGAAATAACAACGCCATTTCTTTCAGAATTTTCAGTCCATAATATCAAATCATATTGGTCCTTTGCTTCAAATTTCAACAGTTATTTTTTTAAAATAAGAAATAATCTCAAACAGTCGTCAGCTTGTTTGTAGCAACAGATGGATAAAAAAAGGAAAACAGATCGATAACAAAAACCAAGTTATAAATACAATGAAAATTATATACTAAAATTTACATTTTATTTTCTCTATAAGTGTTATCTTTTCCATCAACTTAATTAGCAACAAATTTTAGTATTCCAAAATATTTCAGGCCAAATTTTTTCATATGCAACAGAAATAGACAGCTTAATAATTTTTTGCAGATTTGAAATTTGAACAATCATGTCAAAGTTTCATAACAACTGGAAATGTGTCACTTCATTTTCAAACAATATTAAATTGTATTTTTCTTTTATAAATTAAAGGGAGGGGGGAAGCCACTTTTAAATTTAGAGTTTGTGAAATTTACTGATAATATGAGGTACAAATTGGCATGATTGCTATAGGCAGTACTTGGAGTCATTTTGTTGGACTTTATACAAATTAATGTTTTGCTAGTAATGCCAAAATGGGATAGATCGCCATTAATGGGTTATTGGTAGAAACCTATGATACCATATTTTTATAATACTGGATCTTAATGGTATTTGTGCTAATCATGCAGTTGTTAAAGATGATCCTGCATTGTGACTATAACAACCAAGATGACGACAATGTCAGTGTAGAAGAATTTATCTCAAACATTCAAACAGAAAGGAATCATTACACTGTCAAATTAAAAGTTATTAAATTCATTTCTCTATTTTCATTCTTTACTTACACAAAGAAATAAAGCAAATAGAAAAAACATTGATGCTAAGAAAGTTTTTATTTTTAAAATCAAAGTAGAAATTAACATAGGCCAAACACAAGCAAGGAAACAAAACAAGCAACGTTTTCATATCTTCATATAATTTTATTTGCACACAAAGAGAAATACATCAAAATCAACATCAGATAAAATGTGCTATTTTAAATCTGAAATACTGTTAAAAGATTTACTGATATGAAAAATAAACTTATTTCAAAATAAAGTTTTTTTACTTTTTGGTTGACAACATAAAACCATTTACAGTTTTTATATTTTGTAAACAATGAAAATTTATAGGATATAAAATTATAAGACATTTTCTAAATACTTTATTATAGATACCTCCACAGATTTGTGATATCAAAGGTTTAAAATGATTTTTAATTTCTTAAAGCTTTTTCATCACAAACTAATAGATTAAATTTAATATTTCCAGTAGGTGAAATACTTTACTCTATTTCAAAACTAATTTAAATTGACTAAGATTTTTTTTTGCTATAAAAAAAAAAAAAAAAAAAAAAAAAAAAAAAAAAAAACTGATTTTGGTGGCATTTTTAGCCCTTGTACATGACAATGTAATTCTCTTTATTAAAAAGAATTCCAAAAATATACTTTTCTGAAACTATATCTGAGGAATATTAACTGATGTAAAATATAATTAATCCGACCTGTTTAAAATATTGCAGAACTGCATTTTAACACTGTGGCAACTGTTTATTTAAGATGTTGACAGCTTCATGACAGATGGATGTTAATCTACAGGAGCTTCATCTGTAAAAAATAATTGAAGAATAATGTGAGCACCTTTGATTATATTTAAAAATCCAGTGATATTTAAAATTTTTGGAAAATATTCTAATATTTTATTGAATTTTAGATACTTTGGCTTTAAATTAGGTACCTTCATGAGCACGTGTATTTTTTTTTAAATTTTCTTTTTAATGGGAGCTGTTAATTTTGAAAATCTTGTAAAAATAAAAATAATTGTCGGATTTTCATGAAACTTTCAGAAACTATTCACAAATGATGGAAATTATTATAAATGTGTTTATTTTTTTTTAAAATCATGGTAATTTTTTTATTTTATTTATTACACCCCCCCATAAGTAATTTCATGAAAACTCATGAAATTCTAAGGTGTTCTGATTTATCGATTAATTAGTTAAAAGCACAAGGCTTTGACCAAAGCAAATCCATTTTACTTTTTCTTTTTATTTTGGACCCGTCTACCTTAAAATCAGCTCTGAATTGTAACATACAAAACTCAATAAAACAAAGATATTATTTAATTTCAAAAACTTTTAGTTGCTTTTACTTATTTGTATGACTATGGATAACATTTCCTGAAAGCAAAAAACATTTTCGATGAAAAATAAGTTTTTACAACAATTATTTGTTATTTCTTATTGTTAAATTTATGTTTATTGCTTAAAGTTAAATATTTTAAAATTGATCAAAATGGTGTTGCAGTTAGTCAATGTATTATTAAGTAGATAATATCATTTACAGATTATAAAATAAACCTGGTTACAATCAGAAAGTTGCTTTTAGGTAAAAATCTAATATAACATGTTTTTTTTTGTGTCAAAAATTGCTTAAATTCAAATATACGGAAGACCGGAAACGAAACATCATGAAAACAAAAGAAAGCCACGTGGTTTGCATGACTAAATGTTGTTCTCCACTGTCAGTTAGCCTTTTCATTTCAAAATTAATAAAATGAAGGGAAATACAAATAATACCATGAAATAAAATATAATAAATGTATATATTTATATTCTACACTTAGCCTTTCATAAGAAAGATACCTAATTAAAGTAATTACAGTGTAACCCTGACATAAGAGAGTTGTCGGGGCCTGGAGACGAAGTCTCTTATATCCAGGTTTCTCTTATATCCGGGTTTGATCTATTTTGTTTAGGTAAGTATGGCTCTAATTTGGGACCACATAAAATCTCTCTTATATCCGTGTTTCTCTTATACCCGGGTCTCATATCTGAGTTACACTGTAATTAAATTATATTAATTTGTATGCACGTTTATGAAATATTTTCTGTCAACAGTCTTAGTTAAAAAATTTTCATAAAGCATCGTACACGTAAAGATGGAACGCTAAGAAACAATTAAAAATTAAAACGCTGTAATTTTCCCTTAATAACTGGTTACGTAATTTGGTTCAATAAAAAGCTAAATTATATCCCTTTTGTCCATCCGTACGATGAAATTAGGTCGCGTAAGCTGTCAATTCTTGATGACAGCATCAATCAACACATCGAATGTGTCGCTACTGTTCAAACCTTCTGTCTTTTTTTTTAAAAGTACACTTTTCAGCGCGTAAAGTAATGTTTTCTTTCAAAATATGTTAAATAAACATTTAAATTTTGTAAAAATAAATTTTTTAAAAAGTGTAACTATTTCTTGGCAGAATTTTAAACGGAAAAATTAACTTTTTTTTATAAAATTTTAAAAAATGGCAGACAATCGAAAAAAAAAAAAAAAAAAAATGATTTTAAACGACAAATTTGGACGTGCTCGAAATGAAAAAATTTTGAAAAAATAATCAAAAAATACTTTGATCTTTCCTCTTGATTATAATATAAACGGACAAATAAAAATTATTTTCGTCAAGTTTAAGGCCATTTTTATCATGCTATGCTCATTTTCTGGCAATCTCATGAAAGTACCTACTTTAAAAAAAGTTTAAATTTACTATAGTTATCAATGCTATTTTCTGATAATGTTGTGGTTTGGAGTCAGAATCATCCACTGGCTCAAGATCGAATTGTAAAAAATTTTTTTGCTTCAATAAACAAATGAAGAAAATTCTATTCATTTTTGTTTAAAAAATTGACCAACATTTGTTTTCTGCTTATCATAAACCAAAATAAAAGGGAAAATCAAAAAAGTGATAAACATGAAATTTTTTAAAATGAATGCATAGAAACCAATCCTTAAAGTTATTCTGAAGAATAACTGTATAAAAAAAAAAAAAACATTTTAATTTGTTACTTAAGCAATTTGATGCTCCCTTTTCATACTACTAGGAACTACAAATGATAAAGTTTAAAAAAAATTCATTTGGATTTGGCAAGTTTTTTTTTTTTTCAGAACAAGGAACCTATATGAAAGCTTCAAATTCCTTCAGAATCCTGACAGAAATAAGCAGTTGTCAGTTTGTTAAACAGCAGTGGAAGGAAAAGAAAGTCAAGAATTAAAAATTGTAGGCATTTTATTTACACATCTTCAGAAGAATAAATAAGATCATAGACAAGAGCAGAAACAATGTGTAGCAAGTGGGGATTAGGGAAGAGAAATGATCTGTTTTTAGTATTGATTTTTATCTCCCCCTTGTGAGGGAGACTGGGCTGATTCCTGGAGGTACTGCAATACCAGGCCAACCCGTGGCAAAGGCGGAGCAAGCCCCTAACTCTTCGCCATGTTCCAAAAATCAGTTTAATATCGAAGTCCCCAAATCGGGGACGTATCAGATATTAAGCTGATAAGAACAGATACTACACTTTGATCTTAGCCAAAAGGCCGAGAAGCGATAAAAATGCGCGCAGGAAGAGTTCTTTGGTATTTAATGATTACGACAACAACCGATGGTTACCAATATCACAATAAATGCAATTATAAAATTTTATTTGTAAAAGATTTAAAAGAGAATTCCTTAAAAAGATATTACTTTGTATTTGGACAATTTCAAAAAAAGATATTTTCGAATTATTAGATTAAAACATTAAAAAAACCAAGAAAATAATCGAATAGCTTAGTGATTGTAGCGGAAATGCTCAGTTATTTCGCAGCAAATATTGTACAAGTGGACAGTGGAGGATCATAATGTTAAGAAATAGTGAAAAAAAAAAAAAAAAAAAAAAGAAAAGAACACACAAAGAAATTTTTTTTAATAAATAATCCTCGTTGATTTTGTTATAAGAATATTTATTCCGTTTTTGCCCTGCCTAAGAAAAGATCAAAGATGATTTTTGTTTTGATCACATGACATCATTTTTCAATATGGCTGCCTTTAAGTCGAACTCCGAATTCACTGCTTGTCGGAGGTAAACACGCGCTACACTTATTTTAGCAATAATAATCGGATAAGGAACAAAATCATTTTGATTCTGACAGACATCGTACTTAAAGGAAGGTCTAAGTAATAATATTCTACAATAAATATTCAAAAACAATTTTTCCTATTTTTTTTTTTTTTAGGAGTGGACCAGACTTAGTTAACTTCAGCCGTGCCAACAAAAAAATATAAATTTAAAAAAAAGTGAAACTGCCTTTTTAAAAATACAAAATTACTAAACATAAAGGAAAAGTAAAATTAAATGAAATCTTGCCGCAAGTAACTCATTTAAATAATTTTAAATGGCTTCTTAGACGATTTACAATACATTGATTGTTCGTACCTCATCTTAGAAATATAGGCAGGCTTCTTAGACGTTATAAAACTAAATGTATTAAAAAAAAAAAAAAAAAAAATCCGTATAACTATTTTTTAGGCAAAAAAAAACATTAACTCTTCTAATCACTCATGGAAGCGTCATTGGTAAAAAAAAAATGTATTGTAAAGAAATTTAAAAATCTCTACTAAAATCCAATATTTGTCGAAGATTGGTTTCGAAGCCATTTAGGAAGTTTAATTACTTGTTAATGTTAACCCTAACATATTTTTTAAACTAAACACAATGCGTTTTTTTTTTTTGGTACTTGGCTTTTCACCTTTTACGTTTACGATGCTTTATCGAAAATATATTATAAAGAAATTAAAATACGACTGTTGAGAGTCAGATTAAATTTCATAAAATTGAAATAAGACGACTCACTGAAAACAACTTCACAAAATTGAAATTGCAATGAAATATGTAAATGAAATAAATAGTACTTTTAAAAATGTAGTAATATTGCTGCTGAAAATGGCTCAGGATGGTGTTCAATTTTTTTTAATTAGTAAAAACACTAATTCAAAATGCTCAACATATCTTTTGCACGAAGAATTTGCAATAATGAGATGAACGTGTAAGCGTTCTCCGTTGTGACCTTCCGTACTTTTTAATTACAACCATGATTTTTATGAACACAAAATTACATTTCTTAATTACTGCATGTCTTCTGATTGGTCAAACAAAAAAAACGATACAATTTACGATGCGCTAAAAATGATCTATCTCATAAGGACATTTACTGAAGTGAATGCGGCTTTCAACAAATTTTATATTTTAACAACTTAAATGTAAAAATTTTTTAATTAAAAAAAACAAAAAAACTTTGGTCTTTCCTCTCAAAATAACAGACGATAAAATTTTGTTTTGTCAAGTTTAGCGTCTTTTTCATCAGACTGTGGTCTTTTTTTAATTAGCAATCTCATGAAGGTACTTACCTTAAATGAAAATAAGGATTTATTTACGTACGACACACTGTGGTGAGGTCATAGGTTACAATTCCAACACCCTCTCTTAAAAATTGCACGAGAAAATTAATAAAACACGTAACACCAACAGTGCAAGAAATTGGTATTTGTTGCACTTAAAAAGTTATAAATTAACTTTAAGCAATAGTTTGTTATTTTTTGCTAATATTTTTTTTTATTCAATATGATTTTATTTTTTAAACTTAGAGAATGAATATTTTTTTTCATTGCATTATTTTTTGTTAAATGATACTTTTGGTATTTTTTAATTTTCTTTCTCACTTGTACTGTAAAAATATTTAATTTTTTGCGCCAATGTATTCTTTAAATGTTACTGTTACGCACATCATAAAACTGTAGTAAAAAACATCCAAAATTATTAGACATTTTTAGGTGCCTACAAAAAGTACATGCGTTTTTTCATCTTATAAAAAGTTTAAAAATTATAAGAAAAAAAATATCAAAAAAATGTTTATAAATGAAAACAGGAATTTTCTTGGTGTGGGATCATAATTGGAATGGCCGACTCAAAAAAGACAAAAAAAAACAAAAACAAAGGGAAATTCTTTTTTAAGTTTAATTTTTTTTTTTTTAAAAGATTATCATCCTTGGACCTTGAGACGGCGCTATTTCACTTTCGTACCCCCGTGACCCTTTCAACCACACTCGGAACTTTGTGGATCCCAACACTGGAGTTTTACCACAAATCGAGTTGAAGCAATGTGGCAGCGTGCCCAGGCTAAATTTAAGGCCATGAATGGCTCCCCACCAACAGGGGGGGGGTAATTTCTGAATACCGCCCCCCCACCAACAAGGGGGGGGTAATTTCTGAATACCGGCCCCCCACCAACAAGGGGGGGGGGTAATTTCTGAATACCTAGCGGAATTTCTCTAGTTAGTACTGAAAAATATGAGAAACGATGCCCCGGAGATGGCTCTAATTTGGAGCCAGAGAAAATCTCTTATATCCGGGTTACACTGTACCCTCTGCAACCCATCCCACGTCTGCATGCTATTGTTGGTATAACAACAGAACTAAATTGATTTGAATCTTTCCCCCTACTACTTATCAGTAAATAATTTTTTTTTTATTTAACGAAATCACTTGGCAACAAATACAGAATTTTAAAAAGATATCAAAAGTTATTCTGATAGAAAAACAGAATAAGAAAACAAATCTTATATCTTTTCTTAAAAGTGTCCATAAAAAATAATGTATAACCAAAGGTTTTTTTTAATTAAAATGTCTTAGTTTTATTTTTTTTATTTTACTAGGGCAGACTTTCGATAATTGGGGTCCTGTTTGACCAAAAAGAAAATATTTTAAGGAAAACATTCTTGAAGGACTTCACTTGGCCATAACAAATAGAAACATAAGCGATAGGGGGGAAAAGAAAGAAAAATTTCCTAATGAGTTGTATAAAAAACATTTTAAGAATTATTTAATTTCTGAATAAGTTCTGAAAATTTCATTAAAATCAGATAATTAATTAGCAGATTTTTGCAAGAATTTCTAAATGTGTTTTTAAAAAAAGCTAAAGAATTACCCATACAAATTTAAGATCCGGCGTTGACGTTAGAAAAAAGAAAAGATTTTTAACCAAAATTTACAGTTCTAAAAAAAATAATATATTTTTTACATTTAAAACCTTTGGTGTTTAAAAACTGAACTGTAATGCAAAAATTAACTTACTTTTTCAATATTCTATGTACTTTGTCTTCTTTTCTCTTCTTAATCTCTACTGTTCTTTGAGAGAGTTGAATTTTTTTTAACCGATCCTTTTGAAATTGCGGCTGTTGACTGGAGTTCATCTGCCCAATTTTGCGGTCTTGCCAGACAATTGGCGCCAATTCAGGTGACAACGGGGTCAATTCACATTTTCGAAATGGCCTCATTTTTTTTTTATGACCCCCTAAAATCAGTGTCTTTCTTTCTTTTTTTTTTACATGGACTTTAGTTGAATAAAGAAAAATTGAGTTCAAGAGGTTATTTTAAAAATCTGAGAATAAAGTTTTTTTAAAAATTGAAGAAAAAATATTTTCAACCATTTTTATTATCAGTTATTTAAAACAAATTTTTAACAACTTACATGACTGGTCACCATATTTGGTGTTCTCATAGTGGGAAAATAAGTTTACATTTCTCAGGATAACTAAAATCGCCTTGAAAACACCCTTTTCATTTCAGTTTTAACGACTTACAAGAGACATTTGTGATATCAATTTACTTTCTCTTCAATCGGTAAGAGAATGAAGCACAATGATTTTTGGTGGGAATGACGTGACTGGTTACTTTTCTAAACACTAAAAAAATATAAGATTGGAAACAGAATTAATTAGATTGACATTGCAGATTGCGAAATAAAGTTTCTCTCAAATACGAGAGAAATTTGAATTTTTATTGGTAATTTAGATGACATTACACTACGACGCAAAAATACGAATTTAGAAAAATTCGATAGCTAGTAAAAGTCAATTGGGCCATTCTGGGGTGGGGATTTGGGAGCTAAGCCCCCTTCTCTATATTTTTAAATAACTTAATCGTAGGGTCCAGATAAAAATCATAATACTGACTCACTACTGACTATATAACAATATCAGGGCCGTACTTTCTGGAGTGGGGTAGCCACTCCCACACGCTTGGCTTGCTTTGTTGATAAAATTTTGTTTTCGTCAAGTTTGGCGTCTTTTTCATCATGCTATGCTCTTTTTAGCAAATCTCATGTACTTACCTATGCATAAATCCCACATATTCACAAGGGACCTACAAAACATCCCATGACGTAAAAAAAAAAAAAATTCATATCATAATCCATAAAGTCTGTTCATATGAACATTTCATGATTTATGGGGTGGGAGGATGAATCCAGAAAACAAACTTACAAATGAAACACGAAGATAAAATGAAACCGAAACAATATTAGTAGGAGCCGTCCAGCTTTCAAAATAATAATTCTCGTCTGGTGAGTGTCAAAATTCTTCTGCCTTGTTTTTTTTTGGAGGGGGGGAAAACTCCTTTTTATTGGTTTTGATTGAATAAAAAAAAAAAAAACACAAATCAAAATGTCCCAAAAATATTTTGGAAATTTCAAACTTAAGCAAGAAGAGTACAACGCAGCGTCTGCGTTCCCTCTGTAAACGCTCAAGCAGCTTAACGAGTTCTTTTCACCAAAAATGCAATCAACAAGCATCCACATAAAATGGCAATACATATCTTAATATATATTTCAAGAAAAAATATTTAAAAAAGGATTTGAAAATATATTTAAAAGAAACAAACAAAGGATGTAAAAAATCTTAACTCGCCATTTTACGCATAGGAATTTAAAAGGCCTTGATTCCAGCAAGACTTTTTTTTTTTAGTTTTACTCTTCTTCACTGCTGTATTGACTTTTTTTTAGGTAAAGGAATTTTTTGTTTAATTACAGAACTTTCTTTTCATCTCATATTAATTATTCAAAAAAAGTAACAAGAACAGTTACTAAAAAATAAATAATTGATTATCAAAAATAAAATCTTTTTAGCTAGATAAACGAAAACCATTTTTAAAAAACTGAATATTTATTTACATACCTTTCTTCTGTCTTTTTTAGCCATTTAGTAAGCTGTAAAATTTCATAGAAAATTCGGGTAATAATTATGAGTCCAAAATTCTATTGTCGATAACTCCAAAAACGGTATCAAAATTTCTTTGTTATTTTCGAATGTACATTTACACCTAAATATAACTATTTGGGAAATTTTTATTAGATACTTAGTGCAAGGCTTAAAAAGCAAATTACCCGAAAATTCTAACATTTATCCTTCCAAGAATGAAAAAGAAAACTCAACTCTATATCGCTTCTTCCTGCTCAAAGTTTCAGCCTCTTACGTGACAACGCATGCGCAATCGAACAAGAATGTGAAGAACGAAGGCGCGCTCTCTCTTTAATGAAAAGTTTGTTGCATTAGCAGTAAAAATAAGAGGTTCAGTTTATAAGGAAATGTGGGAAAGATAATGGTTAATCCTAGTCACTTGAACAGGTTAAGATTGTAGTGATTGAGGAAGCATTCTCTTGGGAGTCAGTTTCACAAAATAGTGGTTCATGGGAAGAAGCTTTTTGAATGGAACTTACTTCTGACTAATGGAATACAAAAGGAATGATTTGCTTCAGTGTATGTAGCATAGCAGGTCTTAGCTGTGAAGATTAGAATTGAGTAGAACTTAGGAATAGAGTTTATCTGAATATTTTTCATGGAAATAGCAATAGAGTAGTAAGAGGCTTGCGCCATTTTGTCTGTGGGAAAGGGGTTGTAGGGTGGGGAAAGGGGTTGTAGGGTGGGAAATTCAAGTAGTGGTTTGTGCAAAGAGACTGAGTAGAATTTACATCTCACCAATGGAATCCGAAGGGAATAAATGGTGGTTTGTTACAATGTGTGCATTATGGCAGGTCTTTGCCATGAAGATTAGAAATGGTGGAACTAAGGAATGTAGGTCATCTGAACCCTTTCCATGGAAATAGAAACAGAGCAATCAAGAGGCTTTCAATGTTTCTTCTGTGGGAAAGGAGCTGTAGGGTGGAAAATAATTCATCATCCACAAGTCTGTGTAGATGCTTCTGGAAAGTGAAAACTGGGCAACTTGATTCAGATATGGCAGCATATTTTGGCCTGATTTAAAAGTAGAGGCTAGCAGGAGGAGTCAGGACTTTACCTGAGTAGTACAGGGAATTTTTCTGTATTTTCAGAATCTTTATATATGAGTTCCACTTGAGGTCTGGGGTGGATTAAGTCGCAACAGGCGTTCAATGAAAGGAGCCTGCTTGAGAGAATACCTGTTCATTCCAATAGAGGAAAATTCAGACTCTGCTCAGGGATGATGGAATGTTATTAGTTTGGCTTTTGAGCTATTGAATGTGACAAGCTAGTTTTCCCCTCCAGTTTTGTGTTGTTAAAGCTAAGTCAAACAAGGCACTAGTAATCTAGAATTTTGGAAGAGCATCCATATACTGTTGTATCATCTGCATAGATATACACAAAAGATTGGAGTATACTCTTGGGCAGATCATTAATGTAAAGCAGAGAGTTGAACTAAGAAGTAATTCTTGGGAGATGCCTGCAGTGATCTCATGGGCCTCAGAGGACTGGTCATTAATAACTTTCTGGACCTATCCATTGAGAAAACTCTTCCAGTGATTCCATAGCAACCTTCTACAATGTGAAAGTGTCTAATATATCTAATGTGATCATCCTTGTGATCTATTTATTGTTTAATACCTTTTTTCTCTCAGAGGTAGAAGATAGAAATTTCAATCCATTCTTACAATTAAGACTTTCTTTTCAAGACAAAGGAAAAAAAAACAGATAATTGCAAGTTGTACTTTCTTTTTGTTCTTGTTGACAAAAACCTTAAATTCCAAATTTTTGTTTTTTATCAGTTAAAATTTTAGATTATTTTTTTCCACATTATTGCGGTAAATTATTAAGCAAAGGCCTTAAGTTTTAAATTTAAAAGAAAAAAATATGTAATCCAAGAACTTGAACATTGAAGAGCTGATACTCTGTTCATTACACACTGTCTGTATGACTTTGCATACTTGTATATAATGTGTATGTGTTGTGCATGAGTGAATTGTGTATTTGTGCCATTTAATCTTAACAGAAGCACACATATACATGCACAACTTGATTGAATTTGAAAAGACAATAGAATAATAAATTCATTTCTCACACAGTTTGGACATCTGATGAACAATAAAATCAAAAAGATGAAGACAAGAAGAGAAAAACTAATCAACAGCTTCATATTCATCAAAGTGTCCCTTTTTTTACATATGTGTATGGCTGGAAAATAAAATAAAATAATGAATAGCCATAACCAGCTTTTCTCCCTCTTACTTTCAGTGAAAGAGCTTTTGGAAAATTTTTCACTCTTTCTATCTATTGATATAATTATGTTCATGTCTACTGATATCGGTCTATTCATATGTATTTCAATCAATTCATATCTATCATATATCACTATCAGTCTATTTAATCCTTTGGTGCCTGTCACATTAACCATTGCCATTGGTCAACCCTAGCTGAGAACCGTGATGCCTGGCGTCTCACCACCAACCATGCTGTCGCCTTCTTTGAAAATACGTGCAGGACCGCTCTTGGGAACAAGAGGCAGAGGAGGAAGTACTGAAATGCTATGCCATCGATCCCACGTTGGACTTTCATCTGCAACTGCTGTGACTGTGTATGCCTGTCTTGCATTGGACTTATCAGTCACAAACGTGTCTACAATTGACGTGTATAGACTCCCTCTTGATCTTTGTTTTGTGAAGCCAAGCCATGATGATGATCAGCCTATTCATATTGATCAACTTGATGAGCCACAAAGATTCAGGTTATTACCAATGACAATAAAATGAATTTAGGTTAAACTATTAAAATTAATGCCTTTGGGTATATATGACCAATTCCTAAAGATACTGGAAAAATGATTGATTCCTCATATCACTCCAGAAAGTACCTCATTTCTGCGATGATCTTATCTTTACAAGAGTCAGCAGAGACCAATAATGGATTATTTCTGTCACATTTGATCTGGAGCTGCTTAATACTCACTTTCCAGCCTTGACAAAGTTCAAAAGTGTCTGCTCGGCCTTGTGGGTGATGAATTGTTTTACACTCTACAACTCCTTTTACACAGACAAAACGTTGCTTGCCTCTCACTGTTTCATTGTTATTTCTATAATAGATGTTTGGGCAAACTACGTTCTTTAGTTCTACCAGTCCAGATCTTCACAACCACCATGCCCCGTACACACAGTCAATTCAATCCCTTCATATTCCATTAGTAAGGAGGAAATTCCACTCAGACAGCTTCTAAACCAGAACTGTTACTTTGTTTAATAAACTCCTGAGAAAATGCTTTCCCAATCACTACAATTTTAACCTCTTCAAATCAAGATCAACATCTATCCTACATATCCTTCTGCACTTCTTACTTCCTCTCTTTATGTCCTTACAACCAACTCATTCAGTAACCCTTGAATTTGAGTGGCTCTTAGGCCTTGCATTAGGGAAACAATAGCATTAAATGGCTATAAGATTTTACTGAAATTTTGGGAAATTATTCAGTAATAAAAATATATTTTTTTTAAATTGTTGAAATGGGCTATCATAGGATCAACAAACAAACTATACATACACACACAATTTGAATGAAATTGAAATAAACACCTGTTTTACAAAGGGCTTTTTTGCAAAGGCTAATCTTTCTTTCTATCTGGGAAGTGCGAGTAACATGGAAAAATAAAAATTTTTACCAAAATTTTCTAAAAAATTTTTTAAAAATAATTTAATTTATTTGTGAATATATCCGAAATGTTTCATTATAATCCAACGATTATTTGATTTTTGTAAGAATTTCCAAAACAATGTGTTTTTAACTGGAAAAAATGCACCAAAACACTAATCATAATTAAACTGCTGAGATAAACAAAACAAAGTGGAGGGACCTATGTTGGTACTTCCATTTTTTGCTGAAAAACAACATAGCATGAAGAAAAAAGGCTCCAAACTTAAGAAAAGAAAAGTTTATCATCAAAATGTTTAAGAGGAAAAAAGGACCAAAGTATTTTTTATTATTCCATTAAATTTTTTTAATCCTTTCTAGCACGTTCAAAATTTTGGTAAATATCTTGCTTTTTTTACATCAGTGGTCAAAGTAATTAATATTTAATAATGATTAGTGTTTTTGCACCCTTTTTTCAGGTCAAAAACACATTGATTTGAAAATTCTTGCAAAAATCAAATAATTGTCAGATTTTAATGAAACTTTCAAGACTTATTAAATATGAATGAAATTATTTTTGATTTTTTTTTTTTAGAAAATCTTAGGATTTTTTTTAAATGTTACACCCACTTACTTAATTTCATGAAATTTCAAGTAATTAAATTGCAATCTCAAAATTTGTTTTATTAGTTAAAAGCAGAACTCCTTGGAGAATTTAAAATCAGTTTTTTTGTTTTTTTTTTTCAAACAGGACTCCCAGTTACCAAAAATCTGCTCGGAATCATAAAATAAAAAATGCAATAAATTATGACATTATTTAATTAGAAAAGCTTTTAATTGATTTTATAAAGATTTAGTAAAAACATTCTCTTTTTTTTTTTTTCGATGGATAATGAATTTTTACAATAACGGTTTTCATTTTTTAAAATTTTAATTATAATAATTTAAATTGTATAAATTCTCCATAGCTTCAATCCGGTTAGGTTAAGCGAAAACTATATTTACAAATCAAAAATTGAAAAGCTTAATAAAAGTTGTTTATCTCCAATATTTTAAAAATAATTTAAATTTTTTTAGTCTATGGATGTCCGTTTTAAGAGTTGTCCTCCCTGAAAAATCTGGCCGTCTGCAATTCTTTCATTTTCATTTCTGCGTTTCATCATGTTTACACTTTGCAAATCATCCCTTCAAAATTTTAAACTTTAAAATTTAAAGTAATTCTTACTTTTTTTTAAATTCCTATTTCATTAAATATTTTATTTATTTATTTTAATGTGGGATATATTTTAAGCATTTTTTTGTTAGTAATTTTTTACTTTTTTTAAGTTTATTCTTTTTTGTGAAATTTTTTTTGGTAAAAATGTAAGACTATAAATAAATATATAAGTAACTAAAATTCAATAAAATATTATATAATTACAGAAAATATGTTAACTTTTAAAAATTACTAGGTAGTTTAAAATAAAATAAAATGAAGTGTTCATTTTGTAAATTTATGTCAATTTCTGGTCAACCATACTTAGCTTTTCAACACCTTAGGCTGCCAATCAATCAATTTAGCATGTCAGAAAAACAGGACCCTGTGGTTAAGAAATGCTTGTATCAGGCTTCAGTAATTTTTCATCTTATGAATTGCAGAAAAGATTCATTTTATTTCAGGATAAAGTAATATTCCACTTTTGATGATGGAAGGCATTCAAATTCAGAAGGAAAAAAAAAGTCTGTTTTTGGATTGTTTATCGGGGTGAGTGTAAACACTTAGAAATAGCGCACCCAAGTCGCCCACATTTGGGGCGATCACAAAGGTAAACCCAACCTGAGTGCAATGGAAGGGCCTCACTCTGGGAGAACAGCCTAGCTGATCACCGTTAACTCCTGTGCCAGGTAAGTATGGATATTTACCTGAGTCAGGTTGTGACACAAGGTCAGTTTTTAACGTGGGGACCCAAGTGTTTTCACTCAGGCTGCTGGTCTAAGCTGGTCTTAGCTTGTCCAAGCTGGTCTAAGCTAGTCATAGCTGGTCCAAGCTGGTCAGAGACAGTCCAAGCTAGTCATAGCCATGATACCACCAGCACACAGGGACGGGGCCCTGGGGCAGGTAAGGATATTTACTTGACCCCCCCCCCACCCCCACTGAGTCAGGTTGTGACACAAGGTCAGTTTTTAACGTGGGGACCAGAGTGTTTTCACTCGGGCCGCTGGTCTAAGCTTGTGCATGCCGGTCTAAGATAGTCATTGCTGGTCCAAACAGGTCAGAGCCGGTCCAAGCTAGTTGTAGCTGTGATACAACCAGCACAGGGACGAAAGTCCTGTGCCAGGTAAGTAGATATTTACTTGACCTCCCACTGAGTCAGGTTGTGACACAAGGTCAGTTTTTAACGTTGGGACCCGAGTGTTTTCACTCGGGCCGCTGGTCTATGCTGGTCTGACCTAGTCCAAGCTTGTCTTGGCTTGTCATCATAGCTGGTCCAAACTGGTCAGAGTCAGTCCAAGCTAGTCGTAATCATGATACCACCAGCCGCACACAGGGACGAGGCCCTGGGGCAGGTAAGGATATTTAATTTCAAACCAGAATGGTACATTCTTAATACCTGGGGCTTATGATGCTTACTGCAAATTTAGCGAAAGAACAAAAATGCATTCATAGAATTATTTTTTATTAATTGTGTTTTATTAATAATTCTTAAAAAAAGGCAAAATAAACAAATATTAATGTTTAATAATTTTAGAAATTTTCCATTAAAGATTAAGAATAAGATAGAACCAAAGTGTCATCATTATTACAAAATTAATGAAAAAGCCATTTATGATTTAAGAATGTTTTTAATAAAATAAAAATGTTTTTAATAAAATAAAAATAAAATGTATGTCGATATTCTTAAAAAAGACAACAGTGAACAAAATATTAGAGACTAGACATTAACTTTATTATTTAATTTATTAATGCCATTTTTTTTCTCATTAATTTTAATAAATAATTACAATTCTGTTCACTCAATAATAATAAGAAAATGTGGTAATAAAAGTAAAAAATCATAACTTTTTTTAGAAACAAACTAAACAGGGCGTAAAAAGTGAAATCGTTTTTAAAGAATAACAAAACAACTGTTTGCTTTTTTTTTCAAGAACATTGAATAAACTTTTAACAAGAAAATATTGAATAATAAACTTAAAACTGAACAGAAAAATGTTGAATCATGTCACTAAAAAGCTAACTTTTTTTTTTACTATACTTTTTCAAAAATTTACTTCCAAGAAGACGATTCTGGAAAAATGATTTGAAGAATTATTTTCATTCACACTCAACATTATGAAGAGAAATAAATACCTAATTAATTATTTAGAATTTAATTTTAATTATCATTAAATTTATATTTAAAAACATTCTTCTTAAATGTTTTTAATTTTACGTTAATAATTATTGTAGTTAATGTAGTTAAACTAAACAAAAATACTCATAAAAAAAATTGAATTTTATTAATGGATAATTCTTAAGAATATCAAAGAAAAATATTAATATTTTGTGGCCATTGACAAATAATTGCAAATTATTTTAATTTTAAATTTCGCAATAAAAACAGGCGTGCAAAAAAAAAAAAAGTCTTTGGAAAATAAAAATCTCATGGAAGAAGCGAAGCATTCTTTTTTCAGAAGAATCTAATAAAATTTAAATGATAAATGTTAAACAAACTTAAAGAGGAAAATATTTAATAAACTTTATTAATAGAAGAAGACAAACTATTTTTTTTTTTTGTGTAGTGAATGAATTACATCCGCCCAAAGATTTGTTTTTACAATCTACACAAAAATATAGCAACTTAAAATAAATCTTACTTACCTCAATTAAATTAGGTAAATGATAATCCAAATGTAAGGACAAATTTCTTCGAATTTAAACTTTAAATTCAAAACACTGACTTAGGTACCTTAAGTTAAACTCAAACTAAAAAATAATACCCATGATTAAAAGAAAAAAAAAATCGCCTTCCATTTCTTCTCCGCTTTTTGTTCGTTATTACTTGGCGTCTCATAAAGGACGCCGACATGGATTTGAATTTTAAATTCTCAAAGGAAAAAATATTGTAAATCAGTTACTAATATTTTAAATTTAATCTTCAATAAATTAACAGTTGGAAGTTCAACGAAAAGCAATTTTGATTTTGTAAATGTTTTCTTACTACACAAACACACCAACAGTGGGTTCATATTATATGAATTTTTTTTTTTTTTAAATGGCTTGCAAAAAATATGGGCAAACATGGACCTTCGCGCCTGCAAAAGACGGTTTTTTCATTGACACCTCTATTATTTTAATTAAGACAAGGGAGTAATGGATAGCGGCTCGGATTGAGGAATCGGAGAGCCGAGTTCGAACTCGAGTCGAATCTATTAGATTCACTTACGTGCTAGCAGCTAAATAATGCCTTTGGGGAAGGTATGAATCATCCCTTTCTTCTCTCCCGAGCTATGGGTAAATAGCAGGACAAGACCGGGTTCTATAGCCTTGGATAGCAATTGGTTTACCGCAGAAAGAAATGGCAACTCACTGTGGGAAAAGAAATCTGCCTCGTCAGTCATGTATCTTTCGATACATGACTGACGAGGCAGATTTTCGATACATGATTGCCTAAACTTGTATCACTTATGGCACATAACTGACTGAATGTTTATTTATAAGAGTATAAAAAACCATAAAAATATTTACCTTTTATAAAGATTTATTTTTTACCATTTTAAACAAATAAATGTGAAAAGAAGTCTTTTTAAAAAAATTACAAAATTTTCATAATAAACCATCTACAATGCAATAAGTTTTAAAACAAACTAATTTACCTACCTTTTAACTCCCTTGGCAATGTTTTTTTTAAAGCAATGATTAGAATTGTAATAAAACCCAAACATATGAAATTGAATTTATATATTTTCATTGTTTTTTGAGAATTTACAAGGACACTATTTATTAGATTGCTTATTTACGAAAAATTGCAACATTCTTAAAATGTGAACCAACTACAATGTAATGATGCTTCTCATTTATCAATTTATAAAGAAATGAATATTAAAATATATATTTTTTAATTTGTGTTTGTCAGACAGATGGGAGCTGACTTTAGAGGGGAAAAAGAAGTAAAAGAAAGTAGAAGACTTTCAGCTTTTACAGGCGAATGATTGTAAGCTGCTTCTGGGAACTGAACAAAGAAAAACTCAAAGCCGCCACCGCCGCTGCCACCGCCGCTGCCACCATTGCTGAAACAGAAGAAAGAAAAAAAGAAGAAACAGAAGAAAAAGATCGGGAAGACGCATAAAGAAAGATAAAGAAAGTTTATGCAAGAAGTTTTTGCACGAAAAAAGAAGTTTTTGCAAATTTAGAAAGATATACCATTATCTTTCTATAGTTGTTTATGAAAGTTTGTAAAAAAATTACAGCTATTAACCTTGATTTTGAATGTTTTGTGAAAATATGAGATTTATCCCACTTTTGAATCTTAGTTTTTAAAACTGAACTGTTGTCTAAAAGAAACCTAGCAGCGCCTGTAAATCAGCAACCATTACAATTCCTTTCGACATGTATAATCGTAATTCTACACTTCTGTGCAAACACCATCTAAAAGTGGATCACTATGAGATTTTGTTAAACTCTTTGCAAAAGTCATATTCTTGTACAAAACCAGCTCCACACATATTTTCCAAGAATTCGCTTGCTAATTGTTTCATAAGCACTCAAGTAGGCGTTGCCATCCACCGACACACATCTATTTTTCATCTCGTGATTGAGTTAAATATTTTGGCGCTAATTTTCTGAAGCCTATCACATGTCCAACCAAGTAAATAAATTCAGAACACAAACTCATTTCGCTAGTGAGCATCGTGACCACAAACTAATTGCTAAACAAATCCACATCACTTTAACATCTGAAGTTCTTAAAGTTATCTTTTAACATAATCTAAACCTTCAGTCATCACTCACTCATCTTCATATTCAACTTTGTTTATTACAGAGCGAAGAATTGCTTATCACTCCAAGTTCTCAATCACACAACATTATTTCTCATCTGAATTTGCTCAAACAATTCAACTTTTCCCACAACTAAATTTATTCCAAATTAACATTGCACAAAACTGTTTAAATTCCATGTAAACAGATTAATACTTTCACTGACTTTGTGAACTTTTCATCACAACAACTTTAACATAAAATCTTTCACTTAAACTCACAAAGTACATTCCAAACATCTCAAAAAGAGTTTATACAAAGATTTAAACAAACACCTATTTTTAACATATCCTGTCTTCATCAGCTGCCGACCAGGGGGTGATCTTTTTTTTTCTTTTTTTTTTTAAGCTTATCACCCCAAGCAAGGCTGGAAGCCACTAGCATGCAAGGGGTTACAGAAGGTTTGGAGGAAGAGCAGATAGGAGTGGTAAAGGAGAGGATGTGGAGAAAGATAGTGGATCGATCAAGGCAAAGGAGTTACAGAAGATTTGGAGCAAGAGCAGATAGGAGTGTTAGAGGAAAGAATGTGGAGAAGGATAGTGGATAGATCAAGGCAACTGGAGATGTCGATTGACATTACACTTAAATAGTTGGAGATTATATTTGTCAGGGACACAGGAATAAGGTAGGGAGTTCCACAGGCGAGATGTGCGAGACATGAAGCTATTGGAGTAGAAGAGACGTCTACATCTAACAGTTTCAACGGTGAAGGGGTGGGAACGGGATGCCAGCCTCGTAGGACATTTAAATTCACGAGGCCTGGGAACCAGCGAAAGCAGCTCATCAGAGCAAGTGAAAGTATTTGTAAAAAAGACAGAGTGAGGCAACGGCGCGTCTGTGAGAGAGTGACTGCAGATGAGATGACAGATCACGGCCAATTACATTGCATATCTGTCTCTGGATCTTATCAAGAACCCTGGGGCAAACAGCAGGAGCTCCAGACCATATATGGCAGCAATAATCCATGCAAGGGCGAATGGTTGATTTATAGATTTGGAGGATCGATTCCGGGGAGAAAAATTTCCTGGCTTGGCACAGGGAGCCAACTTTCCTTGCGGTGGATGAAGCAATTGACTTGATGTATTTGTTCTATCTCAGATCAGCGGACAGCGTGAGATCGAGCAGCGGCAGAAAGGAGCTCTCGAGAAGTTGATCTTCAGACATTCTAATGAGATGCAGGGATGGATCCCTGTGGTGGTTAATAGAGAGCAGTTTTTTTTTTAGAGGCGTTAAAGTTAACCAACCATTTCTTGCCCCAGTTCACAACTAATTGTAGGTCCTTTTTGAGTCGAACTGCCAGGTTAACTTTGTCAGCATCACTAGATTTGTTTTTGAGGCAGGAGTAAATTGTGGTGTCATCCGCATAGATGCTGACTTGGGAATCTATGGTGTCAGGAAGATTGTTTATGAATATGAGGAACAGAGTAGGGTCTAGGATGGAGCCTTGAGGAACACCTGCATTAGTGGGATAGGAGCTGGAGATGAATCCATTGAGAATGACCTTCAATTCACGGTTTGACAGGAATGATTGTATTAGGTCAAACAATCGATCTGTAATACCATAACCCTGAAGCTTGCGAAGAAGGCCAGCATGCCAAAGTATCAAACACTTTGGAGATGTCTAGGGCTATGGCATGAGCTTCACCGTTATTATGAATAGCTTGGTAGACAAATTCAGTGATGGCCATAAGCACATCGGCTGTAGATTGGGTAAAGTGGAAACCATACTGCTTGTCTGAGAGCAGATCATGGGATATTAGTTTATTACTCACTTCGGTGTTCATAAAGGCTTCGAAGACTTTGCCGAAGAGGAGTAGGAGACTGATAGGACGGTAATTAGAAGGGTCGGAGGGGTCACCAGAGTTCTTAAAGACAGGAACAATGGACGAGGACTTCCAGCAGTCAGGAAAACAAGACTCCTTGAGGCAGTAATTGTATAATTTAGAGAAGGCAGGTGTCAGTTCAGGCGCGCATTTCTTCAGGACAATGCCTGGTATCCCATCCCCACCAGTAGCTTTGTGGTGATCTAAGTTAGAGATAATGCCCAATACCAATGACGGGGATATGTGCAATCCACTCAAAAGGGCCTCAGTTCTGGGAGGGAAATTGGCCATGGGTACCCCGGAAGAGTCAAACGTTGAATTGGAAGAAAACTTCCGAGCAAAGCATTCAGCCTTGTCGGTGGAGGTGATCAGGACCTCAAATTGATTGAACAGGAGAGGAATGGAGGGTTTGCTATTGTTCAGAACGCTCTTGCAGAGCCGCCAATAATCCTTGGCGCCGAATTTGCGAGATGCAATACGTTCCTTCATCCGAGCAGCAAATAGTGACTTAGCTTCGTTGAAGACACGCTTACACTCGTTACGGGCAGAGGCAAATAGGCGTCTATTGCAGTCAGACATATTGCTACGAAATAGGTGGAAGAAGTGGTTCCTATGGGCAATAGCGGCTGAGCAAGCAGCTGAGAACCAAGGGGAGGACCGCGGTTTGACCTTAAATTTCCTTGACGGGATGAAAGTGTCAATTCCAGCTTTAACCCAGGAAGAGACCTCTGAAGCACATTCTTGAATGGGGAGCTTAAATACAGCATCCCAGGGGACATCGCGGAGGAAATCACGAAACGAGTCCCAGTCAGCTCGTTGGTAGCAGAATGAGATTCTGGTGGTAGGAGACTCCTTGCAGGGGGTGGGGTTGAAGGAGATACTAACAGACACTACAGTATGATCGGAGTTACCGATAGGACAGAGCTGCGTGGCACTACAAGACTCAGGGATGGAGGTAAAACACAGTTTGAGGAGAGAGGCCTTACAGTCCCGGTTGTAAGCAAAACGTGTGGGGAAATCAATTATCTGTGTGAAGGATTGAAAGACTGAAAAGTTGAGAGTATGAATGCCTGCGAGTTCGGTAGTAGAATTTTTACGCCACTTGTTGTGATGGGCGTTAAAATCGCCAAACACAAATATGTGAGCGGACGGATGGAGAGAGAGGGCCTTGTCTATGCTGTTAGAAATGACTGAGTATTCCACAGTCCTGAGAGGATGGAGAGCGATAGAGGAAGAAAAGATAGCTTACAGCATTGAGAAGAGATAGCTGGAGACACAAGTACGAATGGTCCGGCTATTCAAGAGAGCACTCTCTAGCCAGAGGGAGATGGTCCTTGACGTAGACACCAAGGCCATGCATGTGGGTTAGAGAGTCTTCTCTGAGGAGAGGAAGGTTTCCAGGGATTGAGAGATCAGAGGAAGGGATAGAGGAGTCAAGATTGGTCTCACACAGGGCTAGTATATCCGGGCACTTTGCAATGAGGAAAGATTCCACACTGTAGAAGTTGGTTCTAATGCCACAGATGTTGGAGAAGGAAATGTTTAAAGGTTTAGGTGATTTTTCCAAAAGGTGATTTAAAGATACAAAGATTTAAGCAAACACCTAGATATAAACATAGATTTCATTTCCAAATCTGAATTCACTGCAGCATAAATCGTATTTTCTTCTGCTATATAAATGAAAATGTTTGTTGTTATATAATATTGTTTTGTGTTATTTCTCATTTATGTTCATTGCTCTGTAATACATTGAAGAAGTAATTAAATATGTTGAGGATTTACGTTACTTTGAACAGGCAACCAAATTCACTCTATAAATTGTAGCTAATCTCGACGTACCTCTATAGATGATAACCCCAACGTTACCCTGAATAATAATCCTCTACAATCTCACTCTCAGTTATTAAATTTTGAACTGAGATAATATAAAATGTAATGATAGAAGTAACTCTACAGCTTGAAATTTGATGCTATTTTATTTAGTATTAATTTTTATTCTTTATTATTAATTGCACTTCTTTGATGCTTATGAATTGTTAAAGTTATTTTATTTAACTCACAAAAAAGAAACTTAGAAAATTAAAAAGAAATTAAATTATTTTAAGTAAAAAAAGTAATAAATAAAACAAATTATTTGACACACACTATGAAATGTATACACACTATATAAAGTAAGATGATTACATAGAAAAATTTAAAATATTTAGTGGAACAGGAAATAAAAACTTTGGAAATCACCCCTTCCAGATTTAAAAAGAAGCCTGTTGAAACGTAGGGACGGCAGTGAAATGAAAGAATTGGCCACAGCCAAAAATGTTTATATGTCAAGAAGTTTTTCCTAAGGGGGGGGGGCAAGTCTTGAAATACATGACCTTTTAACCATAATATCACTTACAATACGCCATACTAAAAAATATAACATTTTGACACACAAAGAAAATTATTTTTAATTATTGTAAAAAGTTTTGGTGTGATGATTTGTATTAAGCCTTTTAATTTTCTCTTAATAAATATAGTCTTCAATTAATTATAAGTAATATAAAACAATTTGAATATGATTTGAAATTCTAGAAAATTTCATGAAATTAATTTACGTGTCGGGGTTGGGGGTAATAGATTTAAAAAATATTTTTACCAAGATTTTCTAAAAATAAAAATTTAAAAAATAAATTCATGAATTTTCATTAAAATCTGAAAATTATTTGATTTTGCAAGAATTAATTAATGCGTCACGAAACAGCTACACGAAAGTGTCCAATACACAGTTGACAAAAAACAAAACAAGATTTTGGACCAAAATTTAGAATGTGTTAGAAAGGAAGAAAATTTATTTAAAAATAAATAAAAAAATACTTTTTTCTTTCCTCTTAATAATAAAAAAGCCTTTTATCATCATGCTATACTGTTTTTTAGAGAATTATTGGAGGTGCCAAGATTTTCTAAAAAAAATTTCAGAAATAATTTCATTCATTTTTGAATACGTCCTGAAAGTTTCATTAAAATTCGACTATTTGATTTTTGAGAGAATTTCCAAATTAATGTGTGTTTCACTTCACCGACAAAAACACAAAAAACAAACCTTTATCATTGGTTTGACTGCCGACGTAAACAAAACAAGATTTTTAACCAAAATTTTAAACGTGCGAGAAAGGATTTAAAAATTTCAAAAAATAAAAAAACAATACTTTGTTCTTTCCTCTTAACAGAAACGTTTTGATGACAAAACTTTGTTTTTATTAAGTTTGGGTCCTTTTTTCATCATGTTATGCTGTTTTTTCCGTGAAAAAGTAGAGTTACGTAGAGCAAAAGAAATTGTCGCAACTCCTGCATGAGGAAAAATAGGGAGACACAAAGCCGTCGCAATTTCTACATCTTTTGCAACATTTAGCCGGAGAAGGTGATGAGGATGGTATGAAACGTCATATTTTTCTCCAGTGTTTGCCGTCTGCATATCACGCTGTTTTAGCTGCGGTGGGTGAAGAAGCTGCACTCGTCAAAAGCTGGCGAAAAGAGCAGATAATGTGGCAGACGTAACTTTGAGATGCACTGCTCCCATTTCTGACCTACAGACTCAAGAACCAGGTCCGCTGGTTCGACTCCTAGAGGGAGGTTAGGATGGAAGACTCGGAGAGAAGGTTAGCATTCTTCACTCACAAAAGTAGAGGTCGCGCAAGTGCTAGTGTGGGGGCCAATTGCACTCACTAATTTATATTAGACATAATGCCACAAAATAATAACAACAAGAAGGAACAAGCCTTTTGAAGCTTGGAATACTGATAGTATGGAAAACCCCAAACTTGATGGTTCGATTTAACTCTTTTATCATACCTGAAATTGATTTTTTTTTCTATTTCTACGCTTCAATATAAATAAGAATCATTATTAAAATTGGTATGTAAAAATGAAATCCAAATCCACCATTTTGATGCTTGGAATTACTGATACTACACAAATCCGCAAACTTGATCGTTCGATTTAACGCACTAATTATATCTGAAATGATTGTAAATGACTTTTTCTATTTCTACGCTTTAAAATAAATCAGAATTTAGTAATAAAATGGATATGCAAAAATTTAATCCAAATCCGCTACTTTGAGCCTTGGCAAATTGTTTTAGCAACGATCCTAACGATAAAAGCTAAACAGTCTTTTGTGTCAGAATCCTTATTGGCTGGTTAGTTGTTAATCTTAATTGGAGATTAGGTCTTTCAGGGTGACAGTAGTTGGCATCAAAATTAAGCTAGTTGGCTGGTGAAGTCAGTCGTCGTAGAAATCTGCTACAGAGCACTCCATTTACTACTATTTACTGACTTGACACGTAAACTATACAACAAAATCTTCTTGCCGGTAAGCCTTCATGTTTTTTTTTCTTTTTAGCTACTGATCATAAACACTAAAATAAATGTTAATTGATCTTGTTTCTTTTACTTCTCTTTATCTTATTTCACACACGTGACAATATCAGCCTATTTCTTTCCCAACATGAGCAGCAGCTACTTACAAAGTATTTATTTAAATATTAAGTGCACATTCATTAACTATAATAAACAAATCATTAGCCACATTAAATTTTAAAATTACAAAATGCTTATTTTTCTAATTATGATTTTTAAACATCAAGATATAAAAGAAAATTTCAAATAAATGGCAGAAAATATCAGGTGCTGAAAAGAAGAATTCATGTTCTGTTTCTTTAATTCTCAAAATCTGTTTGAAAATAGCAACAATATGAAATACTTCAAACACAAAAGTAAAGAAAAAAACTCATTTATATCAGTCTACTCTAAGAATGTCATTAAGCTATAGGTAACAAGATGGTAAAGAGCATTACTTTTATGGCAAAATTAGCATCACCAATTTAGAGAGGTGATCTAAGCATGAAGGTAACAGGGTCATTAATATTGTTTAAATAATCAATACATTTTGAGGCCATCTTAAATTTTAATGCTATAAGATAGTATACTTTAGTTCCTCTATGTAGAAATTAATTTTTTACATTCCTTAACCACTTGATTAAGTGGCCTCAAATAAAGAAGATTTGAGTGGTAAAATTTCAAAAGATTATGTGATTTGTTTAAACAAATCAAATGTTAAGCGAAAAAAACTAGGAAAGAAATATATAAATATTTGTGATAGCATTTTTTATATAAATGAAAACAGTGTTTAAAATTATGCTGTGAACAAATATACTTTTTAGAATTTTAGTTTTTTAAATGAAAATTTAATGCAAGTCAATGAAGGTGTTCTTCTGACCGAAATACAGAAACTTTAAGAAAATTTGTATGTAAATTTTGATGTAAATGTTTCCTTCCTCGGTTTTGACATGTGAGTGGTAAAAAGTACTTGGCAAATAATTTTCTGGGACTGTCTCCTGGGTAGGGGTCATCTGCGTGGGACTTTCTGGGACTGTCTCCTGGGTGGGGGTCGTCTGCGTGGGACTTTCTGGGACTGTCTCCTGGGTGGGGGTCGTCTGCGTGGGACTTTCTTGAACATAGAAAGCTAATGTCTCAACTAATTTTTTTTACCAGTGCTCATATTACTGATTAATTAAATTTTCATATTTTCCAGTGATGCTCTCTGTCTATTATTTCAACCTAATTCCATAGAGGGCAGTGATCACACTTTTCCATTTGTGATCAGCTAGGCCTGATATTTCTATTTCCCCTTGTGTTACTGCTTTACAATGTTCTTGCAATTTTACCTTAAGAGGACGATGACTTTCTCCTTTGTATTTCTTAGTACAGCTGCATGGGATGGCATACACATAGTCCTTTGCCATATTCTCTGCTACAGTGGGGAGGGTGTCTTTCTCTGAAGAGGTGTCTGTGAAGTGTTGAACCCCCTTTGAAAATTGTCCTGATATATGGACCTCAGATCCTTGGTATTTTCTTTGATAATCATTTTACATAGGGTAGGCAGACTGAAGCTGTTTTCTGATTGCTGTTACCCTCCTGTAACCTACCATCCCAATTTGTTGGAGTTGCTGTCATGTAACCAGGGTAATTGTTACATTGTAGGGTACTGCTTATACTGATCATTTCTTGTTTGTATGTTTCTGGGTCGCCACTTATGACTTTTGCTTGATGTTGTTAGCAGCGAACAATAGTTTGGTGAATGTTGGCTTGAGGTATATGGATGTCTTGAACCCCCTGCTCTGTTTGAGATATTAGTACAACTATGAAGGCGAGTTTATCATTTTCTCATTCCATTTTGAACTCTTTCGACTTACTGAGTTCGCATGGTCCAGTAGTAGCTAGATGTCCTCCTGGTGTGACCACAGTATGAAGGTGTCATCTGCATATCTCAGCCTTAGGGTTGTCTATAGTGGTGTTGATTCTAATGGCATTTCCTCAAAGTATTCCATATATAGGTTTGTCACTGCTGGTGATAATGGCTAGCCCATTGCTAGGCCCTCATCCTGTCAATATATGTCTGATCTCATTCTGAAGTAGGTTGTTTGCATCCAGAAAGTCAGCATCTCCATCAGGTTATCTATTGGTATACTGGTCTGTTCTACTAGGGAATAGTCCAAGGCCAGTCTGTCCTTAACTACCAAGAGTGCCTCCTTCGTGGGTACCTTGGTGAATAAACTCACCACGTCCAGGCTTACCCTCTGGTTGTATTGGATTGGAGCATCTTTAATTATTTCCATGAAGTGGGCAGAGTTCTGAACATATGATCATGTCTTTATGATTAATGAGTTGATTATATCTACTAGGAAGTAACTTGGAATATGGCACACAGAGCCTTGGCAGCTAACATTTGGCCTGAGCAGAATACCAGCTCTTTGAATCTTTTGGGAGATCATATATGTTAGGTCGCTTAGTGTAATGCTATGACAACTGCCTGTATGTCTTAGGAGCGATGTGGTCCGTGTTCCTGATTACAATCTGTGACAGTTTGCGTTCTGTTTTCATTCGCGGATCTTTCTTTACTGTAGCTGCCATTTGCAATGAGGTCTTCCAGTTTTTCTGCATATTCTTATTTGTCCATAACTATGGTTGCATTGTCTTTGTCAGTTGGTAGTATGATGATGCTTTCATTTCTCTGTAGAGTTCTGATTTCCAACCTCTCCAGTTTCATGATGTTTGATTTGGGTGGCTTAGCTTTCTCCAGCGTCTGTCTCACTTCCCATCTTAGTTCATCCACCTGAGACTGAAGCAATTTCAAGGCTATTTCCTTGATTCAACCAATGATCAAGTATGGTATCCAGCTGATGGATGTGGCGAAGTTGAGACCCTTGTTTAGAACTGACTCCTCAGAGCTACTCAGCTGGTGTTGACTACTGCCTTTACTGATTGGTGAAGGACCTTGTATGTCACCTAATCTTTCAATCACAATTCCAATCACCTGATGAAGGCCAGAGCATACAATGGCCAACTCATTGGGAATATGGAGATAACAATGTTATCAGTCCTGACCTGGCATCTAAGCTTCAATCACTTTCCCACCACCGTGACATTGCTTCTCGGTGCCTTTTCTATAAATATTTTCATGGTAATTCTTCTGATTTGCTTTTCTCTTTGGTACTTCGACTTTACAAATTTAAGTGCAGTACTAGATTGGCAGCAAGGTCTCATCATTTTACAATTGAAATGGCTAGATGTAATGGTAAGTTATAATGGTAATGTTAACAGTTTATTCTCTTAGACTTCTTGCTTGCAACACTCTCTTCTGGCCTGTTGCTTTCTAGTCAATTTCGATGTTCAAAAATTTAAATGTGATGCCGATCATCATCTGTCTTGATTCCTGTTCTTCTATTGTTCTGTTACTTTAATGTTTTTTTTTTTTTCATATTTTGCACACTCTGTATCTCCTTGATTCTTAATAGATTTCAAGCCTTGTTTGAGGTGAAATGAGTAAAAAAAAAAATCCTGGATGAAGGTATTCATTGGTGTTTTATTGTAGTTGTTTTCATGCCAGACAAAAAAACAAAAACAATTTTATAATAAAAACAAAAAAATTTTTCTCCTTATGCAGGAAGTTTTATATTGATGTTTATTTGGTCCAATCAAAACTCAGGATAGCCAAACAATTTTGAAGCAGATCTGGCAGTCACCAGGGACATCAATGTTCACAATTGGCCAGTGTTGCATTAATTGTGAGCACTGCTTCATGGACTGGATGTATTGCTTGGAGCCTATGTGCAGAAAATGACTTCTTTTTATTTTGTTCTCTGCCTTCAAAGCATTCACATCCAGCTGACATGCAGACTGAATCAGAAAGCAATTGGATTGCAACAAAGCATAAGTCAATGTTGTGTGTCTCATTTTATCAAAGTTTTTTGTGATTTTCCTTTTGTGCATTCTAAAATTTTTCTCTGCATTGTATATGAAGGATACGAATGTAAAAGTCAGAAGAGAATCTACTTTTTTTTGTTTCTTCTGGGTATGTAAGGCATTGTTTACTCAGAACTGCTTCACCTGAACAGGACTAGTATTACCAAAGGTAGTGTAAAATTATAGCTGATTTAGATGCCAAAGCTCAATTGCTTGTAGCACTGTTAATGTGTATTGTATAAAGACTGTTGCATTTGGGATGAGGGATGTTAAACTTAACAGACTGGGCATTCTCTGATTAGCAGCTTCTGTGCAGAAAATTTTCAAGTATCAAAGGTTTTGAAATGCCATCCATTCTGCAAAATTTTAATGTATACCATTACATTAATCACAAAGGAATCTGATTTGTTTACACATGTTGTCAGTTATTGATGAAGAATGATGTTTGATTCTATTAAGAATTGTTTTATTTTTCCTTTTTGAGAAGAAGGAAAAAAATATCTGTAGGGAAATATTTGAAAATTTTATTACTCACTAAATAATTGAGAGCGTGAATGCTGTCCTTTTGCTATTAATCGGATCAAATAAATCTTGTGATTAGACAAGGCTATTTTCATACTGTTTTTTTGTCAACTGATTGATGAAAATCATGACAAAAAGCATCAGTCTAATTTGAGAATTTGTTCACATAATATATGAGGTGTCTCTTGGGGAGCAATCATTAGTTTCTGAGAAGCATTTTTAATCATAGAAACTTGAATCACTGCATAGCTGGGGTGAATTGCAACTTACACAGTATCTACCTTAAAAAATAGTTTTTTTTCTTTGCAGAGGATTTACCTAACTAAACCTGTTAATGCTTGGTGATAAAGATTTTTTGTTTGTTTTCCCTTAATTTTGGTATTTTTTTCTTCTTCTGAATCAGTCATTGTTATGGGATGTAGCAGATGTAAAGCTGTTGAATTTTAGTGAGTCATTCTAAATTTTATGAAATCACTGACAGGATTTTGATCCTGAAGCAAATAAAATAAATCAATGTAATAGTTTAATTAAACTATTTCAAAATCTTGTTTGAAAGGTAATTAATGTAATTCTTTTGATGATAATCAAAGGAATTGACATTTGACATTTGAGATAACCTTCACAAAATGACAAATACAAATATATTTTTTTTATTCACCTGATCATTTCAGCCAATAGACTATTAATTCAGATCATGGCAAATATTGTCTTTTGTAGTATTGTCTCAATCTGCTCTTTCTCCTCAGTATATGTCATCTGTTAGTGCTGCCAAATGATGGAAAGTTAGCAAAGCAATATAATTGCAGATGCAGAAGTTCCAATGAGAGTGACAGTCTCAGTACCTAGACCTGACAGTGGTTTTTTTTCCAGAGTTGTCTTTGGGCTGATTTTTGATCTGTCATTTTACATTTGTTCAGCTCTATTTGCTTGCTTCACCTCTTTTTAGACCTTCGCACAGTAACAGCCTTGAGTGAAATTCATAACTTGAATCATACTCTCCCCTATTGACATTCTTATTTAGTTTTGTCACTCTTGTAGACATCTTTGAAACAAAGATGGGCCTGACTTTGGCTTCTCTTGCTGGACTCCATTGAATTCCATGTAGAGCACATGGCCCAAAGCAGGATGAAGAGATTGTCTATTACAAACTGCATTTTTGCCACTATGCTTTTTATTTTAATTGTTTATTTTACTATTGTTCATCCAATGCAAGTCCCAAGAGCCACTCAAAGAAAAGGGTTACTCAAGTTGCTAAAAGGATTTACAAGGAAGAAACTAAAGATGCATATTATGAAGATATGTACTATAGATAACAGTTAAGCCTCAATTTTAAGAAGAGGTTTGTGATCAGGAAAGCATCCTCGCAGCAGCCTCTTCTATAATGCAAATTCTGGGGATGAAACTGTTTGAGTGAACCTTCATCCTTATGAATGGAATATGAAGAGAGGATGTTGATTCAGTGTGCATGAATTGACTCCTCTTCATTCCCTTCATATTCCATTAGTCAGGAAGAAGTTCCATATTTTTGAGGTGGAAGGCATTGAGATGCCACTCTTATTTCAATTAGAATTTTCATGCCTTGTTTCTATAAAGCAGTGAGGCTGTGCAGATTGTAGCCTTTTTGAAAGTACATCATATCAAGGTTTTATCTGACATACTGATGAAAGATGAAAATATAAAGCATTATTAAATATTGTTACAATCCTCGGTTTGTTTTAGATTTAAAAAATATATCGCCAAATTTTAAGTTTATTTTTTTTTCACTAGTTTTGATTGTGGACAAGATATTTAAAATGCATGAATTATGGATAAACAAAAGCTGTTTTCTGGAGACAGTTTTTTTTTTTTTTTTCTGTTATGCAGATTGAAAAGACCAATGTTATAAATGCTTGTAAAAAGCAATGAATCTGTTAATATGCTTGCAACCATGGTTGCTGCTCTAGCCAGGAGTTGTTTCAATTTAATCTCTCCTCCAAGCCACTCTTTACATCTTCTTCCATTTTCTCAAATCAAATTTACATTTCTTAGTTTTTAGAAAATGCTGTTAATGGTTTCTCTGCCAACAAACAATATTTCGGGGATCAAACCAGGAAGATTTTATTTAATGATATAAAAAAGCAGTATCTCATTTCCTTGGGAGACACATATCAAGCTTCAGTCAGATTCTAATGAAATGATATGGAAACAAAAAAAAAGAAACAATTTTATTACATATTTTACAAACTTTTTAACCAATTTTTATATTTTAAATTGGTATGTACACATTGAGGAGTTGCTAAGAAACCCAAAGCATGGTGTACTAATGAAAATTGGCTTGGATTGAGGAACTGGATAGCTGAGTTCAAATTCCATTCAAGTTCATTACATCCATTTACATGCTATACTCTTGGGGAAAAGTATGAATCCATCTCTACTGCTAGCTATGGTAAATAGCAGAACAGTTTGGACCCTATGGCTTTCATTGGCAGCATGTCTAGGAGAAGCAAAACTCTAAATTCAACCCAGTCTGGATAGGGTTGGGCTTCATGTTGTTTGCCCAGGAAATACCACTGCTGCTGTGGCTGCAGTAGATGTAGTACTCCTATGACCTGAGAGGTTACAGGACTCATGATCCTTACAATATCTACATGGTTTTAAACTTGTTCATTTGAAAATGATTTGAGTTAGGATTTTATTATGAGGGAGATGCTGAAAAGGTTTCAGCCTGAACCATTTCCCAAAATATGCCCGATTTCTTTTTTATTTTTGAAGGGATTGATAACTTTTTGGTACTCCCTCGTGTCTTTATTTCTTGTTTTTTTTTTACTTGATATTCTGATTACTCTTTCTTATAAATTAAATATTCTTACAGATACCACTATTAATAATACTTTCATCATTTAATGATTAACAAGAATAAAACACTAATTATAGGGAAATTGTTTGAATAAGACTGCAATTAATGAGAAAACAGGCAGGTAATATTTTTTGTTTACCTTGAAAAATAACATTCCATAACAACCAATTTTCTCCGACATTTGCTCATTTTTTTTGTCGGGTGTTTGAAAATGAAACAACAAACTATCCTTTATAAGTTAACTAATAAGTTCTTCAAATTTTCAAATGGTAAATTTTCTTTGTAATATTTCAACTTTTCTTTGTGCAATTTTGAATTTTGTGTTTATCAAATTAATACATCTAGAATTGTGTATTTTCTTCTGCCTTTTTCTTCTGGTAAGAGACCAAGTGTAAATATGTTCACTCTCATCACAACTATACTGTCTGTGTAGCCTTGGTAGATTAGGGTGAATGGGATTAGTCTCCCCCAATAGCATCCCTTAAGAAGGAACTCTGAGGTGGGTGAGGAGCACACACAGCGAATACAAAAATTAAAATTATATGGCTATCTCTTATAAGCGATTTAAGAGATGATATGAGACTTCTGAAAGCAAAAATGAAATAGAAAAAAAAATCAATTTCCAACTTTCATTGATGTAGAATCAGCAGAGGGTGATATATCAAAAGTGTCTCCTTTCGTGTTGCAAAATAAAGAATAATACTCCTCTATTAATTTAAGTGATGTCCAAAAAGATGCAGAGAAATTACTAAAAATCAAGCAAATTGACAACAATAAAGTCAAGGCCTACGCCCATCAATTTCTTAATTTATCAAAGGGAGTAACAAAATGCCCAGAACTGTCACTTTGTTCATCAGAAGAAATTGAAAATGACGATACCTTAAAAAAGCAAGGAGTAACAGATGTTAAAAGAATGCAAGTAAAAAGAGATGACACTGTAATAAACACCAACACATACATTTTGACACTCGAAAAGCCGACTCTATCAAAAGAAATAAAGATAGGTTACACAATAGCCAAGGTAGAGCCATACATTCCTAATCCCCGTAGATGTCATAAATGTCAAAAATGTGGTCATCTTCAAAATATTTGTACTAGAACATCAGTCTGTTAAGGTGTGGGGGAACCAGAAACTGAGCATGATGAATCACCTTGTGAAAGTTTATGTCTAAACTGTAAAGAAAAACATTCAGTAGACTCTGAAGAGTGTAACATTTGGAAAAAGGAAAAGGAAATAATTAGAAGAAAATACATGCAAAATATCTCCTTCCAAGAAGCCAGGAAACAGGTTGAATCTAATCCACTTCAAGCATCATATGCAAATATCACTAAAATATCAAATCAACAAAAAGTCATCCAAGAAAACAATGCATTAAGAAGCCAAGATCTTAGAACTCCTATTAACGAATTAAAAAGTTTAATAGAACTACTAAAATGTAGTATATCACTCATAAATCAAACAGCCATAGACAAAACATCCTGTCCTGCCAAAACAAAAATATCTCTACATGTCCAAAACAATTAAATCCGAAATTCTTAACCAAAGTACAAAAATTCAAGAAATAGAAAAAGGTACATAAATAAAAACTCAACTTTTAGGGAAGAATCAAGAGAAATGGACATCTTTCACAAAATAATATTAAAATAACATGTAAAAAGGATATAGCAAATTTTCTGGCAGAAACTTTTAAAAACAATTCCGCGAGGGAAAACTATAAGCAACAATTAAAAAAAATTCCACAGGATGCAGAAAAAAACAAAAAAAGGCAGAACTTTAATTCAAATAACAAAGAAGTATATAATCAGCCTTTTACTCTAGAGGAACTCATAAATGCCATAAGGAAATCACCTTGGTACACCTACTGGGCTAGATGAAATTCATTATTAATTTCTTAAACAACTCCCTCCAAAATTATAAAAATATTTGTAAAATGTATTCAATGAGATATGGTTTAAGGGAATATTACCTAATAGCTGGAAACAAGCTATTGTGATTCCCTATACCTAAAGCAGATAAAGATAAATCAGATCCCAAAAACTTTCGACCTATAACACTAACAAGGTGTGTATGCAAAACCTTAAAAAGAATAATAAATAAGACTGAATTGGTATCTGAAAACTAATGGTTTAATTTCCAAACTCCGGTGTGGTTTTTGAAATAAAAGGCAACATTGTTAGACTTTCATTAGAGAAGCTTTTATTAAAAAACAACTTGCAATAGCCATTTTCTTTGATTTAGAAAAGGCCTATGAGACAACTTGGAGGCTGGGAATAATGAATGACTTATACAAGTTGGGATTAAAGGGCAGATTGCCCAATTTGATAAATGACTTTTTATCTGATAGAAGTTTCAAGGTTAGGGTTGGATCAACACTCTCCGACTCCAACATCCCAGAAGATGGTGTTCTACAAGGTTGTATCTTATCTGTTACACTATTTAACATAAAGATAAACAACATCGTTAACTGTCTGAATCAAGGTGTTGATGATTCACTATACATAGACGACTTTCTGATTTGCTACAGATTGAAGAACATACATACAGCAGAACGGCAACTGCAAACGTGTCTAGATAAATGAAATCAATGGACCATTGCAAATGGCTTTAAATTCTCTCCAACCAAGACAAAATGTATTCATTTCTGTAATCAGAGAAAAATGCACAATGACCCAACCCTGAAACTGGAAGGGAACGAAATCGAAATGACAGATCATCATAAATTTCTGGGAATATTCTTTGATAAAAAACTGACATTCATACCTCACTTTAAAGTACATAAAGCAGAAATGTTTCAAAGCATTACAATTATTACGAGTTGTGGCAAACACTGACTGGGGAGCTGATCACATGTCACTCATAAAATTATATAGAGCTCTAATAAGATCTAAATTGGACTATGGATGTTTCATATATGGTTTGACTCTGAAATCTTATCTAAAAATTCTTTGCAACAATACACCATGCAGGATTAAGACTGGCTCTGGGGGCTTTCAAAACATCACCCGTAGAAAGTCTATATGCAGAAACCCATGAGGCACCTTTAAAGTTAACACGTGAAAAACTAGCATTGCAATATTATCTAAAACTGTAATCATGTCCAACTAACACTGCATATCACTGTACCATCAACCCTTAATAAGAATTTCTTTTCGATAAAAAAGAAAATGCCGTCAAACCTTTTGGCCTTTACATGAAAAAGCTAGTCAACGAAACACAATTAAATCCAACTATTATACTTAAATCCACCAACTCAAAAAAATCCTCCCTGGTTAATGAAGTACCCTATAATTTTGTTAAACCTTACCAAATATTCCAAAATTAATTCTAACTCATCCAATTATATGGAAGAAATAATGTTCTACAAAATCACCCAAACCATAAGCATATATACACAGATGGTTCTAAAATGTTGATCAGAGTTGGGTGCTCACTATACTTGACAACATAATAATGCAGAAAAGATAGCTCGATAATGCCTTAATGTTCAGTCTACATCTGGCTTTAGATATTATAAAATCTAGTGAGTCAGATAGATTCACCATCTCTTCTCACAGCTTTGAATAATAAAAACATGAAAAACCCCTTAATTAATAATTTATTAAATAGATTTGACTCCATTTATAAGGAAAAAGATAGAGTAATAGTTTTATGCTGGATACCAAGTCATATTGGCATACAAGGAAATGGAAATGCAGACAAAATGGCCAAGGGATCTCTGAACATGGCTGCCTCTAAAGCAATGGTGCCTCACACTGACTTCAGACCCTGCATAAACAGGACCATTAAAACAAATGGCAGCAGTTATGGAACAACTGCGATAACAAGAAACTTTTCAATATTCAACCTATCATCAGTGAAATACCGGCAAGTTCCAGAAAGATAAGGAGAAAGGAGGTGGCTCTAGCCAGACTCTGTATTGGTCACACATAGATAACCCACCAACATCTGCTAAAAAATGAGGTACCTCCAACATGTGTCCCAAGCCAAGAATCTTATACAGTCAAACACATCCTACTAAACTGCCATAGTCTCCAACAAATCCATAGTAAACACTATAAATCGGATAACCTAAAGGATCTATTCAAAAATCCTAATCCAAGTAACATCATAAATTTCAGTAAAGAAATTGGGATCTACAGAAAAATCTAAAATTAATCAATGCATTTTTGAAAAACAATATTTTTGAAAAAAAGAAAAATATATATTACAGGTATACATTTTTTAAAAAAAGAAAAAATATTACCAGCGATAGATAATTGAAAGAAAATTATTACCAGAAATAGAATTGTTGAAGTAAAAATATTACCAGAAATAGATTTAAAAAAAAATATTACCAACAATAAAAATTTTGTTGGCATTAAATGACCCATTGAGGTTGATATGCCGTAAAAGCAAACCAAACCAAACACTGAAAAAATGTCAAGCAAAAAAACTATTCTTTGATTTAATTTATATTATCTTTAGTCTTGAGGGCGTCATCCTATTCTGGATTTGGATTCCATATATGTGACAAGTAGGTTAAGATTCTGCAACCAGAGATTCTACAAAATTATTGAAATTTCCCAACCAACACTTGCATGTTTTGCTCCCTAAAATGAATTTGAATCTGTATTATATTATTTGGGCCTTGTGAACTTTTCCATGATGCTCAGTGTCTTTGCTTAAGGTAATTTACTATAAATGTTGTGGCACAAAGGAACTGCAACATGTCTAAATCCTCCAAGATTTGCACCCATGTCTAAACGAGAGTGCATTTATATTTTAAAAAAAATAACTATTTCAGAGTCTTCACAGGAAACAAATTATTTTGTATTTCTTATAAACTATTTCCCAGATGTTCTTGACATGTTATTTGCATCATGGGCCAAAGTTTGAAACTAATAAACAACAAAGGAAAATACAATGGAAAATGAATGAAATTGATGATGTGAAAACAATTTGAAGACAGCAATTTTTAGGGATTGATAAACACATTAATTTGATGAATTCTCAAATTTTGTTATTTATTAACACTTGTAGTAGCCTAGAATGTTGTTACCTCCATTAAACTGGAAATTTAAACACAGGAAAATGTTGTCCTCAATGGAAAGTAACTTCTGTTAGACGTTTCTTGTTTGTTTTTCAATCAAATTTGTTGGATATTGTTAATTGCTGTTTCTTATCATAGTAATGACAGAATATATGCATATGCTATTTCAATATATATTTATTTTATATTTTATTATACCGATTTTGAAAGTTACTGTTTTTTTATATTGGCATATTTATTTCCCTTAGACCATAATTTTATTCTTCTAAATTGCTATAATTTGATATTGAATTAAATCGAGAATTTATTGGAATTTGTGAAATTTATTATAATTTGAAAATATCATGCATATTTGTGAAATATAGATCAATTAGAAAAATAGAAAAACCTAAACACATTTTCAATCGAGTGGAATTCAAGTGTTTTCAACATTTATGTTATTGTCACCAAATGGAAACTGGCTACGTAATTATTTCTCTGTTTGTGATGTGGGTAGGTGCAATATATTAATTTCAGCATTCTTTCAGAGATTTCTCCCATATAATATCTACACAGTCTTTTCCTGCATCTAGGCCAAATTCTCCTCTTAACAAGCACAACAGTATGGCTTGTAAAAATTATAGCAGTGTTTATATAATATTATATATGTTTATATCATTATAAACAACTATAGCATTGCTGTCATTGCTCGAGTTCAAATTGTAGATAAGAAGAGATGTTGTTAACTAAAAGGACATTGTGAAGTAATGCAGATGAAAGCGAGATCCATGAAAATATGCTCTTAATATGAAATAAGTCTGAGGTATGCAACAAATTAAAAGTATTGTTGAATCAGTGCAAAAATAAACTTGATGATTAATCAAGTAGATTTTCAATTTAATGGCTCATGTTCTAGTCTAACAGACCATTACTACTCTGAAGTTTGGTGAATTTGCTCCATACTAAGTACTCCATACTTAGTTTTGTTCCAGACTAAGCTAAACTGTATATCTCAACAATAAAACCATGATTGTATTGTTTAGAATGATCTAAACATTCATTTTATGAAGTCAGTGATCTTTCCAATGAAAGAAATTCAAATTTTCTAATAAATAAGGTATTGTCTATCCATTATCAATATTTCATTATACTGAGTTCCCAATAATGGCATCAAAATATCTCCTGATAATTTGTGATCTTTTAAATACCAAGTGTCTTCAATTGGCCAGTTCAATGATGCCATCAATTTTCAAGGAATTGAAAGCAAATAAAATTCCAGAAGTAATAATAATAAAACAATAAATCCAAACAACTTGATCAGTTAAAGTTTCATTATGGAGTAATTCTGAAATTCTTAACAATCTTTGACTTGCAAACATAAAAAAAAGGATATGATTGATATTCAAATAAATAGCAAAATACTTTCTGATATTTCAAAAGAGATGCAGACTAATGGTTCTTGAAATGTTTTTCTTTAACCAAAACAATGCGATCAACCATATTCCAAAGAAGAGTGATTCATCATGGAGAACTTAGACTGCATACATAATTGACAATCTTTATTTAAAAAGAAAATAATTATACCTGAAATGGATGATAGAATTTAATGAATATTTTGGTAAAATGCAATGCTAATAACCTTGAGATTTTACATTTAGACTTACCTTTAATGTTTGCAGCAGCTTCCATCATGTAAATTTTGCGACAAACATTTATTAAAGTCATCTTAATCAAGTACATGGCCCAAATTCAGTGAGAACTATGTTCACAACAATGAGAACTTAAGCTATTTGATGTAATGGAATGGTTAGTAAATTTGTTTCACCAAATCAGTTACAGATAAGTGGTGAGTTCAATCCTGACTGGGTGCTCCATACTTGCTGGCTTGTGACACATCTAAGTTATGCTTAATAAATCAAGAGTGTTTTGATTTTGCATCACAGACTAAATGCCATGCATGTATGGTAGCATGAGAGAATAAACAAAACAATACCATTGGTGAGGCAAAATAAAAAGATAAAAATTATGAATATAAAATTCTTTTGTATTTGCTGATGCAGCAGATGCAAGTAGAATGTCTTTGTGCAGGTGAGGTGTAGCGATTTTGGATGTGGGTAGAGTTGGTAAGGCATAGAGTTGATGCATTGGTGGGTCAGTTGACTGAGGTTATGGTAGTGATGATAAAAGAGGCTTGAAGTGGTTAATGAATCGTGATCACGCATAATCAAATGAAAACAGCAATAACCAACCTGTGAGGAGGTGTGAAAAGATAACAGAATTGTTGATAGAAGGTTCTTTAGTTGACATTGGTCATGGAAGCGATTTGGTGTAAGGGTGGTGTTAGTAAAACCAGGAGTTAACAGATATGTTGGGTCATAGTGAAGATATTGAGAGGGGCCTGAAGTGGATTAGTCAAACCACAAATCTAACCTTGCTGATACAGAGGATGTGAGGAGAATAACTATGTGTGTATGGTGTGGATATTTAGAGGAGGGTGGCTCTCAAGCAGATATGTGTCAAGTCAGTTGAAT
Source organism: Acanthosepion esculentum (assembly GCA_964036315.1). NCBI lineage: Eukaryota > Metazoa > Mollusca > Cephalopoda > Sepiida > Sepiidae > Acanthosepion > Acanthosepion esculentum. The sequence goes on from OZ038509.1 coordinate 88,774,656, forward strand.
AGAATCACCATGTTAGTGTCGAGTCACCAGTTTGTTGAACATGTTTTGTATCGCTCATAAGTAGCATTCTTATAAATAAAATGTCGAGACTCCTAAGCTCATCTTTTGTTTATATTATTTCTCTGGCAGCAACTTTCACGATCGGTTTATTTTATGTCTTGTATTTTTGATGGGATTTGTTTTGTGGGCCAGATATCATGCTTAGAACCCCTGCACAAAAATGACCTTTTTAAGTTTTGCTTTCTTAATGTTCACATCAGGACGACATGCACAGTGAATCTGAAAGAGATCTAATTTGCAGCTGAGTATAACAGGTGTTAGCTGTTCAGCATTTTTATTTTAAAACCCAATGCTATGCTAAATAAGGGAAACAACTACACAAATACAAAATGTTAAATAACTCAACATTAATATTGTAAATCTCTTCTGAAATTATTGGGCACAAATATTAAAACAGTTATTGAGGCAAAATATCTTTCAGTATCTCAGGGGGAGCCCCTGTATTTGTAAGCCAGTCTGTGATCTGCTTGCAACCCCTAATCCATTCAATTTGGATTTCATCTTAGATCTCTTTAACTCTTGCCACATCAACCCTCAGAAGATGATCACTAACAAGGTTTGTTGAATTGAATGTCTCTACCTGAGAGATGCTTTGTTAGCTTTGCAAAGCACTACAGTTGAAATATTTCCGGTAACATAGCCATTATTAAAACACCAACGTCAGCTGCTATACTAATAACAACCAATCTTCAGTTTTGAGCATTTTCCCAACTTTCGATAAAATATAAAACCTCTGCTGGGTTTCATATTTGCTAATGACTTATTGGCCTCAAAATGCATTTTCACTTTAGGCTATTTTGCAATATTACTCATTTTACAGACATCAAACTATATATGTGATATGTATCTGGATAGATAGATAGATAGATAGATAGATAGATAGATAGATACCCACGTCATTTGACCAGCAAATCTTTTTCAATCTTTTCATCTAGACTCAGATCATCATTTTTTCTCCTTTTTTTTTTAAATTGGTGATGTGGATGATTTGATCTAGATTAATTCTATTTTTGGATTGCTTGATAGCCAATCAAAAACATTTGAATGTTCCATTGTCCTGAGTACCTACTTTGAACATCCTTTTTAATTCTGAGATCACATCTTTGTTGAAATATTTATTTCCATAGAATGTAAAATCATCCCCAAGGCATTACGAGAGTACTGATCCGAGGCGGAAATTGGTTAGAGTAGAGAAACAAATTAGACACTGGTTTGAAGAAATGATCAAAGGTTTCTTATCATTTACAAGATATTAAAATATCTCTGGTAAGTTGTATACTGTGACATTCAAATGTGTGGTGCTATGAGGTGTGGAGTGAGCATGGGCTTAACCAGGTTGACTGCTTGGTAGCTATCAATTTGGGCTTGTCATGTGCAATAGTGTAGTCCATTCTCTTTCTGTGTTCACAGAAGGTCATTTTCAAAGCATAATGGTCAGACAGGCAACCAGCCATGCTCCAGGTTAGTGTGCATGTGTGAAATCTCTCTCTGCTCTGTTCAGCTTCTCTTATAGCCTATACAAGAGAAATGTATTGACATAGTTGTAAGCATCTGTGACAAGCAAGAGTTGTGTTGATAATGGCTAGCACTCTGGTATATTTGTGTTTGTTTTAAAATTTGTTTTGAGTGTAGTGTGGTATGTATGTGTGTAACTTAACTAGACAAAAATTGGTGTGCAGTTACGTTTTTAATAATTGCATAAATTTGGCTTTAATTAGTTATCTCTAAGTGTGTGTAAATTGTGATACCTCTCATCCCAGCATATTACCCTGCAAAAATGCTGATGTGAAATCTATTGTCTCAACTTGTAAACTCTTAACAAATGTTGCTAACATCACCAGACACACAGCTTTTTGGCTGCAGGATGGAGAATCTTTTTGAAAATAATTAAAATCTTCTTACACTCTTTAACCTTCATGCACACAAAAGAATTGGATCAAAAGGACATTTTTTTTGTTGACATTGTTATTATTTTAACTGCTTTCACTTCATTGGCAATGTTTGTTATAAAAAGCAATGATTTGAATTTTAATAAAATCCAAGCATATGAAAGTGAATTAATGCATTTTTTGTTCTTTGAGAATTTACAGCTAAAATATTAAAGACTATTTATTCATAAGGTTGTTTATTTACAAGAATAATTTTAGATTTACAACATTCTAAAAATGCTAACCAGCTAATACAAAGTTTATTATTTATTAATTTTTATAAATATTTTATTCACAAATTTATTAAAGGTATGATCAAGAAAGTTTAAATAAACAGATAATGATGAGTAACAGTTATTCCAAATTTTGAAAAAAAAAAAAAGACATAGTAATTGTGAGTTCAATCCCTGGCCAGACATTATTTATTTGGATTCAGTGCAAACAATTGAGCAGTACTAATAATATTAACAAGATGAGATATCCGTAGACATGGGCAGTAGAACAAGGAGAGTCTATCGCCATAGATTAAATAATGGCTTCAGTTGAGAATTTGCTGTAAGTTAAAAGCTCTATACACACTTGATGAGGGTCAGACGGTACAACGGCCAAAACATTGCTACAAAAAAGATGAGGACTTGCATTTGGTTTCAATACTTACACATTTTCAATAAACTATAATAGTGACATGGTTAGAATAAATTTAAATGTTCTGCGTCCAGTAAAGAAAGGAAAACTTTATGAAAGCAGAAGTAAGTGAAGGAATTTCAAATATGAGTACTTAGACATTTTTTTTTTTTTTTTACAAAAGTTCTATCCCATTCAGTTGCAGTGTCATAAAAGACATAAGAACATAATACTGCCATGACAAGTGCCTCTTTTACATATAGCAGACCACCAGCAGTAAATGCTAGTGGCATGTTACTCAGTGGAAGATTGGTGGCTTGCATCTAGGGTTATGCCGTCTTGTCCAATTCAAAGATAGCATTAATATGCAATACAGTAGTCTTTGGTAAAGTATCTCACCAAATTCTGAAATACTTCCAAATCACAGTTTAGCCCATTTTCAACCCTTCTTGTATTCATAATGGTTGAAATTTACTGTTTCTTCTACTTCATTAATGGCTGGTTGTGATGAAGAAAATGGTGACTTACCATGATAAAACAAATGACAGTGTGTTGTGTGTTATCTACCAGCAAAAAAGGAAGCTTCACGTAACTTCTGCCTTTATATAGAGAGCATCATGGCAATTTCTGTGCCACCTCAACTAATCACGGACTTGACAATTTAAGCCCTGAACAACTGTACACAGATGATTTTCTTGTTCTTGGCCTTCAGTCTTGGACAAAAGCCATATTACTTTTAAGGGAATTCCTTGTCCTGGGGTTTCCAATCCCACTGCTGCAATTATTTTAGAAAGTCCTTATTTTTCTAGTTACTGTTGTTACTATACATTATCATAAAATTAAAACCCAAACACCTAAAATTCAATAAAACATTAGATTATGGAGAAGATTTTCTTAAAATGTTTATTGTATATAAAAAAAAACCCTGCTCACATTAGTCTTCAAGTATGTTTTTCTTATGCTTACCTTGCCAGTTTCTTTTTTGCTCATTCTCTAATTTTTTGTAGCAATTTCCATCACTTTAATTTCTCCAAGATATCTTTCTTCTAACCTATTACACAATCTTTCTAACTGAAATAAAAAAAAAACAGATGCCTCAGTAACTATGTACTTATAACCCTTGAATTGCATAATCAAATCTCATACCAGTTATAAATATTTCTAATGAAAAGAATAGTCTGAAATTCATATGGTATATTTATATAAACATGTGCTAAAACTTTTACCAACATTGGTTGGTTAACATGAATTTCCGAGACAAAACATTGATTTTGATAATAAAATCTGACCTTGCCAATGTTGACGTGACTTAAAGTATCGAAAGTCCATTTCAGCTAATAAAGTTTTTTTGGTTTCAATTCCTTTGATAGCAAAATGCTATTAAAAATAATTTCATAGAGCATTTTCTGAAATAAAATTCCCAAAATGCAAGCAAAATAAAAAAATAAAAAAGTCTTATTAGTATCTTTTATAAGCCAACCATAATTGATCAGCTATTTAGTGCTGAGAAGAATAATGCTTTCCTGTACGTTGAGTACTAATGTTAGCATTAGTGTAGCCATTGATACGCTAACACTGAATCCGAATGAGAAAAGACAGGGACAGCTGCGAACAGGAGGACTGCTAGTAGCTATGTGGTGTGTGATAGTGTAGGATAGAGTATCCTTGTGAAAAAAACGGTTTTGTAATGTTGTCAAACTTTTTTAAAAGTTCACAAAATATAGGGTTATCCTCTGTGTTAGCCACTGTAGGATATAATGGAATTATATTATGAATGTTTCCAGGTGATTGAGTATTTCTCTTAGGGTCAGTCAGTCAATGTCTGTGAACATCAATGAGAAGGTCAAATTTGTGTAAGAAATCTGTCCCCAATATGACCTTTTCTACATCTGCTAAGCCAAAGAAGTGAGTGAATCCTTGTCTCAATATATATAAGGATATTTGTGCACCACTGTCCACCAGAAAACATATACCAGTAGTGCAGTCTCAAACAAATAATAAGCAACAAACATCTCCCACTCCAGCACACCAAGTCACCTCTAGTTGCGAGCTTGGTCTTTTACTTTCTTTAACTGGAATAAATAGGGGGGTTTATAGTAATTACCCCTATCCCCAAATTTCCTGTATAAGTAACACATTGGGTCTTTCCTACTAGCTCTTGTGTGAGCTTTACTTTAGAAGTGGGGAATGCTAAACTTCTGTAACCTTCTCTCTAAGTCTTCCATCCTAGCCTTTAAACTTTGCTGTCCCATTAGGAATCTAACGAGAAGATTTGGTTTCTGTGTCTGTATGACAGAAATGGGAGCAGTGAATCATGAAGCTAAGTGTGCCACATTATCTGCTATTTTAACTAGCTTTTTGATGGGTGCATTTTAGCCCATCACAGCTAAAACAGCGTGATACACACATGGCAAACGTTGGAGAAAAATGACATATAATGCCATTCACATTACTTTCTCCAGCTCAATGTTGCAAATGATGTAGAAATTGCACTGGCTTCCTGTCTCACAATTTTCCTGATGCAGGAGTTGCAACAATTTCTTTTGCCCGGACATAGGCGTCCTCTAGTTAGCTCCACTTTTTTGCGTAAAAACAGCATAGCATGATGAAAAAGGTCCCAAACTCAAAACAAAGTTTTATCGTCAAAATGTTTGTTATTATTAAGAGGAATGAACAAAATATTTTTTAATTATATTTTAAAAAATTTTCCTCTTTTCTAACACATTCTAAATTTGGGTCAAAAATCTTTTTTTTTAAATTTGTTTTTTTGTCAACTGTGTAAGACTTGTGGGAATGGACATTTTTGTGTAGGTGTTTCTGATAAAATGACATTAATTTGGAAATTCTTGCAAAAATCAAATAATTGTCAGATTTTAATGAAATTTTTAGGACTTATATGAAAATGAATTAATTTATTTTTGAAATTTTATTTCTAGAAAATCTTGGTAAATATATATATATGTATACATATATATATGTTTTTTTTTTACATCTGGTACCCCCACCCCATAAATTCATGAAATTTTCTAGAAATTCAAATCATATTAAAATTGTATTTATAATAAATTGAAGACTATTAACTAAGCAAAAATTAAAAGGGTTAATACAAATCATCACACCAAAACTTTTTACGATTATGTTAAAAAGTTTTGGTGTCATGAGTTTTAATTTAAAAATATTTTTTTTTGTGAGTCAATGTTATTTTTTTCTTTTTTTTTAGTATGGTGTATCATAAGTGATATGGTTAAAAGGTTGCGTGTTTCAAGGCTTGTCTCTCACCCTTTAGGGAAAACTCCTTGACATATAAACATTTTCAGCTGTGGCTAATTCTTTCATTTCACTGCCGTGTTTCATCATCCCTATGTTTCAACAAGCTTCTTTATAAATATCGAATGATAATTTTCAAAGTTTTTGTTCATGTTTCACAAAATATTTTAAATTTTTCTGTCTTCATCTTCCTTTATATAGTGTGTATACTGTTCCTAGTGTGTGTCATGCATGAAGGATTTTTAATTTCATAAAAAATACATTTAAATCTTAGGTATACTGAATTTTTGGAGATACCTAGATGGCGATATTTTTGTGTTTTCCTCGTGATCGTTATTAGTAAAGAAACATCGCTGCTGCCTGCCTGAATTTGAACCTAGAGAGAAAAGGAAGTAGCAGTAATAATTGCGAAAACTGTATAAATGTGTTGCAGAAATTGAGCCATGCCAAAGCTATACTTATTGATATTTAAAAAAAGAACTTACTTCCCTTGTTGGACATAGATATTAAAAACAAAAAAGTCCACAATACTCCTTACCAATTTTTTTTTTACAGTAAGGTTCACCCTGTACAAGGCCTGGAGGCCACTTGAGGTAGAGGGTTATGTTAAGAAGCAGTTTATTTACATTATTTACTTTGATCAGACTGTTGTCCTCATCTTTATTGTCATGTTCACGATGTTTCAGACATTGTACGCTCCAGCCTTCTTCAGGTGATTTGAATTTCAAAACTGAACCCCTTATTTCATCCAGTGGGGTAGATTGTTCTAGTTCCATGTGCCATGCCTCTTTTGAATGTCTCGGTTATCTCCTTTAATTCATCTCTCCACATTTATTGTTCACCATTGTCATAGCCAGGTATTGACCTTAGAACTTTTTGCTTCATTTCACTGCATCCAACCAACATTTTGTTTCCATTTCTCTTCCATTTCTCTTCCAAGTTAATCGTTACTCACATGTTTTGTCCATCTTACTCCCAGCATCCTTTAGAACTACATTTCGGTTGCTTCAAGGATCATCCTCACTTATCAGGAGATTTTCCAGCGTTCACTGCCATTTTTTTAACCCTCGTTCTGTTTGAGCCCCCTAACATATTTTATTACTAACCATTCTAACCTAACTTGTAATTCTGCATTTTCGTCTAGTTAGAAATCTGTCTTTGAATCTATAGAAGGGACATTCTTTGAGAATTAAGTTTGTGAGTCGTCATTACTTTCCATGTTCTAGTTGGCCTTTTCTCTGCTTGCTAGGTAAAAATATTGTTTCGAAATGGAATTGTCTGACTGTAACACTTGCCAGCATAAGTGGGTTGGTGTTTATGCTGTACTCACAAAGCTGGCTAACCATATATTTTTATTATAGGTCAATGGGACTAAGTTAAAACTTATTGTTGTGTATGTGTATAATACAGACAATATACTATTTTTATCCCCCAGTACTCCCAACTAGTGTCAGCCCTGTGACTCTGCCAACTACATCCCCCTCTATTGTTTTTGTTGTTGTTGTTGTCATTGTATATGTTATATGTAATAGAAGTAGGTAGGCTTTCCTACTGCCCAGTCTACACTCTTCCCCCATCTACTGGACTCTAGTAGAGGCTCAAACCTTGTTTCATGTTTAGGAAGGGGTTCCCAGATCTTTCTCTCTCTCTCACTGTCTCTCTCTGGCCTCTGTACTGGTGCTGCTGTGTTTCTCCCGTAATGTGTGCAGTCTGTGGCATTGCCTGTTCATTCTGAGGGTACAAGGTTGACAGTCCCTGGTTGCTATTTCTGACTGGTAGTTAGGAGCCCTAACTCTTGCGTAGCATCTTGAGTGGTTGCTCTGATCAACAGTTGTATAATATCGGGATGTCTGTAGTGCCATGTCGCGCATGGATAGGTGTCCTTGCAGTCATCTCCGGTGGGTAACCCTGAGGCCACATTATGATTCATGTTGTGCCAAACTCTCTCTGCCCACGTCATGGGTGATAACCGTCGGCGTCCTTTAACTCAGGCCTTCTCTTCTTCTAACACGAATTTCACATGACTTACAAAGACCGTAAATACAAACCTAAACCAGCCCTCCAAAAATCACCAAACCCTTTAAACATTTCGTTCTCCAACATCCGTGGCATTAGAACCAATTGCTGCAGTGTGGAATCTTTCCTCATTGCAAAGTGCCTGGATATACTGGCTCTGTGTGAGACCAATCTTGACACCTCTATCCCTTCCTCTGATCTCTTGATCCCTGGCTACCTTCCTCTCCTCAGAAAAGACTCTCTAACCCACATGCATGGCCTTGGTGTCTACGTCAAGGACCATCCCCCTCTAGCTAGAGAGTGCTATCTCGAATCCCCGGAACATTTGTACTTGTGTCTCCGGCTATCTCTTCTCAATGCTGTAAGCTATCTCTTCTTCCTCTATTGCTCTCCATGCTCTCAGGACTGTGGAATACTTTATGTCATTTCTGACAGCATAGACAAGGCTCTCTCTCTCCATCCGTTCGCTCACATATTTGTGTTTGGCGATTTTAACGCCCATTGCAACAAGTGGCTTAAGAATGCTACTACCGACCTCACAGGCATTCATACTCTCAACTTTTCAGTTTCTCAATCCCTCACACAGATAATTGATTTCCCCATGCATTTTGCTTACAACCGGGATGGTAAGGCCTCTCTCCTCGACCTGTTTTACCTCCATCCCTCAGTCTTGTATTGCCACGCAGCTTTGTCCTCTTGGTAACTCCTATCATGCTGTACTGTCAATTTAGTATCTCCTTCAACCCCACCCCATGCAAAGAGCCTCCTACCACCAGAACCTCGTTCTGCTACCAATGAGCTGACTGGCACTCATTCTGTGATTTCCTCTGCGATGTTCCCTGGGATGCTGTATTTAAGCTCCCTGTTCAAGAATGTGCTTTAGAGGTCTCTTCCTGGGTTAAAGCTGGAATTGACACTTTCATCCCCTCAAGGAAATTTAAGGTCAATTGCCCATAGGAACCAATTTTTCCACCTATTTCGTAGCCTTATGTTCGACTGCAATAGACGCCTATTTGCCTCCGCCCGTAACGAGTGTAAGTGTGTCTTCAACGAAGCTAAGTCACTATATGCTGCTTGGATAAAGGAACGTATTGCATCTCGCAAATTCGTCTCCAAGGATTATTGGCGTCTCTGCAAGAGCGTTCTGAACAATAGCAAACCCTCCATTCCTTCCCTGTTCAATCAGTTCGAAGTCCTGACCCTCTCTGCCAACAAGACTGAATGCTTTGCTCAGAAATTTTCTTCCAATTCAACGCTTGACTCTTCTGGGGTACCCATGCCCGATTTCCTTCCCAGAACTGAGGCCCTTTTGAGCGGATTGCACATATCCCCGTCATTGGTATTGGGCATTATCTCTAACTTAGATCACCAGAAAGCTATGGTGGGGATGGGATACCAGCCATTGTCCTGAAGAAATGCGCGCCTGAATTAGCACCTGCCCTCTCTAAATTATACAACTACTGCCTCAATGAGTCTTGTTTTCCTGACTGCTTGAAGTCCTCATCCATTGTTCCTGTCTGGCGACCCTTCCGACCCTTCTAATTACCGTCCTATCAGTCTTTTACCTCTCTTTGGCAAAGTCTTCAAAGCCCTTATCACCACCAAAGTGATTAATCACCTGATATCCCATGATCTGCTCTCAGACAAGCAGTATGGTTTCCGCTTTGCCCAATCTACAGCCGATGTGCTTACGGCCATCACTGAATTTGTCTACGAAGCTATTCATAATAATGGTGAAGTTCGTACTGTGGCCCTAGACATCTCCAAAGCATTTGATAAGGTTTGGCATGCCGGCCTTCTTCGCAAGCTTCAGGGTTATGGTATTACAGGTCAATTGTTTAAGCTAATACAATCATTCCTGTCAAACCGTGAAATGATGGTCGTTCTCAACAGATTCATCTACAGCTCCTATCCCACTAACGCAGGTGTTCCTCAAGGCTTCATCCTAGGCCATACTCTTTTCCTTATATTCATAAATGATCTTCCTGACGCCATAGGTTCTCAAGTCGGCATCATCACGGATGACACCACAATTTACTCCTGCCTCAAAAACAAATCTAGTGATGCTGACAAAGTTAACCTGGCAGTTCAAATAGAAAAGGACCTACAATCGGTTGTGAACTGGGGCAAGAATTGGTTGGTTAACTTTAATGCCTCTAAAACAAAACTGCTCTCTATTAACCACCACAGGGATCCATCCCTGCATCCCATTAGAATGTCTGAAGCCCAACTTCTCGAGAGCTCCTCTCTGCGGCTGCTCAATCTCACGCTGTCCGCTGACCTGAGATGGAACAAATAAATAGAGTCAATTGCTTCATCCACCACAAGGAAAGTTGGCTCCCTGTGCCGGGCCAGGAAATTTTTCTACTCGGAATCGATCCTCCAAATCTATAAATCAACCATTGGCCCTTGCATGGAGTATTGCTGCCATATATGGTCTGGAGCCCCTGCTGTTTGCTCCAGGGTTCTTGATAAGATCCAGAGACGGATATGCAATGTAATTGGCCCTGATCTGTCATCTCATCTGCAGTCGCTCTCTCACAGACACGCCGTTGCCTTGTTCTGTCTCTTTTACAAATACTTTCACGGTAATTGCTCTGATCAGTTGCTTTCACTGGTTCCCAGGTCTCATGAATTTAAGCGTCCTACGAGGCTGGCATCCCATTCCCACCCCTTCATCGTTGAAACTGTTAGATGTAGACGTCTCTTCTACTCCAATAGCTTCATGTCTCACATCTCTCGCCTGTGGAACTCCCTTCCTTATTCCTGTTTCCCTGACGAATATAATCTCCAACTATTTAAGTGTAACATCAATCGACTTCTCCAGTTGCCTTGATCTATCCACTTCCCTTTTCCACATCCTTTCCCCTTTCATTCCTATCTGCTCTCGCTTCAAATCTTCTGTAACCCCCTTGCCTTGATCGATCCACTATCTTTCTCCACATCCTCTCCTTTACCACTCCTATCTGCTCTTTTCTCCAAACCTTCTGCAACCCCTTGCATGCTAATGGCTTCCCGCCTTGCTTGGGGTGATAAGCTTAAAAAGAAAAAAAATATAGGAGGACTGATATTACATAACAGTTCTGTACTCTTTGTTTCTAAAGACAGTTTCCTGTTTCTTAATACTTAGCATTTGGAAGGTATTTTTTTGCTTTTCCTATGTCCTTTCAAACTTAGATGGCAGATTTTCTGTCTTCTGTTAGAACATTTCCCAGTTATTTAAATTTTGTATTCATTTTGCCATTTCTACTTCATAGTTTGAATCTTGAGCTGTTCCGCTTTCTGACAACCGTACATTCTGTCTTGATATAATTGATGGTTTGTCTTTTCTTCTTGCTTTCTTTTACTAATTTCTGAAGGAATTACCGTAGTTTCCTTTGTGTGTCTGTTCTCAACACCATGTCATTTGCATATCTTATGTTAACATTGTGTCTACAAATTATAAATCCTGATAGGATTTCCAGTTTTTTGTTTTTAATCATTTCACCCCAAGCAAAGCAATAAAGTAACTAAGAGGTTATTCAGTGTGAAAGAACATGAGAAAAAGAAAAAGCATTATTAAGTGGAATGAACATACGAAAAAGAAAAAGCATTGTTAAGTGTGAGAAAAGAAACTGTTAGTCTAGGACTTATGGTTACAACTAGCATCTACAACTGTAAAATGATGAGACCTTGCTGCCAATTTCGTACTGTGCTGAAAGTCTAGGAACCATAGAGAAAAGTTTATCTGAAATATAACCATGAAAGTGTTTATAGAAAAGGCACAGGGAAGCAATATTAAGTCAGTGGGAAAGTAACTGTACCTGAGATGCCAGGTCAAGACCAATAATATTGCAGATTCTTATTTGGATTTTATCAAGGATCCCTATATATGTATTAATAGCAGCAGATCCTATATGACAACAATATACAATGCATACATGAGTGCTAGACTTATAAATAGGTAAGACAAGTTCTAGAGAGAAAAATTGTCTAGTTAAGCGCAGTGGCTCAACTTGCCTAGCAGTAGACTTAGCAACTGCTTTAATACAAGATTTCCACTTCATGTCAGCAGAAAATGTTATCCACAGAAAGCACTGTGAGTTATTTTCCTGGAGATTAGCATTAGTGATGCTGATGGATAGCACAAAAGTTTATCTAAGATGATAAAAAGAGAGCTGTTTCAGTTTTGAGAAGCCATTTATTGATTATATTTCCACTTCATGTCGGCAGAAAATGTTAACCACAGAAATCACAATGAGTTATTTTCCTGGAGGTTACTTTCAGTCCAAGGCCACATTCATAAAACACCCAATCAGCAAAAATTACAAGAGCAACATTAAATCCAGTAGAAATTATTTACAGTCCGCAGAAGATGAAGTAGCATAGTCTCTGTAGACGTCAGAAGTTAAAGTTGCAAACATTTCATTAAAAGAATATGAATGAGAAATTTTAACCAGCTTATATTTGGTTCACTGGGCAAATGCAAGTTAAAAGGAAGAGAGAAAATCCTGCTGCTGCTTGGAATTGTCCAAAACTAAGCTGGTAACATTTCATCATTAGCAAGCAGACCGTATGCACACTGAAATCCAAAGGTGATTTGGGAATAGTGAAAGATGCCTCCCAAAAGTTAATGTTGCATTACAGATCAGACCAGACATCAGGTCCATTGACAGGGTGCAGTTTCTTTTAGTTAAATGCTTGTATTTTATTTTGTTGATGTTATAAAGATTACCATTTCATTTCCATCCTCCATTTTGGTTATTCCTCATTCAGTAACCCTTCCTAGGTTACAATAAAATATATATATATATATATATATATATATATATATATATATATATATATATATATATATAATGTGTGTGTGTAAAATACATTAAATACAAAAAATAGATTTAAAGAAATGTACTTATATATACCAAAAATGCAAATATATAATTATATACATATAGTGCTACACACCTCTCCTATATATCCCATAGATAAAAACTCTTCCTTGTGTGATCATTTAGTAAAAACATTTTGTAGATAATCAATGAACATAAATATCCCGATTTTCATTATGAACAGAATATTTTCATGAATAGAATTGCTTAAGGTACTCAGAATCTTTGTAGTTTTGAGTAGAAGGTGTTTAATTATCTATTTAAAATTCAGGAAGAAAAAAATAAAACAGTCTCTAGCTGAAATAATAAATCCTTCTTTCACAAGGATCATGTTCAGGCCAGTCATTTTACCTTGACAGACATTGCTCATTAACAGGAAATTACCTGAAATAAATCGAATTCTTCCAGGTGTCATAATTGAGTCTTGTTTGATTGCAAGGAGAACAAAATCAGTAGGCAAAGGTAGAGTTAAATTTATACTCAATTTGTTTACATATTTTTGAATAAATTAACAAATTATCAGTACATATAAATTATACATGGATTTTATAGTTGTTTTAAATTCAACAAGAGATTAAAAACTTAAATTGAATTACCTATGAGTGAACCTCTTAGTTTTCTTTCAGCATGCTTATTTCTAGAAATTAGAAAATTAGACCAATTTCAATAAGTTCTTCCTAAGAACTCATTTTATCTCAGACATATCAATGATGTCTTAGTCATTTTTCCCAAAAAGCATTGAGATAAATATTATTGTTAATAGTAAATCTGCCATTTATCCAGGAATTGAATATTTCTACCACATCTGCTCTGGTGCTTCTGCTACGTATCTAGAGATTCTTGACAAAATCTTAAGAAGAATCTGTAATGTTTGCGGTTCTGACCTGGCTTCAGTCACTTTCCCACTTTGTCCATTCTATGATTAGTCCATTTAACATTCTGTCTTTTTGACCATTTGTCCTTCGACACTCTGTCTACACATGGAATTCCACAGGTAAGACACTCAAGAAAAGAAAATTAGAATTGACTGTTGTTGTATCTAGCTAGTAAAATGGTGATAACTATTTGCCAATCTTAAATTCATGCAATTTCAGTAATAAGGAGAATAACTCAGTGGAACAATTACCATGAAAATATTTGTAAAAAAAGAATGAGGAAAGCCGCATGACAGTGGAAAGTCAAAATGTTGGGTCAGGAATTTTATGTGTGTAAATAGGTAGCATTATTATCATTTTTTAGTGGGGGGTCACTATTTGCTCATAGCTGGGACCCTTTGTGATCAGAAGCCTTGCTGTCAGATATAGTTTATAGTCATACCTAGGACTAGTTGGCAATGTGGTGCTGTTGGCACTTTTGCTATCAGCTGTTGGCACTTTTGCTATCAGCTGTGGTGCTGTTGGCACTTTTGCTATCAACTGGTGTTGTTCGCAAGTTTTTATATAAACATGTATTTTGATATTTTCATAGTGTTTTTTTTTTAGTGGGGGGTCACTATTTGCACATAGCTGGGACCCTTTGTGATCAGAAGCCTTGCTGTCAGATGTAGTTTATAGTCATACCTAGGACTAGTTGGCAATGTGGTGCTGCTGGCACTTTTGCTATCAGCTGTTGGCACTTTTGCTATCAGCTGTGGTGCTGTTGGCACTTTTGCTATCAACTGGTGTTGTTCGCAAGTTTTTATATAAACATGTATTTTGATATTTTCATAGTGTTTTTTTTTTAGTGGGGGGTCACTATTTGCACATAGCTGGGACCCTTTGTGATCAGAAGCCTTGCTGTCAGATGTAGTTTATAGTCATACCTAGGACTAGTTGGCACTGTGGTGCTGTTGGCCCTTTTGCTATCAGCTGTTGGCACTTTTGCTATCAGCTGTTGGCACTTTTGCTATCAGCTGTGGTGCTGTTGGCACTTTTGCTATCAACTGGTGTTGTTCGCAAGTTTTTATATAAACATGTATTTTTATACTTTCATAGTGTTTTTTTTTTTAGTGGGGGGTCACTATTTGCTCATAGCTGGGACCCTTTGTGATCAGAAGCCTTGCTGTCAGATGTAGTTTATTGTCATACCTAGGACTAGTTGGCACAGTGGTGCTGTTGGCACTTTTGCAATCAGCTGTTGGCACTTTTGCTATCAGCTGTTGGCACTTTTGCTATCAGCTGTGGTGCTGTTGGCACTTTTGCTATCAACTGGTGTTGTTCGCAAGTTTTTAAATAAACATGTATTTTTATACTTTCATAGTGTTTTTTTTTTAGTGGGGGGTCACTATTTGCTCATAGCTGGGACCCTTTGTGATCAGAAGCATTGCTGTCAGATGTAGTTTATAGTCATACCTAGGACTAGTTGGCACTGTGGTGCTGTTGGCACTTTTGCTATCAGCTGTTGGCACTTTTGCTATCAGCTGTTGGCACTTTTGCTATCAGCTGTTGGCACTTTTGCTATCAGCCCTGGTGCTGTTGGCACTTTTGCTATCAACTGGTGTTGTTCGCAAGTTTTTATATAAACATATATTTTTATACTTTCATAGTGTTTTTTTTTTAGTGGGGGGTCACTATTTGCTCATAGCTGGGACCCTTTGTGATCAGAAGCCTTGCTGTCAGATGTAGTTTATAGTCATACCTAGGACTAGTTTGCACTGTGGTGCTGTTGGCACTTTTGCTATCAGCTGTTGGCACTTTTGCTATCAGCTGTTGGCACTTTTGCTATCAGCCGTTGGCACTTTTGCTATCAGCTGTGGTGCTGTTGGCACTTTTGCTATCAACTGGTGTTGTTCGCAAGTTTTTATATGAACATGTATTTTTATACATTCATAGTGTTTTTTTTTAGTGGGGGTCACTATTTGCTCATAGCTGGGACCCTTTGTGATCAGAAGCATTGCTGTCAGATGTAGTTTATAGTCATACCTAGGACTAGTTGGCAATGTGGTGCTGTTGGCACTTTTGCTATCAGCTGTTGGCACTTTTTCTATCAGCTGTTGGCACTTTTGCTATCAGCTGTTGGCACTTTTGCTATCAACTGGTGTTGTTCGCAAGTTTTTATATAAACATGTATTTTTATACTTTCATATTTTTTTTTCTTTTTAGTGGGGGGTCGCTATTTGCTCATAGCTGGGACCCTTTGTGATCAGAAGCCTTGCTGTCAGATGTAGTTTATAGTCATACCTAGGACTAGTTGGCACTGTGGTGCTGTTGGCACTTTTGCTATCAGCTGTTGGCACTTTTGCTATCAGCTGTTGGCACTTTTACTATCAGGTTTTTTCACTTTTGGTATCAGCTGTTGGCACTTTTGCTATCAGCTGTTGGCACTTTTGCTATCAGCTGTAGTGCTGTTGGCACTTTTGCTATCAACTGGTGTTGTTCGCAAGTTTTTATATAAACATGTATTTTTATACTTTCATAGTGTTTTTTTTTAGTGGGGGGTCACTATTTGCTCATAGCTGGGACCCTATGTGATCAGAAGCCTTGCTGTCAGATGTAGTTCATAGTCATACCTAGGACTAGTTGGCACTGTGGTGCTGTTGGCACTTTTGCTATCAGCTGTTGGCACATTTGGTATCAGCTGTTGGCACATTTGCTATCAGCTGTTGGTTCTTTTGCTATCAGCTGTTGGCACTTTTGCTATCAGCTGTTGGCATTTTGCAATCAGCTGTTGGCACTTTTGCTATGAGCTTTTGGCACTTTTGGTATCAGCTGTTGGCACTTTTGCTATCAGCTGTTGGCACTTTTGCTATCAGCTGTTGGCACTCTTGGTAGCAGCTGTTGGCACTTTTGCTATCAGCTGTTGGCACTTTTGCTATCAGCTGTTGGCACTTTTGCTATCAGCTGTGGTGCTGTTGCCACTTTTGCTATCAGCTGTTGGCACTTTTGCTATCAGCTGTTGGCACTTTTGCTATCAGCTGTTGGCACTTTTGCTATCAGCTGTGGTGCTGTTGCCACTTTTGCTATCAACTGGTGTTGTTCGCAAGTTTTTATATAAACATGTATTTTTATAATTTCATAGTGTTTTTTTTTAGTGGGGGGTCACTATTTGCTCATAGCTGGGACCCTTTGTGATCAGAAGCCTTGCTCTCAGATGTAGTTTATAGTGATACCTAGGACTAGTTGGCACTGTGGGGCTGTTGGCACTTTTGCTATCAGCTGTTGGCACTTTTGCTATCAGCTGTTGGCACTTTTGCTATCAGCTGTGGTGCTGTTGGCACTTTTGCTATCAACTGGTGTTGTTTGCAAGTTTTTATATAAACATGTATTTTTATACTTTCATAGTGTTTTTTTTTAGTGGGGGGGTCACTATTTGCTCATAGCTGGGACCCTTTGTGAGCAGAAGCCTTGCTGTCAGATGTAGTTTATAGTCATACCAAGGACTAGTTGGCACTGTGGTGCTGTTGGCACTTTTGCTATCAGCTGTTGGCACTTTTGCTATCAGCTGTTGGCACTTTTGCTATCAACTGGTGTTGTTCGCAAGTTTTTATATAAACATGTATTTTTATACTTTCATAGTGTTTTTTTTTTTAGTGGGGGGTCACTATTTGCTCATAGCTTGGACCCTTTGTGATCAGAACCCTTGCTGTCAGATGTAGTTTATAGTCATACGTAGGACTAGTTGGCACTGTGGTGCTGTTGGCACTTTTGCTATCAGCTGTTGGCACTTTTGCTATCAGCTGTTGGCACATTTGCTATCAGCTGTTGGCACTTTTGCTATCAGCTGTTGGCACTTTTGCTATTTGCTGTGGTGCTGTTGGCACTTTTGCTATCAACTGGTGTTGTTCGCAATTTTTATATAAACATGTATTTTTATACTTTCATAGTGTTTTTTTTAGTGGGGGGTCACTATTTGCTCATAGCTGGGACCCATTGTGATCAGAAGCCTGGCTGTCAGATGTAGTTCATAGTCATACCTAGGACTAGTTGAAACTGTGGTGCTGTTGGCAATTTTGCTATCAGCTGTTGGCACTTTTGCTATCAGCTGTTGGCACTTTTGGTATCAGCTGTTGGCACTTTTGCTATCAGCTGTTGGCACTTTTGCTATCAGCTGTTGGCACTTTTGCTATCAGTTGTTGGCACTTTTGCTATCAGCTTTTGGCACTTTTGCTATCAGCTGTTGGCACTTTTGCTATCAGCTGTTGGCAATTTTGCTATCAGCTGTGGTGCTGTTTGCACTTTTGCTATCAACTGGTGTTGTTCGCAAGTTTTTATATAAACATGTATTTTTATACTTTCATAGTATTTTTTTTTTAGTGTGGGGGTAAATATTTGCTAATAGCTGGGACCCTTTGTGATCAGAAGCCTTGCTGTCAGATGTAGTTTATAGTCATACCTAGGACTAGTTTGCACTGTGGTGCTGTTGGCACTTTTGCTATCAGCTGTTGGCACTTTTGCTATCAGCTGTTGGCACTTTTGCTATCAGCCGTTGGCACTTTTGCTATCAGCTGTGGTGCTGTTGGCACTTTTGCTATCAACTGGTGTTGTTCGCAAGTTTTTATATGAACATGTATTTTTATACATTCATAGTGTTTTTTTTTAGTGGGGGTCACTATTTGCTCATAGCTGGGACCCTTTGTGATCAGAAGCATTGCTGTCAGATGTAGTTTATAGTCATACCTAGGACTAGTTGGCAATGTGGTGCTGTTGGCACTTTTGCTATCAGCTGTTGGCACTTTTTCTATCAGCTGTTGGCACTTTTGCTATCAGCTGTTGGCACTTTTGCTATCAACTGGTGTTGTTCGCAAGTTTTTATATAAACATGTATTTTTATACTTTCATATTTTTTTTTCTTTTTAGTGGGGGGTCGCTATTTGCTCATAGCTGGGACCCTTTGTGATCAGAAGCCTTGCTGTCAGATGTAGTTTATAGTCATACCTAGGACTAGTTGGCACTGTGGTGCTGTTGGCACTTTTGCTATCAGCTGTTGGCACTTTTGCTATCAGCTGTTGGCACTTTTACTATCAGGTTTTTTCACTTTTGGTATCAGCTGTTGGCACTTTTGCTATCAGCTGTTGGCACTTTTGCTATCAGCTGTAGTGCTGTTGGCACTTTTGCTATCAACTGGTGTTGTTCGCAAGTTTTTATATAAACATGTATTTTTATACTTTCATAGTGTTTTTTTTTAGTGGGGGGTCACTATTTGCTCATAGCTGGGACCCTATGTGATCAGAAGCCTTGCTGTCAGATGTAGTTCATAGTCATACCTAGGACTAGTTGGCACTGTGGTGCTGTTGGCACTTTTGCTATCAGCTGTTGGCACATTTGGTATCAGCTGTTGGCACATTTGCTATCAGCTGTTGGTTCTTTTGCTATCAGCTGTTGGCACTTTTGCTATCAGCTGTTGGCATTTTGCAATCAGCTGTTGGCACTTTTGCTATGAGCTTTTGGCACTTTTGGTATCAGCTGTTGGCACTTTTGCTATCAGCTGTTGGCACTTTTGCTATCAGCTGTTGGCACTCTTGGTAGCAGCTGTTGGCACTTTTGCTATCAGCTGTTGGCACTTTTGGTATCAGCTGTTGGCACTTTTGCTATCAGCTGTGGTGCTGTTGCCACTTTTGCTATCAGCTGTTGGCACTTTTGCTATCAGCTGTGGTGCTGTTGCCACTTTTGCTATCAACTGGTGTTGTTCGCAAGTTTTTATATAAACATGTATTTTTATAATTTCATAGTGTTTTTTTTTAGTGGGGGGTCACTATTTGCTCATAGCTGGGACCCTTTGTGATCAGAAGCCTTGCTCTCAGATGTAGTTTATAGTGATACCTAGGACTAGTTGGCACTGTGGGGCTGTTGGCACTTTTGCTATCAGCTGTTGGCACTTTTGCTATCAGCTGTTGGCACTTTTGCTATCAGCTGTGGTGCTGTTGGCACTTTTGCTATCAACTGGTGTTGTTTGCAAGTTTTTATATAAACATGTATTTTTATACTTTCATAGTGTTTTTTTTTAGTGGGGGGGTCACTATTTGCTCATAGCTGGGACCCTTTGTGAGCAGAAGCCTTGCTGTCAGATGTAGTTTATAGTCATACCAAGGACTAGTTGGCACTGTGGTGCTGTTGGCACTTTTGCTATCAGCTGTTGGCACTTTTGCTATCAGCTGTTGGCACTTTTGCTATCAACTGGTGTTGTTCGCAAGTTTTTATATAAACATGTATTTTTATACTTTCATAGTGTTTTTTTTTTTAGTGGGGGGTCACTATTTGCTCATAGCTTGGACCCTTTGTGATCAGAACCCTTGCTGTCAGATGTAGTTTATAGTCATACGTAGGACTAGTTGGCACTGTGGTGCTGTTGGCACTTTTGCTATCAGCTGTTGGCACTTTTGCTATCAGCTGTTGGCACATTTGCTATCAGCTGTTGGCACTTTTGCTATCAGCTGTTGGCACTTTTGCTATTTGCTGTGGTGCTGTTGGCACTTTTGCTATCAACTGGTGTTGTTCGCAATTTTTATATAAACATGTATTTTTATACTTTCATAGTGTTTTTTTTAGTGGGGGGTCACTATTTGCTCATAGCTGGGACCCATTGTGATCAGAAGCCTGGCTGTCAGATGTAGTTCATAGTCATACCTAGGACTAGTTGAAACTGTGGTGCTGTTGGCAATTTTGCTATCAGCTGTTGGCACTTTTGCTATCAGCTGTTGGCACTTTTGGTATCAGCTGTTGGCACTTTTGCTATCAGCTGTTGGCACTTTTGCTATCAGCTGTTGGCACTTTTGCTATCAGTTGTTGGCACTTTTGCTATCAGCTTTTGGCACTTTTGCTATCAGCTGTTGGCACTTTTGCTATCAGCTGTTGGCAATTTTGCTATCAGCTGTGGTGCTGTTTGCACTTTTGCTATCAACTGGTGTTGTTCGCAAGTTTTTATATAAACATGTATTTTTATACTTTCATAGTATTTTTTTTTTAGTGTGGGGGTAAATATTTGCTCATAGCTGGGACCCTTTGTGATCAGAAGCCTTGCTGTCAGATGTAGTTTATAGTCATACCTAGGACTAGTTGGCACTGTGGTGCTGTTGGCACTTTTGCTATCAGCTGTTGGCACTTTTGCTATCAGCTGTTGGCACTTTTGCTATCAGCTGTTGGCACTTTTGCTATCAGCTGTGGTGCTGTTGGCACTTTTGCTATCAACTGGTGTTGTTCGCAAGTTTTTATATAAACATGTATTTTTATACTTTCATAGTGTTTTTTTTTAGTGGGGGGTCACTATTTGCTCATAGCTGGGACCCTTTGTGATCAGAAGCCTTGCTGTCAGATATAGTTTATAGTCATACCTAGGACTAGTTGGCATTGTGGTGCTGTTGGCACTTTTGTTATCAGCTGTTGGCACTTTTGCTATCAGCTGTTGGCACTTTTGCTATCAGCTGTGGTGCTGTTCGCACTTTTGCTATCAACTGGTGTTGTTCGCAAGTTTTTATATAAACATGTATTTTTATACTTTCATGGTGTTTTTGTTAGTGGTGGGTCACTATTTGCTTATAGCTGGGACCCTTTGTGATCAGAAGCCTAGCTGTCAGATGTAGTTCATAGTCATACCTAGGACTAGTTGGCACTGTGGTGCTGTTGGCACTTTTGCTATCAGCTGTTGGCACTTTTGCTATCAGCTGTTGGCACTTTTGCTATCAGCTGTTGGCACTTTTGCTATCAGCTGTGGTGCTGTTGGCACATTTGCTATCAACTGGTGTTGTTCGCAAGTTTTTATATAAACATGTATTTTTATACTTTCATAGTGTTTTTTATTTAGTGGGGGGTCACTATTTGCTCATAGCTGGGACCCTTTGTGATCAGACGCCTTGCTGTCAGATGTAGTTTATAGTCATACCTAGGACTAGTTGGCACTGTGGTGCTGTTGGCACTTTTGCTATCAGCTGTTGGCACTTTTGCTATCAACTGTTGGCACTTTTGCTATCAGCTGTGGTGCTGTTGGCACTTTTGCTATCAACTGGTGTTGTTCGCAAGTTTTTATATAAACATGTATTTTTATACTTTCATGGTGTTTTTGTTAGTGGTGGGTCACTATTTGCTTATAGCTGGGACCCTTTTTGATCAGAAGCCTAGCTGTCAGATGTAGTTTATAGTCATACCTAGGACTAGTTGGCACTGTGGTGCTGTTGGCACTTTTGCTATCAGCTGTTGGCACTTTTGCTATCAGCTGTTGGCACTTTTGCTATCAACTTTTGGAACTTTTGGTATCAGCTGGTGGCACTTTTGCTATCTTGCTGTTGGCACTTTTGCTATCAGCTGTGGTGCTGTTGGCACTTTTGCTATCAACTGGTGTTGTTCGCAAGTTTTTATATAAACATGTATTTTTATACTTTCATAGTGTTTTTTATTTAGTGGGGGGTCACTATTTGCTCATAGCTGGGACCCTTTGTGATCAGAAGCCTTGCTGTCAGATGTAGTTTATAGTCATACCTAGGACTAGTTGGCACTGTGGTGCTGTTGGCACTTTTGCTATAAGCTGTTGGCACATTTGCTATCAGCTGTTGGCACTTTTGCTATCAGCTGTGGTGCTGTTGGCACTTTTGCTATCAACTGGTGTTGTTCGCAAGTTTTTATATAAACATGTATTTTTATACATTTATAATGTTTTTTTTTTAGTTGGGGGTCACTATTTGCTCATAGCTGGGACCCGTTGTGATCAGAAGCCTTGCTGTCAGATGTAGTTTATAGTCATACCTAGGACTAGTTGGCAATGTGGTGCTGTTGGCATTTTTGCTATCAGCTGTTGGCACTTTTGCTATCAGCTGTTGGCACATTTGCTATCAGCTGTTGGCACTTTTGCTATCAGCTGTGGTGCTGTTGGCACTTTTGCTATCAACTGGTGTTGTTCGCAAGTTTTTATATAAACATGTATTTTTATACTTTCATGGTGTTTTTGTTAGTGGTGGGTCACTATTTGCTTATAGCTGGGACTCTTTTTGATCAGAAGCCTAGCTGTCAGATGTAGTTCATAGTCATACCTAGGACTAGTTGGCACTGTGGTGCTGTTGGCACTTTTGCTATCAGCTGTTGGCACGTTTGCTATCAGCTGTTGGCACTTTTGCTATCAGCTGTGGTGCTGTTGGCACATTTGCTATCAACTGGTGTTGTTCGCAAGTTTTTATATAAACATGTATTTTTATACTTTCATAGTGTTTTTTATTTAGTGTGGGGTCACTATTTGCTCATAGCTGGGACCCTTTGTGATCAGAAGCCTTGCTGTCAGATGTAGTTTATAGTCATACCTAGGACTAGTTGGCACTGTGGTGCTGTTGGCACTTTTGCTATAAGCTGTTGGCACATTTGCTATCAGCTGTTGGCACTTTTGCTATCAGCTGTGGTGCTGTTGGCACTTTTGCTATCAACTGGTGTTGTTCGCAAGTTTTTATATAAACATGTATTTTTATACATTTATAATGTTTTTTTTTTAGTTGGGGGTCACTATTTGCTCATAGCTGGGACCCGTTGTGATCAGAAGCCTTGCTGTCAGATGTAGTTTATAGTCATACCTAGGACTAGTTGGCAATGTGGTGCTGTTGGCACTTTTGCTATCAGCTGTTGGCACTTTTGCTATCAGCTGTTGGCACATTTGCTATCAGCTGTTGGCACTTTTGCTATCAGCTGTGGTGCTGTTGGCACTTTTGCTATCAACTGGTGTTGTTCGCAAGTTTTTATATAAACATGTATTTTTATACTTTCATAGTGTTTTTTTTTTAGTGGGGGGTCAATATTTGCTCATAGCTGGGACCCTTTGTGATCAGAAGCCTTGCTGTCCGATGTAGTTTATAGTCATACCTAGGACTAGTTGGCACTGTGGTGCTGTTGGCACTTTTGCTATCAGCTGTTGGCACTTTTGCTATCAGCTGTTGGCACTTTTGCTATCAGCTGTTGGCACTTTTGCTATCAACTTTTGGAACTTTTGGTATCAGCTGGTGGCACTTTTGCTATCTTGCTGTTGGCACTTTTGCTATCAGCTGTGGTGCTGTTGGCACTTTTGCTATCAACTGGTGTTGTTCGCAAGTTTTTATATAAACATGTATTTTTATACTTTCATAGTGTTTTTTTTTTTAGTGGGGGGTCACTATTTGCTCATAGCTGGGACCCTTTGTGATCAGAAGCCTTGCTGTCAGATGTAGTATATAGTCATACCTAGGTCTAGTTGGCAATGTGGTGCTGTCAGCACTTTTGCTATCAGCTGTTGGCACATTTGCTATCAGCTGTGTTGCTGTTGGCACTTTTGCTATCAACTGGTGTTGTTCGCAAGTTTTCATATAAACATTTATTTTTATACTTTCATAGTGTTTTTTTTTTAGTGGGGGTTCACTATTTGCTCATAGCTGGGACCCTTTGTAATCAGAAGCCTTGCTGTCAGATGTAGTTTATAGTCATACCTAGGACTAGTTGGCACTGTGGTGCTGTTGGCTCTTTTGCTATCAGCTGTTGGCACATTTGGTATCAGCTGTTGGCACTTTTGCTATCAGCTGTTGGCACTTTTGTTATCAGCTGTGGTGCTCTTGGCACTTTTGCTATCAACTGGTGTTGTTCGCAAGTTTTTATATAAACATGTATTTTTATACTTTCATAGTGTTTTTTTTTTAGTGGGGGGTAATTATTTGCTCATAGCTGGGACCCTTTGTGATCAGAAGCCTTGCTGTCAGATGTAGTTCATATTCATACCTAGGACTAGTTGGCACTGTGGTGCTGTTGGCACTTTTGCTATCAGCTGTTGGCACTTTTGCTATCAGCTGTTGGCACTCTTGCTATCAGCTTTTGGCTCTTTTGGTATCAGCTGTTGGCACATTTGCTATCAGCTGTTGGCACTTTTGCTATCAGCTGTGGTTCTGTTGGCACTTTTGCTATCAACTGGTGTTGTTCGCAAGTTCTTATATAAACATGTATTTTTATACTTTCATAGTGTGTTTTTTTTTTAGTGGGGGCTCACTATTTGCTCATAGCTGGAACCCTTTGTGATCAGAAACCTTGCTGTCTGATGTAGTTTATATTCATACCTAGGACTAGTTGGCACTGTGGTGCTGTTGGCACTTTTGCTATCAGCTGTTGGCACTTTTGGTATCAGCTGTTGGCACTTTTGGTATCAGCTGTTGGCACTTTTGCTATCAGCTGTTTGCACTTTTGCTATCAGCTGTGGTGCTGTTGGCACTTTTGCTATCAACTGGTGTTGCTCGCAAGTTTTTATATAAACATGTATTTTTATACTTTCATAGTGTTTTTTTTTTTAGTGGGGGCTAACTATTTGCTCATAACTGGGACCCTTTGTGATCAGAAGCCTTGCTGTCAGATGTAGTTTATAGTCATACCTAGGACTAGTTGGCACTGTGGTGCTGTTGGCACTTTTGCTATCAGCTGTTGGCACTTTTGCTATCAGCTGTTGGCACATTTGCTATCAGCTGTTGGCACTTTTGCTATCAGCTGTGGTGCTGTTGGCACTTTTGCTATCAACTGGTGTTGTTCGCAAGTTTTTATATAAACATGTATTTTTATACTTTCATAGTGTTTTTTTTTTAGTGGGGGGTCAATATTTGCTCATAGCTGGGACCCTTTGTGATCAGAAGCCTTGCTGTCCGATGTAGTTTATAGTCATACCTAGGACTAGTTGGCACTGTGGTGCTGTTGGCACTTTTGCTATCAGCTGTTGGCACTTTTGCTATCAGCTGTTGGCACTTTTGCTATCAGCTGTTGGCACTTTTGCTATCAACTTTTGGAACTTTTGGTATCAGCTGGTGGCACTTTTGCTATCTTCCTGTTGGCACTTTTGCTATCAGCTGTGGTGCTGTTGGCACTTTTGCTATCAACTGGTGTTGTTCGCAAGTTTTTATATAAACATGTATTTTTATACTTTCATAGTGTTTTTTTTTTTAGTGGGGGGTCACTATTTGCTCATAGCTGGGACCCTTTGTGATCAGAAGCCTTGCTGTCAGATGTAGTTTATAGTCATACCTAGGACTAGTTGGCACTGTGGTGCTGTTGGCACTTTTGCTATCAGCTGTTGGCACATTTGCTATCAGCTGTTGGCACTTTTGCTATCAGCTGTGGTTCTGTTGGCACTTTTGCTATCAACTGGTGTTGTTCGCAAGTTCTTATATAAACATGTATTTTTATACTTTCATAGTGTGTTTTTTTTTTAGTGGGGGCTCACTATTTGCTCATAGCTGGAACCCTTTGTGATCAGAAGCCTTGCTGTCTGATGTAGTTTATATTCATACCTAGGACTAGTTGGCACTGTGGTGCTGTTGGCACTTTTGCTATCAGCTGTTGGCCCTTTTGGTATCAGCTGTTGGCACTTTTGGTATCAACTGTTGGCACTTTTGCTATCAGCTGTTTGCACTTTTGCTATCAGCTGTGGTGCTGTTGGCACTTTTGCTATCAACTGGTGTTGCTCGCAAGTTTTTATATAAACATGTATTTTTATACTTTCATAGTGTTTTTTTTTTTAGTGGGGGGTAACTATTTGCTCATAACTGGGACCCTTTGTGATCAGAAGCCTTGCTGTCAGATGTAGTTTATAGTCATACCTAGGACTAGTTGGCACTGTGGTGCTGTTGGCACTTTTGCTATCAACTGTTGGCACTTTTGCTATCAGCTGTTGGCACATTTGCTATCAGCTGTTGGCACTTTTGCTATCAGCTGTGGTGCTGTTGGCACTTTTGCTATCAACTGGTGTTGTTCGCAAGTTTTTATATAAACATGTATTTTTATACTTTCATAGTGTTTTTTTTTTAGTGGGGGGTCAATATTTGCTCATAGCTGGGACCCTTTGTGATCAGAAGCCTTGCTGTCCGATGTAGTTTATAGTCATACCTAGGACTAGTTGGCACTGTGGTGCTGTTGGCACTTTTGCTATCAGCTGTTGGCACTTTTGCTATCAGCTGTTGGCACTTTTGCTATCAGCTGTTGGCACTTTTGCTATCAACTTTTGGAACTTTTGGTATCAGCTGGTGGCAGTTTTGCTATCTTCCTGTTGGCACATTTGCTATCAGCTGTGGTGCTGTTGGCACTTTTGCTATCAACTGGTGTTGTTCGCAAGTTTTTATATAAACATGTATTTTTATACTTTCATAGTGTTTTTTTTTTTAGTGGGGGGTCACTATTTGCTCATAGCTGGGACCCTTTGTGATCAGAAGCCTTGCTGTCAGATGTAGTTTATAGTCATACCTAGGACTAGTTGGCACTGTGGTGCTGTTGGCACTTTTGCTATCAGCTGTTGGCACTTTTGCTATCAGCTGTTGGCACTTTTGCTATCAGCTGTGGTGCTGTTGGCACTTTTGCTATCAACTGGTGTTGTTCGCAAGTTTTTATATAAACATGTATTTTTATACTTTCATAGTGTTTTTTTTAGTGGGGGGTCACTATTTGCTCATAGCTGGGACCCTTTGTGATCAGAAGCCTTGCTGTCAGATGTAGTTTATAGTCATACCTAGGACTAGTTGGCACAGTGGTGCTGTTGGCACTTTTGCTATCAGCTGTTGGCACGTTTGCTATCAGCTGTTGGCACTTTTGCTATCAGCTGTTGGCACTTTTGCTATCAGCTTTTGGCACTTTTTGTATCAGCTTTTTGCACTTTTGGTATCAGCTGTTGGCAGTTTTGCTATCAGCTGTTGGCACTTTTGCTATCAGCTGTTGGCACTTTTGGTATCAGCTGTTGGCACTTTTGCTATCAGCTGTTGGCACTTTTGCTATCAGCTGTGGTGCTCTTGGCACTTTTGCTATCAACTGGTGTTGTTCGCAAGTTTTTATATAAACATGTATTTTTATACTTTCATAGTGTTTTTTTTTTAGTGTGGGGTCACTATTTGCTCATAGCTGGGACGCTTTGTGATCAGAAGCCTTGCTGTCAGATGTAGTTTATAGTCATACCTAGGAATAGTTGGCACTGTGGTGCTGTTGGCACTTTGGCTATCAGCTGTTGGCACTTTTGGTATCAGCTGTTGGCACTTTTGCTATCAGCTGTTGGCACTTTTGCTATCAGCTGTGGTGCTGTTGGCACTTTTGCTATCAACTGGTGTTGTTCGCAAGTTTTTATATAAACATGTAATTTTATAATTTCATAGTGTTTTTTTTTTTAGTGGGGGTCACTATTTGCACATAGCTGGGAACCTTTGTGATCAGAAGCCTTGCTGTCAGATGTAGTTTATAATCATTCCTAGGACTAGTTGGCACTGTGGTGCTGTTGGCACTTTTGCTATCAGCTGTTGGCACTTTTGCTATAAGCTGTTGGAACGTTTGCTATCAGCTGTTGGCACTTTTGCTATCAACAGGTGTTGTTCCCAAGTTTTTATATAAACATGTATTTTTATACTTTCATAGTGTTTTTTTTTTTAGTGGGGGGTAACTATTTGCTCATAACTGGGACCCTTTGTGATCAGAAGCCTTGCTGTCAGATGTAGTTTATAGTCATTCCTAGGACTAGTTGGCACTGTGGTGCTGTTGGCACTTTTGCTATCAGCTGTTGGCACTTTTGCTATCAGCTGTTGGCACATTTGCTATCAGCTGTTGGCACTTTTAGTATCAGCTGTGGTGCTGTTGGCACTTTTGCTATCAACTGGTGTTGTTCGCAAGTTTTTATATAAACATGTATTTTTATACTTTCATAGTGTTTTTTTTTTAGTGGGGGGTCAATATTTGCTCATAGCTGGGACCCTTTGTGATCAGAAGCCTTGCTGTCCGATGTAGTTTATAGTCATACCTAGGACTAGTTGGTACTGTGGTGCTGTTGGCACTTTTGCTATCAGCTGTTGGCACTTTTGCAATCAGCTGTTGGCACTTTTGCTATCAGCTGTTGGCACTTTTGCTATCAGCTGTTGGCACTTTTGCTATAAACTTTTGGAACTTTTGGTATCAGCTGGTGGCACTTTTGCTATCTTCCTGTTGGCACTTTTGCTATCAGCTGTGGTGCTGTTGGCACTTTTGCTATCAGCTGTGGTGCTGTTGGCACTTTTGCTATCAACTGGTGTTGTTCGCAAGTTTTTATATAAACATGTATTTTTATACTTTCATAGTGTTTTTTTTTAGTGGGGGGTCACTATTTGCTCATGGCTGGGACCCTTTGTGATCAGAAGCCTTGCTGTCAGATGTAGTTTATAGTCATACCTAGGACTAGTTGGCACAGTGGTGCTGTTGGCACTTTTGCTATCAGCTGTTGGCACTTTTGCTATCAGCTGTTGGCATTTTTGCTATCAGCTTTTGGCACTTTTTGTATCAACTTTTTGCACTTTTGGTATCAGCTGTTGGCAGTTTTGCTATCAGCTGTTGGCACTTTTGCTATCAGCTGTTGGCACTTTTGGTATCAGCTGTTGGCACTTTTGCTATCAGCTGTTGGCACTTTTGCTATCAGCTGTGGTGCTCTTGGCACTTTTGCTATCAACTGGTGTTGTTCGCAAGTTTTTATATAAACATGTATTTTTATACTTTCATAGTGTTTTTTTTTTAGTGTGGGGTCACTATTTGCTCATAGCTGGGACGCTTTGTGATCAGAAGCCTTGCTGTCAGATGTAGTTTATAGTCATACCTAGGAATAGTTGGCACTGTGGTGCTGTTGGCACTTTGGCTATCAGCTGTTGGCACTTTTGGTATCAGCTGTTGGCACTTTTGCTATCAGCTGTTGGCACTTTTGCTATCAGCTGTGGTGCTGTTGGCACTTTTGCTATCAACTGGTGTTGTTCGCAAGTTTTTATATAAACATGTAATTTTATACTTTCATAGTGTTTTTTTTTTTAGTGGGGGTCACTATTTGCACATAGCTGGGAACCTTTGTGATCAGAAGCCTTGCTGTCAGATGTAGTTTATAATCATACCTAGGACTAGTTGGCACTGTGGTGCTGTTGGCACTTTTGCTATCAGCTGTTGGCACGTTTGCTATCAGCTGTTGGCACTTTTGCTATCAACAGGTGTTGTTCCCAAGTTTTTATACAAACATGTAATTTTATACTTTCATAGTTTTTTTTTTAGTGGGGGGTCACTATTTGCTCATAGCTGGGACCCTTTGTGATCAGAAGCCTTGCTGTCAGATGTAGTTTATAGTCATACCTAGGACTAGTTGGCACTGTGGTGCTGTTGGCACTTTTGCTATCAGCTGTTGGCACTTTTGCTATCAGCTGTCGGCACTTTTGCTATCAGCTGTGGTGCTGTTGGCACTTTTGCTATCAACTGGTGTTGTTCGCAAGTTTTTATATAAACATGTATTTTTATACTTTCATAGTGTTTTTTTTTAGTGGGGGGTCACTATTTGCTCATAGCTGGGACCCTTTGTGATCAGAAGCCTTGCTGTCAGATGTAGTTTATAGTCATACCTAGGACTAGTTGGCACAGTGGTGCTGTTGGCACTTTTGCTATCAGCTGTTGGCACTTTTGCTATCAGCTGTTGGCACTTTTGCTATCAGCTGTTGGCACTTTTGCTATCAGGTTTTGGCACTTTTTGTATCAGCTTTTTGCACTTTTGGTATCAGCTGTTGGCAGTTTTGCTATCAGCTGTTGGCACTTTTGCTATCAGCTGTTGGCACTTTTGGTATCAGCTGTTGGCACTTTTGCTATCAGCTGTTGGCACTTTTGCTATCAGCTGTGGTGCTCTTGGCACTTTTGCTATCAATTGGTGTTGTTCGCAAGTTTTTATATAAACATGTAATTTTATACTTTCATAGTGTTTTTTTTTTTAGTGGGGGTCACTATTTGCACATAGCTGGGAACCTTTGTGATCAGAAGCCTTGCTGTCAGATGTAGTTTATAATCACACCTAGGACTAGTTGGCACTGTGGTGCTGTTGGCACTTTTGCTATCAGCTGTTGGCACTTTTGCTATCAGCTGTTGGCACGTTTGCTATCAGCTGTTGGCACTTTTGCTATCAACAGGTGTTGTTCCCAAGTTTTTATATAAACATGTAATTTTATACTTTCATAGTTTTTTTTTTTTAGTGGGTGGTAACTATTTGCTCATAGCTGGGACCCTTTGTGATCAGATGTAGTTTATTGTCATACCTAGGACTAGTTGGCACTGTGGTGCTGTTGGCACTTTTGCTATCAGCTGTTGGCACTTTTGCTATCAGCTGTGGTGCTGTTGGCACTTTTGCTATCAACTGGTGTTGTTCGCAAGTTTTTATATAAACATGTATTTTTATACTTTCATAGTGTTTTTTTTTTAGTCGGGGGTCCCTATTTGCTCATAGCTGGGACCCTTTGTAATCAGAAGCCTTGCTGTCAGCTGTAGTTTATAGTCATACCTAGGACTAGTTGGCACTGTGGTGCTGTTGGCACTTTTGCTATCAGCTGTTGGCACTTTTGCTATCAGCTGTTGGGACTTTTGCTATCAGCTGTTGGCACTTTTGCTATCAGCTGTGATGCTGTTTGCACTTTTGCTATCAACTGGTGTTGTTCGCAAGTTTTTATATAAACATGTATTTTTATATTTTCATAGTGTTTTTTTTTTAGTGGGGGTGTCACTATTTGCTCATAGCTGGGACCCTTTGTGATCAGAAGCCTTGCTGTCAGATGTAGATTATAGTGCCAACTAAAAAAAACATTATGAATGTATAAATATACATGTTGATATAAAAACTTGCGAACAACACCAGTTGATACCAAAGTGCCAATAGCACCACAGGTGATAGCAAAAGTGCCAACAGCTGATAGCAAAAGTGCCAACAGCTGATAGCAAAAGTGCCAACAGCACCACAGTGCCAACTAGTCCTAGTTATGATTATAAACTACATCTGACAGCAAGGCTTCTGATCACAAAGGGTCCCAGCTATGAGCAAATAGTAACCCCACACTAAAAAAAAACACTATGAAAGTAAAAAAATACATGTTTATATAAAAACTTGCGAACAACACCAGTTGATAGCAAAAGTGCCAACAGCACCACAGCTGATAGCAAAAGTGCCAACAGCTGATAGCAAAAGTGCTAACAGCTGATAGCAAAAGTGCCAACAGCACCACAGTGCCCACTAGTCCTATGTATGACTATAAACTACATCTGACAGCAAGGCTTCTGATCCCAAAGGGTCCAGCTATGAGCAAATAGTGACACCCACTAAAAAAAAAACACTATGAAAGTATAAAAATACATGTTTATATAAAAACTTGCAAACAACTCTAGTTGATAGCAAAAGTGCCAAGAGCACCACAGCTGATAGCAAAAGTGCCAACAGCTGATAGCAAAAGTGCCAACAGCACCACATTACAAACTAGTCCTATGTATGACTATAAACTATATCTGACAGCAAGTCTTCTGAACACAAATGGTCCAAACTATGAGCAAATAGTGAACCTCCACTAAAAAAAAAACAGTATGAAAGTATAAAAATACATGTTTATATAAAAACTGCTGATAGCAAAAGTGCCAACAGCACCACAGTGCCAACTAGTCCTAGGTATGACTCTAACCTACATCTGACAGCAAGGCTTCTGATCACAAAGGTTCCCAGCTATGAGCAAATAGTGACCCCCACTAAAAAAAAACACTATGAAAGTAAAAAAATACATGTTTATATAAAAACTTGCGAACAACACCAATTGATAGCAAATGTGCCAACAGCACCACAGCTGATAGCAAAAGTGCCAACAGCTGATAGCAAAAGTGCCAACAGCTGATAGCAAAAGTGCCAACAGCACCACAGTGCCCACTAGTCCTATGTATGACTATAAACTACATCTGACAGCAAGGCTTCTGATCACAAAGGGTCCAGCTATGAGCAAATAGTGACCCCCACTAAAAAAAAAAACACTATGAAAGTATAAAAATACATGTTTATATAAAAAATTTGCGAAACAACACCAGTTGATAGCAAAAGTGCCAACAGCACCACAGTTGATAGCAAAAGTGCCAACAGCTGATAGCAAAAGTGCCAACAGCTGATACCAAAAGTGCCAACAGCTGATAGCAAAATGCCAACAGCTGATAGCAAAATGCCAACAGCTGATAGCAAAAGTGCCAACAGCACCACATTGCCAACTAGTCCTAGGTATGACTATAAACTACATCTGACAGCAAGGCTTCTGATCACAAAGGGTCCCAGCTATGAGCAAATAGTGACCCCTCACAAAAAAACGTTATGAAAGTAAAAAAATACATGTTTATATAAAAACTTGCGAACAACACCAGTTGATAGCAAAAGTGCCAACAGCACCACAGCTGATAGCAAAAGTGCCAACAGCTGATAGCAAAAGTGC
Source organism: Acanthosepion esculentum (assembly GCA_964036315.1). Lineage (NCBI taxonomy): Eukaryota > Metazoa > Mollusca > Cephalopoda > Sepiida > Sepiidae > Acanthosepion > Acanthosepion esculentum. The sequence goes on from OZ038509.1 coordinate 88,807,550, forward strand.
CAACAGCTGATAGCAAAAGTGCCAACAGCACCACAGTGCCCACTAGTCCTATGTATGACTATAAACTACATCTGACAGCAAGGCTTCTGATCACAAAGGGTCCAGCTATGAGCAAATAGTGACCCCCCACTAAAAAAAAAAACACTATGAAAGTATAAAAATACATGTTTATATAAAAACTTGCGAACAACACCAGTTGATAGCAAAAGTGCCAACAGCACCACAGTTGATAGCAAAAGTGCCAACAGCTGATAGCAAAAGTGCCAACAGCTGATAGCAAAAGTGCCAACAGCTGATAGCAAAAAAGCCAACAGCACCACAGGGCCAAATAGTCCTAGGTATGACTACAAACTACATCTGACAGCAAGGCTTCTGATCACAAAGGGTCCCATCTATGAGCAAATAGTTACCCCCCACTAAAAAAAAAAACACTATGAAAGTATAAAAATACATGTTTATATAAAAACTTGCGAACAACACCAGTTGATAGCAAAAGTGCAAACAGCACCACAGCTGATAGCAAAAGTGCCAACAGCTGATTGCAAATGTGCCAACAGCTGATAGCAAAAGTGCCAACAGCTGTTAGCAAAAGTGCCAACAGCACCACAGTGCCAACTAGTCCTAGGTATGACTATAAACTACATCTGACAGCAAGGCTTCTGATCACAAAGGGTCCCAGCTATGAGCAAATAGTGACCCCCCACTAAAAAAAAAACACTATGAAAGTATAAAAATACATGTTTATATAAAAACTTGCGAACAACACCAATTGATAGCAAAAGTGCCGACAGCACCACAGTTGATAGCAAAAGTGCCAACAGCTGATAGCAAAAGTGCCAACAGCTGATAGCAAAAGTGCCAACAGCACCACATTGCCAACTAGTCCTAGGTATGACTATAAACTACATCTGACAGCAAGTCTTCTGAACACAAAGGGTCCAAACTATGAGCAAATAGTGAACCTCCACTAAAAAAAAAACACTATGAAAGTATAAAAATACATGTTTATATAAAAACTGCTGATAGCAAAAGTGCCAACAGCACCACAGTGCCAACTAGTCCTAGGTATGACTATAACCTACATCTGACAGCAAGGCTTCTGATCACAAAGGTTCCCAGCTATGAGCAAATAGTGACCCCCACTAAAAAAAAACACTATGAAAGTAAAAAAATACATGTTTATATAAAAACTTGCGAACAACACCAATTGATAGCAAAAGTGGCAACAGCACCACAGCTGATAGAAAAAGTGCCAACAGCTGATAGCAAAAGTGCCAACAGCTGATAGCAAAAGTGCCAACAGCACCACAGTGCCCACTAGTCCTATGTATGACTATAAACTACATCTGACAGCAAGGCTTCTGATCACAAAGGGTCCAGCTATGAGCAAATAGTGACCCCCACTAAAAAAAAAAAACACTATGAAAGTATAAAAATACATGTTTATATAAAAAATTTTCGAACAACACCAGTTGATAGAAAAAGTGCCAACAGCACCACAGTTGATAGCAAAAGTGCCAACAGCTGATAGCAAAAGTGCCAACAGCTGATAGCAAAAGTGCCAACAGCTGATAGCAAAATGCCAACAGCTGATAGCAAAAGTGCCAACAGCTGATAGCAAAAGTGCCAACAGCTGATAGCAAAAGTGCCAACAGCACCACATTGCAAACTAATCCTAGGTATGACTATAAACTACATCTGACAGCAAGTCTTCTGATCACAAAGGATCCCAGCTATGAGCAAATATTGACCCCCCACTAAAAAAAAAACACTATGAAAGTATAAAAATACATGTTTATATAAAAACTTGCGAACAACACCAGTTGATAGCAAAAGTGCCAACAGCACCACAGCTGTTAGCAAAAGTGCCAACAGCTAATAGCAAAAGTGCCAACAGCTGATAGCAAAAGTGCCAACAGCTGATAGCAAAAGTGCCAACAGCTGATAGCAAAAAAGCCAACAGCACCACAGGGCCAAATAGTCCTAGGTATGACTACAAACTACATCTGACAGCAAGGCTTCTGATCACAAAGGGTCCCAGCTATGAGCAAATAGTTACCCCCCACTAAAAAAAAAAACACTATGAAAGTATAAAAATACATGTTTATATAAAAACTTGCGAACAACACCAGTTGATAGCAAAAGTGCAAACAGCACCACAGCTGATAGCAAAAGTGCCAACAGCTGATTGCAAATGTGCCAAAAGCTGATAGCAAAAGTGCCAACAGCTGTTAGCAAAAGTGCCAACAGCACCACAGTGCCAACTAGTCCTAGGTATGACTATAAACTACATCTGACAGCAAGGCTTCTGATCACAAAGGGTCCCAGCTATGAGCAAATAGTGACCCCCCACTAAAAAAAAAACACTATGAAAGTATAAAAATACATGTTTATATAAAAACTTGCGAACAACACCAATTGATAGCAAAAGTGCCGACAGCACCACAGTTGATAGCAAAAGTGCCAACAGCTGATAGATAAAGTGCCAACAGCTGATAGCAAAAGTGCCAACAGCTGATAGCAAAAGTGCCAACAGCTGATAGCAAAAGTGCCAACAGCACCACATTGCGAACTAGTCCTAGGTATGACTATAAACTACATCTGACAGCAAGGCTTCTGATCACAAAGGGTCCCAGCTATGAGCAAATAGTGACCCCCCACAAAAAAAAACGCTATGAAAGTATAAAAATACATGTTTATATAAAAACTTGCGAACAACACCAGTTGATAGCAAAAGTGCCAACAGCACCACAGCTGATAGCAAAAGTGCCAACAGCTGATAGCAAAAGTGCCAACAGCTGATAGCAAAAGTGCCAACAGCACCACATTGCCAACTAGTCCTAGGTATGACTATCAACTACATCTGACAGCAAGGCTTCTGATCACAAAGGGTCCCAGCTATGAGCAAATAGTTACCCCCACTAAAAAAAAAAAAACAGTATGAAAGTATAAAAATACATGTTTATATAAAAACTTGCGAACAACACCAGTTGATAGCACAAGTGCAAACAGCTGATAGCAAAAGTGTCAACAGCTGATACCAAAAGTTCCAAAAGCTGGTAGCAAAAGTGCCAACAGCTGATAGCAAAAGTGCCAACAGCTGATAGCAAAAGTGCCAACAGCTGATAGCAAAAGTGCCAACAGCTGATACGAAAAGTACCAAAAGCTGATAGCAAAAGTGACAACAGCTGATAGCAAAATTGCCAACAGCTGATAGCAAATGTGCCAACAGCTGATAGCAAAAGTGCCAACTGCTGATACCAAAAGTGCCAAAAGCTGATAGCAAAAGTGCCAAAAGCTGATAGCAAATGTGCCAACAGCTGATAGCAAAAGTGCCAACAGCACCACAGTGCCAACTAGTCCTAGGTATGACTATAAACTACATCTGACAGCAAGGCTTCTGATCACAAAGGGTCCCAGCTATGAGCAAATAGTGACCCCCCACAAAAAAAAACACTATGAAAGTATAAAAATACATGTTTATATAAAAACTTGCGAACAACACCAGTTGATAGCAAAAGTGTCAACAGCACCACAGCTGATAGCAAAAGTGCCAACAGCTGATAGCCAACAGCACCACAGTGCCAACTAGTCCTAGGTATAACTATACACTACATCTGACAGCAAGGCTTCTGATCACAAAGGGTCCCAGCTATGAGCAAATAGTGACCCCCCACAAAAAAAAACACTATGAAAGTATAAAAATACATATTTATATAAAAACTTGCGAACAACACCAGTTGATAGCAAAAGTGCAAACAGCACCACAGCTGATAGCAAAAGTGCCAACAGCTGATAGCAAAAGTGCCAACAGCTGATAGCAAAAGTGCCAACAGCTGATAGCAAAAGTGCCAACAGCACCACAGTGCCAACTAGTCCTAGGTATGACTATAAACTACATCTGACAGCAAGGCTTCTGATCACAAAGGGTCCCAGCTATGAGCAAATAGTGACCCCCCACTAAAAAAAAAACACTATGAAAGGATAAAAATACATGTTTTTATAAAAACTTGCGAACAACACCAGTTGATAGCAAAAGTGCCAACAGCACCACAGATGATAGCAAAAGTGCCAACAGCTGATAGCAAAAGTGCCAACAGCTGATAGCAAAAGTGCCAACAGCACCAAAGTGCCAACTAGTCCTAGGCATGACTATGAACTACATATGACAGCAAGGCTTCTGATCACAAAGGGTCCCAGCTATGAGCAAATAGTGACCCCCACTAAAAAAACAATATGAAAGTATAAAAATACCTGTTTATATAAAAACTTGCAAACAACACCAGTTGATAGAAAAAGTGCCAACAGCACCACAGCTGATAGCAAAAGTGCCAACAGCTGATAGCAAAAATGCCAACAGCTGATACCAAAAGTGCCAAAAGCTGATAGCAAAAGTGCCAACAGCTGATAGCAAAAGTACCAATAGATGATACCAAAAGTGCCAACAGCTGATAGCAAAAGTGCCAAGAGCTGATAGCAAAAGTGCCAACAGCTGATAGCAAAAGTGCCAAGAGCTGATAGCAAAAGTGCCAACAGCTGATAGCAAAAGTGCCAATAGCTGATAGCAAAAGTGCCAACAGCTGATACCAAAAGTGCGAAAAGCTGATATCAAAAGTACCAACTGCTGATAGCAAAAGTGCCAACAGCACCACAGTGCCAACTAGTCCTAGGTATGACTATGAACTAGATCTGACAGCAAGGCTTCTGATCACAAAGGGTCCCAGCTATGAGCAAATAGTGACCCCCCACTAAAAAAAAAAAACACTATGAAAGTATAAAAATACATGTTTATATAAAAACTTGCGAACAACACCAGTTGATAGCAAAAGTGCCAACAGCACCACAGCTGATAGCAAAAGTGCCAACAGTTGATAGCAAAAGTACCAACAGCTGATAGCAAAAGTGCCAACAGCTGATAGCAAAAGTGCCAACAGCACCACATTGTCAACTAGTCCTAGGTATGACTATAAACTACATCTGACAGCAAGGCTTCTGATCACAAAGGGTCCCAGCTATGAGCAAATAGTTACCCCCCACTAAAAAAAAAAATACTATGAAAGTATAAAAATACATGTTTATATAAAAACTTGCGGACAACACCAGTTGATAGCAAAAGTGCCAACAGCACCACAGCTGATAGCAAAAGTGCCAACAGCTGATAGCAAAAGTGCCAACAGCTGTTAGCAAAAGTGCCAAAAGCTGATACCAAAAGTGCCAACAGCTGATAGCAAAAGTGCCAACAGCTGATAGCAAAAGTTCCAACAGCTGATAGCAAAAGTGACAACAGCTGATAGCAAAAGTGCCAACAGCTGATAGCAAAATGCCAACAGCACCACATTGCAAACTAGTCCTAGGTATGTCTATAAACTACATCTGACAGCAAGCCTTCTGATCATAAAGGGTCCCAGCTATGAGCAAATAGTGACCCCCCACTAAAAAAAAAAACACTATGAATGTATAAAAATACAAGTTTATATAAAAACTTGCGGACAACACCAGTTGATAGCAAAAGTGCCAACAGCACCACAGCTAATAGCAAAAGTGCCAACAGCTGATAGCAAAAGTGCCAACAGCTGATAGCAAAAGTGCCAAAAGCTGATACCAAAAGTGCCAACAGCTGATAGCAAAAGTGCCAACAGCTGATAGCAAAAGTTCCAACAGCTGATAGCAAAAGTGACAACAGCTGATAGCAAAAGTGCCAACAGCTGATAGCAAAATGCCAACAGCACCACATTGCAAACTAGTCCTAGGTATGTCTATAAACTACATCTGACAGCAAGCCTTCTGATCATAAAGGGTCCCATCTATGAGCAAATAGTGACCCCCCACTAAAAAAAAAAACACTATGAATGTATAAAAATACAAGTTTATATAAAAAGTTGCGAACAACACCAGTTGATAGCAAAAGTGCCAACAGCACCACAGCTGATAGCAAAAGTGCCAACAGCTGATAGCAAAAGTGCCAACAGCTGATAGCAAAAGTGCCAACAGCACCACAGTGCAAACTAGTCCTAGGTATGACTACAAACAACATCTGACAGCAAGGCTTCTGATCACAAAGGGTCCCAGCTATGAGCAAATACTTACCCCCCACTAAAAAAAAAACACTATGAAAGTATAAAAATACATATTTATATAAAAACTTGCGAACAACACCAGTTGATAGCAAAAGTGCCAACAGCACCACAGCTGATAGCAAAAGTGCCAACAGCTGATAGCAAAAGTGCCAACAGCTGATAGCAAAAGTGCCAACAGCACCACAGTGCCAACTAATCCAAGGTATGACTATAAACTACATCTGACAGCAAGTCTTCTGATCACAAAGGGACCCAGCTATGAGCAAATAGTGACCCCCCACTAAAAAAAAAAAAACACTATGAAAGTATAAAAATACATGTTTATATAAAAACTTGCGAACAACACCAGTTGATAGCAAAACTGCCAACAGCTGATAGCAAAAGTGCCAACAGCTGATAGCAAAAGTTCCAACAGCTGATAGCAAAAGTGCCAACAGCTGATAGCAAAAGTGCCAACAACACCACATTGCCAACTAGTCCTAGGTATGACTATAAACTACATCTGACAGCAAGGCTTCTGACCACAAAGGGTCCCAGCTATGAGCAAATAGTGACCCCCCACTAAAAAAAAAAACTATGAATGTATAAAAATACATGTTTATATAAAAACTTGCGAACAACACCAGTTGATAGCAAAAGTGCCAACAGCACCACAGCTGATAGCAAAAGTGCCAACAGCTGATAGCAAAAGTGCCAACAGCTGATAGCAAAAGTGCCAACAGCTGATAGCAAAAGTGCCAACAGCACCACATTGCCAACTAGTCCTAGGTATGACTATGAACTACATCTGACAGCAAGGCTTCTGATCACAAAGGGTCCCAGCTATGAGCAAATAGTGACCCCCCACTAAAAAAAAAAAATGTATGAATGTATAAAAATACATGTTTATATAAAAACTTGCGAACAACACCAGTTGATAGCAAAAGTGCCAACAGCACCACAGCTGATAGCAAAAGTGCCAACAGCTGATAGCAAAAGTGCCAACAGCTGATAGCAAAAGTGCCGACAGCTGATAGCAAATGTGCCAACAGCGCCACAGTGCCAAGTAGTCCTAGGTATGACTATAAACTACATCTGACAGCAAGTCTTCTGATCACAAAGTGTCCCAGCTATGAGCAAATAGTGACCCCCCACTAAAAAAAAACACTATGAATGTATAAAAATACATGTTTATATAAAAACTTGCGAACAACACCAGTTGATAGCAAAAGTGCGAACAGCACCACAGCTGATAGCAAAAGTGCCAACAGCTGACAGCAAAAGTGCCAACAGCTCATAGCAAAAGTGCCGACAGCTGATAGCAAAAGTGCCAACAGCTGATAGCAAAAGTGCCAACTTGTCCTATGTATGACTATAAACTACATCTGACAGCAAGGCTTCTGATCACAAAGGGTCCCAGCTACGAGCAAATAGTGACCCCCCACTAAAAAAAAAACACTATGAAAGTATAAAAATACATGTTTATATAAAAACTTGCGAACCTCACCAGTAGATAGCAAAAGTGCCAACAGCACCACAGCTGATATCAAAAGTGCCAACAGCTGATAGCAAAAGTGACAACAGCTGATAGCAAAAGTGCCAACAGCTGATAGCAAAAGTGCCAACAGCACCACAGTGCCAAGTAGTCCTAGGTATGACTATAAACTACATCTGACAGCAAGGCTTCTGATCACAAAGGGTCCCAGCTATGAGCAAATAGTGAACCCCCACTAAAAAAAAAAAAACTATGAAAGTATAAAAATACATGTTTATATAAAAACTTGCGAACAACACCAATTTATAGCAAAAGTGCCAACAGCTGATAGCAAAAGTGCCAAAAGCTGATATCAAAAGTGCCAACAGTTGATAGCAAAAGTGCCAACAGCTGATAGCAAAAGTGCCAACAGCACCACAGTGCCAACTAGTCCTAGGTATGACTATAAACTACATCTGACAGCAAGGCTTCTGATCACAAAGGGTCCCAGCTATGAGCAAATAGTGACCCCCCACTAAAAAAAACACTATGAAAGTATAAAAATACATGTTTATATAAAAACTTGCGAACAACACCAGTTGATAGCAAAAGTGCCAACAGCACCACAGCTGATAGCAAATGTGCCAACAGCTGATAGCAAAAGTGCCAACAGCTGATAGCAAAAGTGCCAACAGCTGATAGCAAAAGTGCCAACAGCACTACAGTGCCAACTAGTCCTAGGTATGACTATAAACTACATCTGACAGCAAGGCTTCTGATTACAAAGGGTCCCAGCTATGAGCAAATAGTGACCCCCCACTAAAAAAAAACACTATGAAAGGATAAAAATACATGTTTTTATAAAAATTTGCGAACAACACCAGTTGATAGCAAAAGTGCCAAAAGCACCACAGATGATAGCAAAAGTGCCAACAGCTGATAGCAAAAGTGCCAACAGCTGATAGCAAAAGTGCCAAAAGCTGATAGCAAAAGTGCCAAAAGCTGATAGCAAAAGTGCCAACAGATGATAGCAAAAGTGCCAACAGCTGATAGCAAAAGTGCCAACAGCTGATAGCAAAAGTGCCAAAAGCTGATAGCAAAAGTGCCAACAACTGATAGGATTAGTGCCAACAGCTGATAGCAAAAGTGCCAACAGCACCAAAGTGCCAACTAGTCCTAGGCATGACTATAAACTACATCTGACAGCAAGGCTTCTGATCACAAAGCGTCCCAGCTATGAGCAAATAGTGACCCCCACTAAAAAAACACTATGAAAGTATAAAAATACCTGTTTATATAAAAACTTGCAAACAACACCAGTTGATAGAAAAAGTGCCAACAGCACCACAGCTGATAGCAAAAGTGCCAACAGCTGATAGCAAAAATGCCAACAGCTGATACCAAAAGTGCTAAAAGCTGATAGGAAAAGTGCCAACAGCTGATAGCAAAAGTACCAATAAATGATACCAAAAGTGCCAACAGCTGATAGCAAAAGTGCCAAGAGCTGATAGCAAATGTGCCAACAGCTGATAGCAAAAGTGCCAACAGCTGATACCAAAAGTGCGAAAAGCTGATAGCAAAAGTACCAACTGCTGATAGCAAAAGTGCCAACAGCACCACAGTGCCAACTAGTCCTAGGTATGACTATGAACTAGATCTGACAGCAAGGCTTCTGATCACAAAGGGTCCCAGCTATGAGCAAATAGTGACCCACCACTAAAAAAAAAAAAAACTATGAAAGTATAAAAATACATGTTTATATAAAAACTTGCGAACAACACCAGTTGATAGCAAAAGTGCCAACAGCACCACAGCTGATAGTAAAAGTGCCAACAGCTGATAGCAAAAGTGCCAACAGCTGATAGCAAAAGTGCCAACAGCACCACATTGTCAACTAGTCCTAGGTATGACTATAAACTACATCTGACAGCAAGGCTTCTGATCACAAAGGGTCCCAGCTATGAGTAAATAGTTACCCCCCACTAAAAAAAAAAATACTATGAAAGTATAAAAATACATGTTTATATAAAAACTTGCGAACAACACCAGTTGATAGCAAAAGTGCAAACAGCACCACAGCTGATAGCAAAACTGCCAACAGCTGATAGCAAAAGTGCCAACAGCACAACAGTGCCAACTTGTCCTAGGTATGACTATAAACTACATCTGACAGCAAGGCTTTTGGTCACAAAGGGTCCCAGCTATGAGCAAATAGTGACCCCCCACTAAAAAAAAACAAACTATGAAAGTATAAAAATACATGTTTATATAAAAACTTGCGGACAACACCAGTTGATAGCAAAAGTGCGAACAGCACCACAGCTGATAGCAAAAGTGCCAACAGCTGATAGCAAAAGTGCCAACAGCTGATAGCAAAAGTGCCAAAAGCTGATAGCAAAAGTGCCAACAGCTGATAGCAAAAGTGCCAACAGCACCACATTGCGAACTAGTCCTAGGTATGACTATAAACTACATCTGACAGCAAGGCTTCTGATCACAAAGGGTCCCAGCTATGAGCAAATAGTGACCCCCCACAAAAAAAAACGCTATGAAAGTATAAAAATACATGTTTATATAAAAACTTGCGAACAACACCAGTTGATAGCAAAAGTGCCAACAGCACCACAGCTGATAGCAAAAGTGCCAACAGCTGATAGCAAAAGTGCCAACAGCTGATAGCAAAAGTGCCAACAGCACCACATTGCCAACTAGTCCTAGGTATGACTATCAACTACATCTGACAGCAAGGCTTCTGATCACAAAGGGTCCCAGCTATGAGCAAATAGTTACCCCCACTAAAAAAAAAAAAACAGTATGAAAGTATAAAAATACATGTTTATATAAAAACTTGCGAACAACACCAGTTGATAGCACAAGTGCAAACAGCTGATAGCAAAAGTGTCAACAGCTGATACCAAAAGTTCCAAAAGCTGGTAGCAAAAGTGCCAACAGCTGATAGCAAAAGTGCCAACAGCTGATAGCAAAAGTGCCAACAGCTGATAGCAAAAGTGCCAACAGCTGATACGAAAAGTACCAAAAGCTGATAGCAAAAGTGACAACAGCTGATAGCAAAATTGCCAACAGCTGATAGCAAATGTGCCAACAGCTGATAGCAAAAGTGCCAACTGCTGATACCAAAAGTGCCAAAAGCTGATAGCAAAAGTGCCAAAAGCTGATAGCAAATGTGCCAACAGCTGATAGCAAAAGTGCCAACAGCACCACAGTGCCAACTAGTCCTAGGTATGACTATAAACTACATCTGACAGCAAGGCTTCTGATCACAAAGGGTCCCAGCTATGAGCAAATAGTGACCCCCCACAAAAAAAAACACTATGAAAGTATAAAAATACATGTTTATATAAAAACTTGCGAACAACACCAGTTGATAGCAAAAGTGTCAACAGCACCACAGCTGATAGCAAAAGTGCCAACAGCTGATAGCCAACAGCACCACAGTGCCAACTAGTCCTAGGTATAACTATACACTACATCTGACAGCAAGGCTTCTGATCACAAAGGGTCCCAGCTATGAGCAAATAGTGACCCCCCACAAAAAAAAACACTATGAAAGTATAAAAATACATATTTATATAAAAACTTGCGAACAACACCAGTTGATAGCAAAAGTGCAAACAGCACCACAGCTGATAGCAAAAGTGCCAACAGCTGATAGCAAAAGTGCCAACAGCTGATAGCAAAAGTGCCAACAGCTGATAGCAAAAGTGCCAACAGCACCACAGTGCCAACTAGTCCTAGGTATGACTATAAACTACATCTGACAGCAAGGCTTCTGATCACAAAGGGTCCCAGCTATGAGCAAATAGTGACCCCCCACTAAAAAAAAAACACTATGAACGGATAAAAATACATGTTTTTATAAAAACTTGCGAACAACACCAGTTGATAGCAAAAGTGCCAACAGCACCACAGATGATAGCAAAAGTGCCAACAGCTTATAGCAAAAGTGCCAACTGCTGATACCAAAAGTGCCAAAAGCTGATAGCAAAAGTGCCAACAGATGATAGCAAAAGTGCCAACAGCTGATAGCAAAAGTGCCAACAGCTGATAGCAAAAGTGCCAAAACCTGATAGCAAAAGTGCCAACAGCTGATAGCAAAAGTGCCAACAACTGATAGGATTAGTGCCAACAGCTGGTAGCAAAAGTGCCAACAGCACCAAAGTGCCAACTAGTCCTAGGCATGACTATAAACTACATCTGACAGCAAGGCTTCTGATCACAAAGCGTCCCAGCTATGAGCAAATAGTGACCCCCACTAAAAAAACACTATGAAAGTATAAAAATACCTATTTATATAAAAACTTGCAAACAACACCAGTTGATAGAAAAAGTGCCAACAGCACCACAGCTGATAGCAAAAGTGCCAACAGCTGATAGCAAAAATGCCAACAGCTGATACCAAAAGTGCCAAAAGCTGATAGCAAAAGTGCCAACAGCTGATAGCAAAAGTACCAATAGATGATACCAAAAGTGCCAACAGCTGATAGCAAAAGTGCCAAGAGCTGATAGCAAAAGTGCCAACAGCTGATAGCAAAAGTGCCAACAGCTGATACCAAAAGTGCGAAAAGCTGATAGCAAAAGTACCAACTGCTGATAGCAAAAGTGCCAACAGCACGACAGTGCCAACTAGTCCTAGGTATGACTATGAACTAGATCTGACAGCAAGGCTTCTGATCACAAAGGGTCCCAGCTATGAGCATATAGTGACCCCCCACTAAAAAAAAAAAAAACTATGAAAGTATAAAAATACATGTTTATATAAAAACTTGCGAAGAACACCAGTTGATAGCAAAAGTGCCAACAGCACCACAGCTGATAGTAAAAGTGCCAACAGCTGATAGCAAAAGTGCCAACAGCTGATAGCAAAAGTGCCAACAGCTGATAGCAAAAGTGCCAACAGCACCACATTGTCAACTAGTCCTAGGTATGACTATAAACTACATCTGACAGCAAGGCTTCTGATCACAAAGGGTCCCAGCTATGAGCAAATAGTTACCCCCCACTAAAAAAAAAAAATATTATGAAAGTATAAAAATACATGTTTATATAAAAACTTGCGAACAACACCAGTTGATAGCAAAAGTGCAAACAGCACCACAGCTGATAGCAAAACTGCCAACAGCTGATAGCAAAAGTGCCAACAGCACAACAGTGCCAACTAGTCCTAGGTAAGACTATAAACTACATCTGACAGCAAGGCTTTTGGTCAAAAAGGGTCCCAGCTATGAGCAAATAGTGACCCCCCACTAAAAAAAAACAAACTATGAAAGTATAAAAATACATGTTTATATAAAAACTTGCGGACAACACCAGTTGATAGCAAAAGTGCCAACAGCAACACAGCTGATAGCAAAAGTGCCAACAGCTGATAGCAAAAGTGCCAACAGCTGATAGCAAAAGTGCCAAAAGCTGATACCAAAAGTGCCAACAGCTGATAGCAAAAGTGCCAACAGCTGATAGCAAAAGTTCCAACAGCTGATAGCAAAAGTGACAACAGCTGATAGCAAAAGTGCCAACAGCTGATAGCAAAATGCCAACAGCACCACATTGCAAACTAGTCCTAGGTATGTCTATAAACTACATCTGACAGCAAGCCTTCTGATCATAAAGGGTCCCAGCTATGAGCAAATAGTGACCCCCCACTAAAAAAAAAACACTATGAATGTATAAAAATACAAGTTTATATAAAAACTTGCGAACAACACCAGTTGATAGCAAAAGTGCCAACAGCACCACAGCTGATAGCAAAAGTGCCAACAGCTGATAGCAAAAGTGCCAACAGCTGATAGCAAAAGAGCCAACAGCACCATAGTGCCAACTAGTCCAAGGTATGACTATAAACTACATCTGACAGCAAGTCTTCTGATCACAAAGGGACCCAGCTATGAGCAAATAGTGACCCCCCACTAAAAAAAAAAAACACTATGAAAGTATAAAAATACATGTTTATATAAAAACTTGCGAACAACACCAGTTGATAGCAAAACTGCCAACAGCTGATAGCAAAAGTGCCAACAGCTGATAGCAAAAGTTCCAACAGCTGATAGCAAAAGTGCCAACAGCTGATAGCAAAAGTGCCAACAACACCACATTGCCAACTAGTCCTAGGTATGACTATAAACTACATCTGACAGCAAGGCTTCTGACCACAAAGGGTCCCAGCTATGAGCAAATAGTGACCCCCCACTAAAAAAAAAAAACTATGAATGTATAAAAATACATGTTTATATAAAAACTTGCGAACAACACCAGTTGATAGCAAAAGTGCCAACAGCACCACAGCTGATAGCAAAAGTGCCAACAGCTGATAGCAAAAGTGCCAACAGCTGATAGCAAAAGTGCCAACTTGTCCTATGTATGACTATAAACTACGTCTGACAGCAAGGCTTCTGATCACAAAGGGTCCCAGCTACGAGCAAATAGTCTCCCCCCACTAAAAAAAACACTATGAAAGTATAAAAATACATGTTTATATAAAAACTTGCGAACCTCACCAGTTGATAGCAAAAGTGCCAACAGCACCACAGCTGATATCAAAAGTGCCAACAGCTGATAGCAAAAGTGACAACAGCTGATAGCAAAAGTGCCAACAGCAGATAGCAAAAGTGCCAACAGCACCACAGTGCCAAGTAGTCCTAGGTATGACTATAAACTACATCTGACAGCAAGGCTTCTGATCACAAAGGGTCCCAGCTATGAGCAAATAGTGACCCCCCACTAAAAAAAAAAAAACTATGAAAGTATAAAAATACATGTTTATATAAAAACTTGCGAACAACACCAGTTGATAGCAAAAGTGACAACAGCAGATAGCAACAGTGCCAACAGCTGATAGCAAAAGTGCCAACAGCACCACAGTGCCAACTAGTCCTAGGTATGACTATAAACTACATCTGACAGCAAGGCTTCTGATCACAAAGGGTCCCAGCTATGAGCAAATAGTGACACCCCACTAAAAAAAACACTATGAAAGTATAAAAATACATGTTTATATAAAAACTTGCGAACAACACCAGTTGATAGCAAAAGTGCCAACAGCACCACAGCTGATAGCAAAAGTGCCAACAACACCACAGAGCCAACTAGTCCTAGGTATAAATATAAACTACATCTGACAGCAAGGCTTCTGATCACAAAGGGTCCCCGCTATGAGCAAATAATGACCCCTCACTAAAAAAAAAACACTATGAAAGTATAAAAATACATGTTTATATAAAAACTTGCGAACAACACCAGTTGATAGCAAAAGTGCCAACAGCACCACAGCTGATAGCAAATGTGCCAACAGCTGTTAGCAAAAGTGCCAACAGCACCACAATGCCAACTAGTCCTAGGTATGACTATAAACTACATCTGACAGCAAGGCTTCTGATCACAAACGGTCCCAGCTATGAGCAAATAGTGATCCCCCACTAAAAAAATTCTATGAAAGTATAAAAATACATGTTTATATAAAAACTTGCGAACAACACCAGTTGATAGCAAAAGTGACAACAGCACCACAGCTGATAGCAAAAGTGCCAACAGCTGATAGCAAAAGTGCCAACAGCACCACAGTGCCAACTAGTCCTAGGTATGACTATAAACTACATCTGACAGCAAGGCTTCTGATCACAAAGTTTCCCAGCTATGAGCAAATAGTGACCCCCCACTAAAAAAAAAAACATTATGAAAGTATAAAAATACATGTTTATATAAAAACTTGCGAACCACACCAGTTGATAGCAAAAGTGCCAACAGCACCACAGCTGATAGCAAAAGTACCAACAGCTGATAGCAAAAGTGCCAACAGCTGATAGCAAAAGTTCCAACAGCTGATAGCAAAAGTGTCAACAGCTGATAGCAAAAGTGCCAAGAGATGATACCAAAAGTGCCAACAGCTGGTAGCAAAAGTGCCAACAGCTGATAGCAAAAGTGCCAACAGGACCACATTGCCAACTAGTCCTAGGTATGACTACAAACTACATCTGACAGCAAGGCTTCTGATCCCAAAGGGTCCCAGCTATGAGCAAATAGTGACCCCCCACTAAAAAAAAAAAACTATGAAATTATAAAAATACATGTTTATATAAAAACTTGCGAACAACACCAGTTGATAGCAAAAGTGCCAACAGCTGATAGCAAAAGTGCCAAAAGCACCACAGTGCCAGCTAGTCCTAGGTGTGACTATAAACTACATCTGACAGCAAGGCTTCTGATCACAAAGGGTCCCAGCTATGAGCAAATAGTGACCCAGCACTAAAAAAGAACACTATGAAAGTATAAAAATACATGTTTATATAAAAACTTGCGAACAACACCAGTTGATAGCAAAAGTGCCAACAGCTGATAGGACTAGTTGGCACTGTGTTGCTGTTGGCACTTTTGCTATCAGGTGTTGGCACTTTTGCTATCAGCTGTTGGCACTTTTGCTATCAGCTGTTGGCACTTTTACTATCAGCTCTGGTGCTGTTCGCACTTTTGCTATCAACTGGTGTTGTTCGCAAGTTTTTATATAAACATGTATTTTTATACATTCATAGTGTTTTTTTTTAGTGGGGGGTCACTATTTGCTCATAGCTGGGACCCTTTGTGATCAGAAGCCTTGCTGTCAGATGTAGTTTATAGTCATACCTAGGACTAGTTGGAAATGTGGTGCTGTTGGCACTTTTGCTATCAGCTGTTGGCACTTTTGCTATCAGCTGTTGGCACTTTTGCTATCAACTGGTGTTGTTCGCAAATTTTTATCTAAACATGTATTTTTATACTTTCATAGTGTTTTTTTTTCAGTGGGGTGTCACTATTTGCTCATAGCTGGGACCCATTTTGATCAGAAGACTTGCTGTCAGATGTAGTTTATAGTCATACCTAGGACTAGTTGGCACTGTGGTGCTGTTGGCACTTTTGCTATAAGCTGTTGGCACTTTTGCTATCAGCTGTTGGCACTTTTGCTATCAGCTGTGGTGCTGTTGGCACTTTTGCTATCAACTGGTGTTGTTCGCAAGTTTTTATATAAACATGTATTTTTATACTTTCATATTGTTTTTTTTTTTAGTGGGGGGTAAGTATTTGCTCATAGCTGGGACCCTTTGTGATCAGAAGCCTTGCTGTCATATGTAGTTTATAGTCATACCTAGGACTAGTTGGCACTGTGGTGCTGTCGGCACTTTTGCTATCAGCTGTTGGCACTTTAGCTATCAGCTGTTGGCACTTTAGCTATCAGCTGTTGGCACTTTTGCTATCAGCTGTGGTGCTGTTGTCACTTTTGCTATCAACTGGTGTTGTTCGCAAGTTTTTATATAAACATGTATTTTTATACTTTCATAGTGTTTTTTTTTTAGTGGGTGGTCACTATTTGCTCATAGCTGGGACCCTTTGTGATCAGAAGACTTGCTGTCAGATGTAGTTTATAGACATACCTAGGACTAGGAGGCACTGTGGTGCTGTTGGCACTTTTGCCATCATCTTTTGGCCCTTTTGGTATCAGCTTTTGGCACTTTTGCTATCAGCTGTTGGCACTTGTGGTATCAGCTGTTGGCACTTTTGCTATCAGCTGTTGGCACTTTTGCTATCAGCTGTGGTGCTGTTGGCACTTTTGCTATCAACTGGTGTTGTTCGCAAGTTTTCATATAAACATGTATTTTTATACATTCATAGTGATTTTTTTTAGTGGGGGGTCACAATTTGCTCATAGCTGGGACACTTTGTAATCAGAAGCCTTGCTGTCAGATGTAGTTTATAGTCATACCTAGGACTAGTTGGCACTGTGGTGCTGTTGGCACTTTTGCTATCAGCTGTTGGCACTTTTGCTATCAGCTGTTGGCACTTTTGCTATCAGCTTTGGTGCTGTTGGCGCTTTAGCTATCAACTGGTGTTGTTCGCAAGTTTTTATATAGACATGTATTTTTATACTTTCATTTTTTTTTTTTTTATTGGGTGGGTCACTATTTGCTCATAGCTGGGACCCTTTGTGATCAGAAGCCTTGCTGTCAGATGTAGTTTATAGTCATACTGAGGACTAGTTGGAAATGTGGTGCTGTTGGCACTTTTGCTATCAGCTGTTGGCACTTTTGCTATCAGCTGTTGGCACTTTTGCTATCAACTGGTGTTGTTCGCAAATTTTTATCTAAACATGTATTTTTATACTTTCATAGTGTTTTTTTTTTAGTGGGGTTCACTATTTGCTCATAGCTGGGACCCTTTGTGATCAGAAGACTTGCTGTCAGATGTAGTTTATAGTCATACCTAGGACTAGTTGGCACTGTGGTGCTGTTGGCACTTTTGCTCTCAGCTGTTGGCACTTTTGCTATCAGCTGTTGGCACTTTTGCTATCAGCTGTGGTGCTGTTGGCACTTTTGCTATCAACTGGTGTTGTTCGGAAGTTTTTATATAAACATGTATTTTTATACTTTCATAGTGTTTTTTTTTTAGTGGGGGTCACTATTTGCTCATAGCTGGGACACTTTGTCATCAGAAGCCTTGCTGTCAGATGTAGTTTATAGTCATACCTAGTACTAGTTGGCACTGTGGTGCTGTTGGCACTTTTGGTATCATCTGTTGGCACTTTTACTATCAGCTGTTGGCACTTTTTCTATAAGCTGTTTGCACTTTTGGTATCAGCTGTTGGCACTTTTGCTATCAGATGTTGGCACTTTTGCTATCAGCTCTGGTGCTGTTGGCACTTTTGTTATCAACTGGTGTTGTTCGCAAGTTTTTATCTAAACATATATTTTTATACATTCATAGTGTTTTTTTTTTTAGTGGGGGGTCACTATTTGCTCATAGCTGGGACCCTTTGTGATCAGAAGCCTTGCTGTCAGATGTAGTTTATAGTCATACCTAGGACTAGTTGGCACTGTGGTGCTGTTGGCACTTTTGCTATCAGCTGTTGGCACTTTTGCTATCAGCTGTTGGCACTTTTGCTATCAGCTTTGTTGCTGTTGGCACTTTTGCTATGAACTGGTGTTGTTCGCAAGTTTTTATATAAACTTGTATTTTTATACTTTCATAGTGTTTTTTTTTTAGTGGGTGGTCACTATTTGCTCATAGCTGGGACCCTTTGTGATCAGAAGCCTTGCTGTCAGATGTAGTTTATAGTCATACCTAGGACTAGTTGGCACTGTGGTGCTGTTGGCACTTTTGCTATCAGCTGTTGGCCCTTTTGCTATCAGCTGTTGGCAGTTTTGCTATCAGCTTTTGGCACTTTTGCTATTTAGCTGTTGGCACTTTTGGTATCAGCTGTTGGCACTTTTGCTATCAGCTGTGGTGCTGTTGGCACTTTTGCTATCAACTGGTGTTGTTCGAAAGTTTTTATATAAACATGTATTTTTATACTTTCATAGGGTTTCTTTTTAGTGGGGGGTCACTATTTGCTCATAGCTGGGACCCTTTGTGATCAGAAGCCTTGCTGTCAGATGTAGTTTATAGACATACCTAGGACTAGTTGGAAGTCTGGTGCTGTTGGCACTTTTGCTATCAGCTGTTGGCACTTTTGCTATCAGCTGTTGGCACTTTTGCAATCAGCTGTTGGCGCTTTTGTTATCATCTGTTGGCACTTTTTTTATCAGCTGTTGGCACTTTTGCTATCAGCTTTTGGCACTTTTGGTATCACCTGTTGGCACTTTTGCTATCAGCTGTTGGCACTTTCGCTATCAGCTGTTGGGACTTTTTCTATCAGCTGTTGGCACTTTTGCTATCAGCTGTGGTGATGTTGGCACTTTTGCTATCAACTGGTGTTGTTCACAAGTTTTTATATAAACATGTATTTTTATACTTTCATAGTGTTTTTTTTTAGTGGGGGGTCACTATTTGCTCATAGCTGGGACCCTTTGTGATCAGAAGCCTTGCTGTCAGAAGTAGTTTATAGTCATACCTAGGACTAGTTGGCACTGTGGTGCTGTTGGCACTTTTGCTATCAGCTGTTGGCACTTTTGCTATCAGCTGTTGGCACTTTTGCTATCAGCTGTGGTGCTGTTGGCACTTTTGGTATCAACTGGTGTTGTTCGCAAATTTTTATATAAACATGTATTTTTATACTTTCATAGTGTTTTTTTTTTAGTGGGGGGATCACTATTTGCTCATAGCTGGGACCCAATGTGATCAGAAGCCTGGCTGTCAGATGTAGTTTATAGTCATACCTAGGACTAGTTGGCAGTGTGGTGCTGTTGGCACTTTTGCTATCAGCTGTTGGCACTTTTGCTATCAGCTGTTTGCACTTTTGCTATCAACTGGTGTTGTTCGCAAGTTTTTATATAAACATGTATTTTTATACTTTCATAGTGTTTTTTTTTTTGAGGGGGGTCACTATTTACTCATAGATGGGACCCTTTGTGATCAGAAGCCTTGCTGTCAGATGTAGTTTATAGTCATACCTAGGAATAGTTGGCTCTGTGGTGCTGTTGGCACGTTTGCTATCAGCTGTTGGCACTTTTGCTATCAGCTGTTGGCACTTTTTCTATCAGCTGTTGGCACTTTTGCTATCAGCTGTGATGCTGTTGGCACTTTTGCTATCAACTGGTGTTGTTCGCAAGTTTTTATATAAACATGTATTTTTATACTTTCATAGTGTTTTTTTTTTTAGTGGGGGGTCACTATTTGCTCATAGCTGGGACCCTTTGTGATCAGAAGCCTTGCTGTCAGATGTAGTTTATAGTCATACCTAGGACTAGTTGGCACTCTGGTGCTGTTGGCACTTTTGCTATAAGCTGTTGGCACATTTGCTATCAGCTGTTGGCACTTTTGCTATCAGCTTTTGGCACTTTTGGTATCAGCTGTTGGCACTTTTGCTATCAGCTGTTGGCACTTTTGCTATCAGCTGTTGGCACTTTTGGTATCATCTGTTGGCACTTTTGCTATCAGCTTTTGGCACTTTTGGTATCAGCTGTTGGCACTTTTGCTATCAGCTGTTGGCACTTTTGCTATCAGCTGTGGTGCTGTTGGCACTTTGGCTATCAACTGGTGTTGTTCGCAAGTTTTTATATAAACATGTATTTTCATACTTTCATAGTGTTTTTTTTTAGTGGGGCGTCACTATTTGCTCATAGCTGGGACCCTTTGTGATCAGAAGCCTTGCTGTCAGATGTAGTTTATAGTCCTACCTAGGTCTAGTTGGCACTGTGGTGCTGTTGGCACTTTTGCTATCAGCTGTTTGCACTTTTGCTATCAGCTGTTCGCACTTTTGCTATCAGCTGTTCGCACTTTTGCTATCAGCTGTTGGCACTTTTGCTATCAGCTGTGGTGCTGTTGTTAATTTTGCTATCAACTGGTGTTGTTCGCAAGTTTTTATATAAACATGTATTTTTATACTTTCATAGTGTTTTTTTTTTTAGTGGTGGGTCACTATTTGCTCATAGCTGGGACCCTTTGTGATCAGAAGCCTTGCTGTCAGATGTAGTTTATAGTCATACCTAGGACTAGTTGGCACTCTGGTGCTGTTGGCACTTTTGCTATAAGCTGTTGGCACATTTGCTATCAGCTGTTGGCACTTTTGCTATCAGCTTTTGGCACTTTTGGTATCAGCTGTTGGCACTTTTGCTATCAGCTGTTGGCACTTTTGCTATCAGCTGTTGGCACTTTTGGTATCATCTGTTGGCACTTTTGCTATCAGCTTTTGGCACTTTTGGTATCAGCTGTTGGAACTTTTGCTATCAGCTGTTGGCACTTTTGCTATCAGCTGTTGTGCTGTTGGCACTTTGGCTATCAACTGGTGTTGTTCGCAAGTTTTTATATAAACATGTATTTTCATACTTTCATAGTGTTTTTTTTTAGTGGGGCGTCACTATTTGCTCATAGCTGGGACCCTTTGTGATCAGAAGCCTTGCTGTCAGATGTAGTTTATAGTCATACCTAGGACTAGTTGGCACTGTGGTGCTGTTGGCACTTTTGATATCAGCTGTTGGCACATTTGCTATCAGCTGTTGGCACTTTTGCTATCAGCTGTGGTGCTGTTGGCACTTTTGCTATCAACTGGTGTTGTTCGCAAGTTTTTATATAAACATGTATTTTTATACTTTCATAGTGTTTTTTTTTAGTGGGGGGTCACTATTTGCTCATAGCTGGGACCCTATGTGATCAGAAGCCTTGCTGTCAGATGTATTTTATAGTCATACCTAGGAATAGTTGGCACTTTTGTGCTGTTGGCACTTTTGCTATCAGCTGTTTGCACTTTTGCTATCAGCTGTTCGCACTTTTGCTATCAGCTGTTCGCACTTTTGCTATCAGCTGTTGGCACTTTTGCTATCAGCTGTGGTGCTGTTGTTAATTTTGCTATCAACTGGTGTTGTTCGCAAGTTTTTATATAAACATGTATTTTTATACTTTCATAGTGTTTTTTTTTTTAGTGGGGGGTCACTATTTGCTCATAGCTGGGACCCTATGTGATCAGAAGCCTTGCTGTCAGATGTAGTTTATAGTCATACCTAGGACTAGTTGGCACTGTTGTGCTGTTGGCACATTTGCTATCAGCTGTTGGAACTTTTGCTATCAGCTTTTGGCACTTTTGTTATCAGCTGTTGGCACTTTTGCTATCAGCTGTTGGCACTTTTGCTATCAGCTTTTGGCACTTTTGGTATCAGCTGTTGGCACTTTTGCTATCAGCTGTTGGCACTTTTGCTATGAACTGTGGTGCTGTTGGCACATTTGCTATCAACTGGTGTTGTTCGAAAGTTTTTATATAAACATGTATTTTTATACTTTCATAGTGTTTCTTTTTAGTGGGGGGTCACTATTTGCTCATAGCTGGGACCCTTTGTGATCAGAAGCCTTGCTGTCAGATGTAGTTTATAGTCCTACCTAGGTCTAGTTGGCACTGTGGTGCTGTTGGCACTTTTGCTATCAGCTGTTTGCACTTTTGCTATCAGCTGTTCGCACTTTTGCTATCAGCTGTTCGCACTTTTGCTATCAGCTGTTGGCACTTTTGCTATCAGCTGTGGTGCTGTTGTTAATTTTGCTATCAACTGGTGTTGTTCGCAAGTTTTTATATAAACATGTATTTTTATACTTTCATAGTGTTTTTTTTTTTAGTGGTGGGTCACTATTTGCTCATAGCTGGGACCCTTTGTGATCAGAAGCCTTGCTGTCAGATGTAGTTTATAGTCATACCTAGGACTAGTTGGCACTCTGGTGCTGTTGGCACTTTTGCTATAAGCTGTTGGCACATTTGCTATCAGCTGTTGGCACTTTTGCTATCAGCTTTTGGCACTTTTGGTATCAGCTGTTGGCACTTTTGCTATCAGCTGTTGGCACTTTTGCTATCAGCTGTTGGCACTTTTGGTATCATCTGTTGGCACTTTTGCTATCAGCTTTTGGCACTTTTGGTATCAGCTGTTGGAACTTTTGCTATCAGCTGTTGGCACTTTTGCTATCAGCTGTTGTGCTGTTGGCACTTTGGCTATCAACTGGTGTTGTTCGCAAGTTTTTATATAAACATGTATTTTCATACTTTCATAGTGTTTTTTTTTAGTGGGGCGTCACTATTTGCTCATAGCTGGGACCCTTTGTGATCAGAAGCCTTGCTGTCAGATGTAGTTTATAGTCATACCTAGGACTAGTTGGCACTGTGGTGCTGTTGGCACTTTTGATATCAGCTGTTGGCACATTTGCTATCAGCTGTTGGCACTTTTGCTATCAGCTGTGGTGCTGTTGGCACTTTTGCTATCAACTGGTGTTGTTCGCAAGTTTTTATATAAACATGTATTTTTATACTTTCATAGTGTTTTTTTTTAGTGGGGGGTCACTATTTGCTCATAGCTGGGACCCTATGTGATCAGAAGCCTTGCTGTCAGATGTATTTTATAGTCATACCTAGGAATAGTTGGCACTTTTGTGCTGTTGGCACTTTTGCTATCAGCTGTTTGCACTTTTGCTATCAGCTGTTCGCACTTTTGCTATCAGCTGTTCGCACTTTTGCTATCAGCTGTTGGCACTTTTGCTATCAGCTGTGGTGCTGTTGTTAATTTTGCTATCAACTGGTGTTGTTCGCAAGTTTTTATATAAACATGTATTTTTATACTTTCATAGTGTTTTTTTTTTTAGTGGGGGGTCACTATTTGCTCATAGCTGGGACCCTTTGTGATCAGAAGCCTTGCTGTCAGATGTAGTTTATAGTCATACCTAGGACTAGTTGGCACTGTTGTGCTGTTGGCACATTTGCTATCAGCTGTTGGAACTTTTGCTATCAGCTTTTGGCACTTTTGGTATCAGCTGTTGGCACTTTTGCTATCAGCTGTTGGCACTTATGCTATCAGCTTTTGGCACTTTTGGTATCAGCTGTTGGCACTTTTGCTATCAGCTGTTGGCACTTTTGCTATCAACTGTGGTGCTGTTGGCACATTTGCTATCAACTGGTGTTGTACGAAAGTTTTTATATAAACAAGTATTTTTATACTTTCATAGTGTTTTTTTTTAGTGGGGGGTCACTATTTGCTCATAGCTGGGACACTTTGTGATCAGAAGCCTTGCTGTCAGATGTAGTTTATAGTCATACCTAGGACTAGTTGGCACTGTGGTGCTGTTGGCACTTTTGCTATCAGCTGTTGGCACTTTTGCTATCAGCTGTTGGCACTTTTGCTATCAGCTGTGGTGCTGTTGGCACTTTTGCTATCAACTGGTGTTGTTCGCAAATTTTTATATAAACATGTATTTTTATACTTTCATAATGTTTTTTTTTTAGTGGGGGGATCACTATTTGCTCATAGCTGGGACCCAATGTGATCAGAAGCCTTGCTGTCAGATGTAGTTTATAGTCATACCTAGGACTAGTTGGCAGTGTGGTGCTGTTGGCACTTTTGCTATCAGCTGTTGGCACTTTTGCTATCAGCTGTTTGCACTTTTGCTATCAACTGGTGTTGTTCGCAAGTTTTTATATAAACATGTATTTTTATACATTCATAGTGTTTTTTTTTTTGAGGGGGGTCACTATTTACTCATAGATGGGACCCTTTGTGATCAGAAGCCTTGCTGTCAGATGTAGTTTATAGTCATACATAGGAATAGTTGGCTCTGTGGTACTGTTGGCACGTTTGCTATCAGCTGTTGGCACTTTTGCTATCAGCTGTTGGCACTTTTGTTATCAGCTGTGGTGCTGTTGGCACATTTGCTATCAACTGGTTTTGTTCGCAAGTTTTTATATAAACATGTATTTTTATATTTTCATAGTGTTTTTTTTTTAGTGGGGGGTCACTATTTGCTCATAGCTGGGACCCTTTGTGATCAGAAGCCTTGCTGTCAGATGTAGTTTATAGTCATACCTAGGACTAGTTGGCACTGTTGTGCTGTTGGCACATTTGCTATCAGCTGTTGGGACTTTTGCTATCAGCTGTTGGCACTTTTGCTATCAGCTGTTGGCACTTTTGCTATCAGCTGTGGTGCTGTTGGCACTTTTGCTATCAACTGGTGTTGTTCGCAAGTTTTTATATAAACATGTATTTTTATACTTTCATAGTGTTTTTTTTTGGAGGGGGGTCACTATTTGCTCATAGCTGGGACCCTTTGTGATCAGAAGCCTTGCTGTCAGATGTAGTTTATAGTCATACCTAGGACTAGTTGGCACTGTGGTGCTGTTGGCACTTTTGCTATCAGCTGTTGGCACTTTTGCTATCAGCTGTTGACACTTTTGCTATCAGCTGTTGGCACATTTGGTATCAGCTGTTGGCACTTTTGCTATCAGCTGTTGGCACTTTTGCTATCAACTGGTGTTGTTCGCAAGTTTTTATATAAACATGTATTTTTATACATTCATAGTGATTTTTTTTAGTGGGGGGTCACTATTTGTTCATAGCTGGGACACTTTGTGATCAGAAGCCTTGCTGTCAGATGTAGTTTATAGTCATACCTAGGACTAGTTGGCACTGTGGTGCTGTTGGCACTTTTGCTATCAGCTGTTGGCAGTTTTGCTGTCAGCTGTTGGCACTTTTGCTATCAGCTGTTGTCACTTTTGCTATCAGCTGTTGGCACTTTTGCTATCAGCTGTGGTGCTGTTGGCACTTTTGCTATCAACTGGTGTTGTTCGCAAGTTTTTATATAAACATGTATTTTTATACTTTCATAGTGTTTTTTTTTGGAGGGGGGTCACTATTTGCTCATAGCTGGGACCCTTTGTGATCAGAAGCCTTGCTGTCAGATGTAGTTTATAGTCATACCTAGGAATAGTTGGCTCTGTGGTGCTGTTGGCACTTTTGCTATCAGCTGTTGGCACTTTTGCTATCAGCTGTTGGCACTTTTGTTATCAGCTGTGGTGCTGTTGGCACTTTTGCTATCAACTGGTGTTGTTCGCAAGTTTTTATATAAACATGTATTTTTATACTTTCATAGTGTTTTTTTTTTATTGGGGGGGTCACTATTTGCTCATAGCTGGGACCCTTTGTGATCAGAAGCCTTGCTGTCAGATGTAGTTTATAGTCATACCTAGGACTAGTTGGCACTGTGGTGCTGTTGGCACTTTTGCTATCAGCTGTTGGCACTTTTGCTATCAGCTGTTCGCATTTTTGCTATCAGCTGTTGGCACTTTTGCTATCAGCTGTGGTGCTGTTGTTACTTTGTCTATCAACTCGTGTTCTTCGCAAGTTTTTATATAAACATGTATTTTTATAATTTCATAGTGTTTTTTTTTCAGTGGGGGTCACTACTTGCTCATAGCTGGGACCCTTTGTTATCAGAAGCCTTGCTGTCAGATGTAGTTTATAGTCATACCTAGGACTAGTTGGCACTGTGGTGCTGTTGGCACTTTTGCTATCAGCTGTTGGCACTTTTGCTATGAGCTGTTGGCACATTTGCTATCAGCTTTTGGCACTTTTGGTATCAGCTGTTGGCACTTTTGCTATCAGCTGTTGGCACTTTTGCTATCAGCTGTTGGAACTTTTGTTATCATCTGTTGGCACTTTTGCTATCAGCTGTTGGCACTTTTGCTATCAGCTTTTGGCACTTTTGCTATCAGCTGTTGGCACTTTTGCTATCAGCTGTGGTGCTGTTGGCACTTTTGCTATCAACTGGTGTTGTTCGAAAGTTTTTATATAAATATGTATTTTTATACTTTCATAGTGTTTTTTTTTTAGTGGGTGGGGTCACTATTTGCTCTTAGCTGGGACCCTATGTGATCAGAAGCCTTGCTGTCAGATGTAGTTCATAGTCATACCTAGGACTAGTTGACACTGTGGTGTTGTTGGGACTTTTGCTATCAGCTGTTGGAACTTTTGCTATCAGCTGTTGGCACTTTTGCTATCAGCTGTGGTGCTGTTGGCACTTTTGCTATCAACTGGTGTTGTTCGCAAGTTTTTATATAAACATGTATTTTTATACTTTCATAGTGTTTTTTTTTTGGAGGGGGGTCACTATTTACTCATAGATGGGACCATTTGTGATCTGAAGCCTTGCTGTCAGATGTAGTTATTAGTCATACCTAGGAATAGTTGGCTCTGTGGTGCTGTTGGCACTTTTGCTATCAGCTGTTGGCACATTTGTTATCAGCTGTATGCACTTTTGCTATCAGCTGTTGGCACTTTTGCTATCAGCTGTTGGCACTTTTGTTATCAGCTGTGGTGCTGTTGGCACTTTTGCTATCAACTGGTGTTGTTCACAAGTTTTTATATAAACATGTATTTTTATACTTTCATTGTGTTTTTTTTTTAGTGGGGGGTCACTATTTGCTCATAGCTGGGACACTTTGTGATCAGAAGCCTTGCTGTCAGATGTAGTTTATAGTCATACCTAGGACTAGTTGGCACTGTGGTGCTGTTGGCACTTTTGCTATCAGCTGTTGGCAGTTTTGCTGTCAGCTGTTGGCACTTTTGCTATCAGCTGTTGTCACTTTTGCTATCAGCTGTTGGCACTTTTGCTATCAGCTGTGGTGCTGTTGGCACTTTTGCTATCAACTGGTGTTGTTCGCAAGTTTTTATATAAACATGTATTTTTATACTTTCATAGTGTTTTTTTTTGGAGGGGGGTCACTATTTGCTCATAGCTGGGACCCTTTGTGATCAGAAGCCTTGCTGTCAGATGTAGTTTATAGTCATACCTAGGAATAGTTGGCTCTGTGGTGCTGTTGGCACTTTTGCTATCAGCTGTTGGCACTTTTGCTATCAGCTGTTGGCACTTTTGTTATCAGCTGTGGTGCTGTTGGCACTTTTGCTATCAACTGGTGTTGTTCGCAAGTTTTTATATAAACATGTATTTTTATACTTTCATAGTGTTTTTTTTTTATTGGGGGGGTCACTATTTGCTCATAGCTGGGACCCTTTGTGATCAGAAGCCTTGCTGTCAGATGTAGTTTATAGTCATACCTAGGACTAGTTGGCACTGTGGTGCTGTTGGCACTTTTGCTATCAGCTGTTGGCACTTTTGCTATCAGCTGTTCGCATTTTTGCTATCAGCTGTTGGCACTTTTGCTATCAGCTGTGGTGCTGTTGTTACTTTGTCTATCAACTCGTGTTCTTCGCAAGTTTTTATATAAACATGTATTTTTATAATTTCATAGTGTTTTTTTTTCAGTGGGGGTCACTACTTGCTCATAGCTGGGACCCTTTGTTATCAGAAGCCTTGCTGTCAGATGTAGTTTATAGTCATACCTAGGACTAGTTGGCACTGTGGTGCTGTTGGCACTTTTGCTATCAGCTGTTGGCACTTTTGCTATGAGCTGTTGGCACATTTGCTATCAGCTTTTGGCACTTTTGGTATCAGCTGTTGGCACTTTTGCTATCAGCTGTTGGCACTTTTGCTATCAGCTGTTGGAACTTTTGTTATCATCTGTTGGCACTTTTGCTATCAGCTGTTGGCACTTTTGCTATCAGCTTTTGGCACTTTTGCTATCAGCTGTTGGCACTTTTGCTATCAGCTGTGGTGCTGTTGGCACTTTTGCTATCAACTGGTGTTGTTCGAAAGTTTTTATATAAATATGTATTTTTATACTTTCATAGTGTTTTTTTTTTAGTGGGTGGGGTCACTATTTGCTCTTAGCTGGGACCCTATGTGATCAGAAGCCTTGCTGTCAGATGTAGTTCATAGTCATACCTAGGACTAGTTGACACTGTGGTGTTGTTGGGACTTTTGCTATCAGCTGTTGGAACTTTTGCTATCAGCTGTTGGCACTTTTGCTATCAGCTGTGGTGCTGTTGGCACTTTTGCTATCAACTGGTGTTGTTCGCAAGTTTTTATATAAACATGTATTTTTATACTTTCATAGTGTTTTTTTTTTGGAGGGGGGTCACTATTTACTCATAGATGGGACCATTTGTGATCTGAAGCCTTGCTGTCAGATGTAGTTATTAGTCATACCTAGGAATAGTTGGCTCTGTGGTGCTGTTGGCACTTTTGCTATCAGCTGTTGGCACATTTGTTATCAGCTGTATGCACTTTTGCTATCAGCTGTTGGCACTTTTGCTATCAGCTGTTGGCACTTTTGTTATCAGCTGTGGTGCTGTTGGCACTTTTGCTATCAACTGGTGTTGTTCACAAGTTTTTATATAAACATGTATTTTTATACTTTCATTGTGTTTTTTTTTTAGTGGGGGGTCACTATTTGCTCATAGCTGGTCCCTTTGTGATCAGAAGCCTTGCTGTCAGATGTGGTTTATAGTCATACCTAGAACTAGTTGGCACTGTGGTGCTGTTGGCACTTTTGTTATCAGCTGTTGGCACTTTTGCTATGAGCTGTTGGCACTTTTGCTATCAGCTGTTGTCAGTTTTGCTATCAGCTGTGGTGCTGTTGGCACTTTTGCTATCAACTGGTGTTGTTCGCAAGTTTCTATATAAACATGTATTTTTATACTTTCATAGTGTTTTTTTTTTAGTGGGGGGTCACTATTTGCTCATAGCTGGGACCCTTTGGGATCAGAAGCCTTGCTGTCATATGTAGTTTATAGTCATACCTAGGACTAGTTGGCACTGTGGTGCTGTTGGCACTTTTGTTATCAGCTCTCGGCACTTTTGCTATCAGCTGTGTGCACTTTTGCTATCAGCTGTGGTGCTGTTGGCACTTTTGCTATCAACTGGTGTTGTTCGCAAGTTTTTATATAAACATGTATTTTTATACATTCATAGTGTTTTTTTTTAGTGTGGGGTCACTATTTGCTCATAGCTGGGACCCATTGTGATCAGAAGCCTTGCTGTCAGATGTAGTTTATAGTCATACCTAGGACTAGTTGGCACTGTGGAGCTGTTTGCACTTTTGCTATCAGCTGTTGGCACTTTTGCTATCAGCTGTTGACACTTTTGCAATGAGCTGTTGGAACTTGTGCTATCAGCTGTGGTGCTGTTGGCACTTTTGCTATCAACTGGTGTTGTTCGCAAGTTTTTATATAAACATGTATTTTTATACATTCATAGTGATTTTTTTTTTTAGTGGGGGGTCACTATTTGCTCATAGCTGGGACCCTTTGTGATCAGAAGCCTTGCTGTCAGATGTAGTTTATAGTCATACCTAGGACTAGTTGGCACTGTGGTGTTGTTGGCACTTATGCTATCAGCTGTTGGCACTTTTGCTATCAGCTGTTGGCACTTTTGCTATCAGCTGTTGGCACTTTTGGTATCAGCTCTTCGCACTTTTGCTATCAGCTGTTGGCACTTTTGCTATCAGCTTTTGGCACTTTTGCTATCAGCTGTTGGCACTTTTGCTATCAGCTGTTGGCATTTTGGTATCATCTCTTGGCGCTTTTGCTATCAGCTGTTGTCACTTTTGCTATCAGGTTTTGGCACTTTTGGTATCAGCTGTTGGCACTTTTGCTATCAGCTGTTGGCACTTTTGCTATCAGCTGTTGGCACTTTTGCTACGAGCTGTGGTGCTGTTTGCAATTTTGCTATCAACTGGTGCTGTTCGCAAGTTTTTATATAAACATGTATTTTTATACATTCATAGTGTTTTTTTAGTGGGGGGTCACTATTTGCACATAGCTGGGACACTTTGTGATCAGAAGCCTTGCTGTCAGATGTAGTTTATAGTCATACCTAGGACTAGTTGGCACTGTGGTGCTTTTGGCACTTTTGCTATCAGCTGTAGGCACTTTTGCTATCAGCTGTTGGCACTTTTGCTATCAGCTGTTGGCACTTTTGCTATCAGCTGTGGTGCTGTTGGCACTTTTGCTATCAACTGGTGTTGTTCGCAAGTTTTTATATAAACATGTATTTTTATACTTTCATAGTGTTTTTTTTTTGTGGGGGGGTCACTATTTGCTCATAGCTGGGACCTTTTTGATCATACCTAGGACTGGTTGGCACTGTGGTGCTGTTGGCACTTTTGCTATCAGCTGTTCGCACTTTTGCTATCAGCTGTTGGCACTTATGCTATCAGCTGTTCGCACTTTTGGTATCATCTGTTGGCACTTTTGCTATCAGCTGTTGGCACTTTTTGTATCAGCTGTTGGCACTTTTGCTATCATCTTTTGGCAATATTGGTATCAACACCAGTTGATAGCAAACGTGCAAACAGCACAACAGCTGATAGCAAAAGTGCCAACAGCTGATAGCCAATGTGCAAACAGCTGATAGCAAAAGTGCCAACAGCTGGTAGCAAATGTGCCAACAGCTGATAGCAAAAGTGCCAACAGCTGATAGCAAAAGTGCCAACAGATGATACCAATAGTGCCAAAAGTTGACAGCAAAAGTGCCAACAGCAGATACAAAATGTGCCAACAGCTGATAGCAAAAGTGCCAACAGATGATACCAAAAGTGCGAACAGCTGATAGCAAAAGTACCAACAGCTGATAGCAAAAGTGCGAACAGCTGATAGCAAAAGTGCCAACAGCACCACAGAGCCAACTAGTCCAAGGTATGACTATAAACTACATCTGACAGCAAGGCTTCTGATCACAAAGGGTCCCAGTTATGAGCAAATAGTGACCCCCACTAAAAAAACAAACACTATGAATGTATAAAAATATCTGTTTATATAAAAACTTGCGAACAACACCAGTTAATAGCAAAAGTGCCAACAGCACGACAGCTGATAGCAAAAGAGCCAACAGCTGATAGCACAAGTGCCAACAGCTGATAGCAAAAGTGCCAACAGCTGATATTAAAAGTGCCAACAGCTGTTACCAAAAGTGCCAAAATCTGATAGCAAAAGTGCCAACAGCTGATAGCAAAATTGCCAACAGCTTATAGCAAAAGTGCCAACAGCTGATAGCAAAAGTGCCAACATCTGATAGTAAAAGTGCCAACAGCTGATACCAAAAGTGCCAAAAGCTGATAGAAAAAGTGCCAACAGCTGATAGTAAAAGTGCCAACAGCTGATAGCAAAAGTTCCAACAGCACCACAGTGCCAACTAGTCCTAGGTATGAATATAAACTACATCTGACAGCAACGCTTCTGATCACAAAGGGTCCCAGCTATGAGCAAATAGTTACCCCCCACTAAACAAAAACACTATGAAAGTATAAAAATACATGTTTATAAAAAAACTTGCGAACAACACCAGTTGATAGCAAAAGTGCAAACAGCACCACAGCTGATAGCAAAAGTGCCAACAGCTGATAGCAAATGTGCCAACAGCTGATAGCAAAAGTGCCAACAGCTTATAGCAAAAGTGCCAACAGCTGATACCAAAAGTGACAAAAGCTGATAGCAAAAGTGCCAACAGCAGATAGCAAAAGTGCCAACAGCTGATAGCAAAAGTGCCAACAGCTTATAGCAAAAGTGCCAACATCTGATAGCAAAAGTGCCAACAGCTGATACCAAAAGTGACAAAAGCTGATAGCAAAAGTGCCAACAGCAGATAGCAAAATTGCCAACAGCTGATAGCAAAAGTGCCAACAGCTGATAGCAAAAGTTCCAACAGCACCACAGTGCCAACTAGTCCTAGGTAGGAATATAAACTACATCTGACAGCAAGGCTTCTGATCACTAAGGGTCCCAGCTATGAGCAAATAGTGACCCCCCACTAAAAAAAAACACTATGAAAGTATAAAAATACATGTATATATAAAAACTTGCGAACAACACCAATTGATAGCAAAAGTTCAAACAGCACCACAGCTGATAGCAAAAGTGCCAACAGCTGATAGCAAAAGTGCCAACAGCTGATAGCAAAAGTGCCAACAGCAGATAGCAAAAGTGCCAACAGCACCACATTGCCAACTAGTCCTAGTTATGAATATAAACTACATCTAACAAGGCTTCTGATCACAAAGGGTCCCAGCTATGAGCAAATATTGACCCCCCACTAAAAAATACACTATGAATGTATAAAAATACATGTTTATATAAAAACGTGCGAACAACACCAGTTGATAGCAAAAGTGCAAACAGCACCACAGCTGATAGCAAAAGTGCCAACAGCTGATAGCAAAAGTGCCAACAGCACCTCAGTGCCAACTAGTCCTAGGTATGACTATAAACTACATCTGACAGCAAGGCTTCTGATCACAAAGGGTCCCAGCTCTGAGCAAATAGTGACACCCCACTAAAAAAAAAACACTATGAAAGTATAAAAATATATTTTTATATAAAAACTTGCGAACAACACCAGTTGATAGCAAAAGTGCCAACAGCACCACAGCTGATAGCAAAAGTGTCTACAGCATATAGCAAAAGTGCCAACAGCTGATAGCAAAAGTGCTAACAGCTGATAGCAAAAGTGCCAACAGTACCACAGTGCCAACTAGTCTTAGGTATGACTATAAACTACATCTGACAGCAAGGCTTCTGATCACAAAGGGTCCCAGCTATGAGCAAATAGTGACCCCCCACTAAAAAAAAAAAACACTATGAAAGTATAAAAATACATGTTTATATAAAAACTGGCGAACAACACCAGTTGATAGGAAAAGTGCCAACAGCACCACAGCTGATAGCAAAAGTGCCAACAGCTGATAGCAAAAGTGCCAACAGCTGATAGCAAAAGTGCCAACAGCTGATAGAAAAAGTGCCAACAGCTGATAGCAAAAGTGCCAACAGCACCACAGTGCCAACTAGTCCTAGGTATGAATGTAACCTACATCTGACAGCAAGGCTTCTGATCACAAAGGGTCCCAGCTATGAGCAAATAGTGACCCCCCACTAAAAAAAAACACTATGAAAGTATTAAAATACATGTTTATATAAAAACTTGCGAACAACACCAGTTGATACAAAAGAGCCAACAGCACCACAGCTGATAGCAAAAGGGCCAACAGCTGATAGCAAAAGTGCCAACAACCTATAGCAAAAG
The DNA here is from genome assembly GCA_964036315.1 of Acanthosepion esculentum. NCBI lineage: Eukaryota > Metazoa > Mollusca > Cephalopoda > Sepiida > Sepiidae > Acanthosepion > Acanthosepion esculentum. Next base: position 88,841,210 of record OZ038509.1, read on the forward strand.
TGCCAACAGCTGATAGCAAAAGTGCCAACAGCACCACAGTGCCAACTAGTCCTAGGTATGACTATAAACTACATCTGACAGCAAGTCTTCTGATCACAAAGGGTCCCAGGTATGAGCAAAGAGTGACCCCCCACCAAAACAAAAAAAACACTATGAAAGTATGAAAATACATGTTTATATAAAAACTTGCGAACAACACCAGTTGATAGCAAAAGTGCAAACAGCACCAGAGCTGATAGCAAAAGTGCCAACAGGTGATAGCAAAAGTGCCAACAGCTGATAGCAAAAGTGCCAACAGCACCACAGTGCCAACTAGTCCTAGGTATGACTATAAACTACATCTGACAGCAAGGCTTCTGATCACAAAGGCTCCCAGCTATGAGCAAATAGTGACCCCCCACTAAAAAAAAACACTATGAAAGTATAAAAATACATGTTTCTATAAAAATTTGCGAACAACACCAGTTGATAGCAAAAGTGCCAAGAGCACCACAGCTGATAGCAAAAGTGCCAACAGCTGATAGCAAAAGTGCCAACAGCTGATAGCAAAGGTGCCAACAGCTGATAGCAAAAGTGGCAACAGCTGATAGCAAAAGTGCCAACAGCACCACAGTGCCAACTAGTCCTAGGTATGACTATAAACTACATCTGACAGCAAGTCTTCTGATCACAAAGTGTCCCAGCTATGAGGAAATAGTGACCCCCCACTAAAAAAAAAACACTATGAAAGTATAAAAATACATGTTTATATAATAACTTGCGAACAACACCAGTTGATAGCAAAAGTGCCAACAGCACAACAGCTGATAGCAAAACTGCCAACGGCTGATACCAAAAGTGCCAACAGCTGATAGCAAAAGTGCCAACAGCTGATAGCAAAAGTGCCAACAGCACCACTTTGCCAACTAATCCTAGGTATGACTATAAACTACATCTGAGAGCAAGGCTTCTGATCACAAAGGGTCCCAGCTATGAGCAAATAGTGACCTCCCACTAAAAAAAAACACTATGAATGTATAAAAATACATCTTTATATAAAACCTTGCGAAAAACACCAGTTGATAGCAAAAGTGCCAACAGCACCACAGCTGATAGCAAAAGTGCCAACAGCTGATAGCAAAAGTGCCAACAGCTGATAGCAAAAGTGCCAACAGCACCACTTTGCCAACTAGTCCTAGGTATGACTATAAACTACATCTGACAGCAAGGCTTCTGATCACAAAGGGTCCAAGCTATGAGCAAATAGTGACCCCCCACTAAAAAAAAACACTATGAATGTATAAAAATACATGTTTATATAAAAACTTGGGAACAACACCAGTTGATAGCAAAAGTGACAACAGCACCACAGCTTATAGCAAAAGTGCCAACAGCTGATAGCAAAAGTGCCAACAGCTTATAGCAAAAGTCCAACAGCTGATAGCAAAAGTGCCAACAGCTGATAGCAAAAGTGCCAACAGCACCACAGTGCCAACTAGTCCTAGGTATGATTATGAACTACATCTGACAGCAAGGCTTCTGATCACAAAGTGTCCCAGCTATGAGCAATTAGTGACCCCCCACTAAACAAAAAACACTATGAAAGTATAAAATACATGTTTATATAAAAACTTGCGAACAACACCAGTTGATAGAAAAAGTGCAAACAGCACCACAGATGATAGCAAAAGTGCCAACAGTTTATAGCAAAAGTTCCAACAGCTGATAGCAAAAGTGACAACAGCTGATAGCAAAAGTGCCAACAGCTGATAGCACAAGTGCCAACAGCACCACAGTGCCAACTAGTCCTAGGTATCACTATAAACTACTTCTGACAGCAAGGCTTCTGATCACAAAGGGTCCCAGCTATAAGCAAATAGTGACCCCCCACTAAAAAAAAACATTATGAAAGTATAAAAATACATGTTTATATAAAAACTTGCAAACAACACCAGTTGATATCAAAAGTGCCAACAGAACCACAGCTGATAGCAAAAGTGCCAACAGCTGATAGCAAAAGTGCCAACAGCTGATAGCAAAAGTGCCAACAGCTTATAGCAAAAGTGCCAACAGCACCACAGTGCCAACTAGTCCTAGGTATGACTATAAACTACATCTGACAGCAAGTCTTCTGATCACAAATGGTCACAGGTATGAGCAAATAGTGACCCCCCACCAAAAAAAAAAACACTATGAAAGTATAAAAATACATGTTTATATAAAAACTTGCGAACTACATCAGTTGATAGCAAAAGTGCCAACAGCAACACAGCTGATAGCAAAAGTGCCAACAGCTGATAGCAAAAGTGCCAACAGCTGACAGCAAAAGTGCCAACAGCACCACTTTGCCAACTAGTAGTAGGTATGACTATAAACTACATCTGACAGCAAGGCTTCTGATCACAAAGGGTCCAAGCTATGAGCAAATAGTGACCCCCCAGTAAGAAAAAACACTATGAATGTATAAAAATACATGTTTATATAAAAACTTGAGAACAACACCAGTTGATAGCAAAAGTGCCAACAGCACCACAGCTGATAGCAAAAGTGCCAACAGCTGATAGCAAAAGTGCCAACAGCTGATAGGAAAAGTGCCAACAGCACCACTTTGCCAACTAGTCCTAGGTATGATTATAAACTACATCTGACAGCAAGGCTTCTGATCACAAAGGGTCCAAGCTATGAGCAAATAGCGACCCCCCACTAAGAAAAAACACTATGAATGTATAAAAATACATGTTTATATAAAAACTTGAGAACAACACCAGTTGATAGCAAAAGTGCCAACAGCACCAAAGCTTATAGCAAAAGTGCCAACAGCTGATAGCAAAAGTGCCAACAGCTGATAGCAAAAGTGCCAACAGCTGATAGCAAAAGTGCCAACAGCTGATAGCAAAAGTGCCAAAAGATGATACCAAAAGTGCCAACAGCTGATAGCAAAAGTGCCAACATCTGATAGCAAAAGTGCCAAAAGCTGATAGCAAAAGTGCCAACAGCTGATAGCAAAAGTGCCAACAGCACCACAGTGCCAACTAGTCCTAGCTATGACTATGAACTACCTCTGAGAGCAAGGCTTCTGATCACAAAGTGTCCCCGCTATGAGCAATTAGTGACCCCCCACTAAACAAAAAACACTATGAAAGTATAAAATACATGTTTATATAAAAACTTGTGAACAACAGCAGTTGATAGCAAAAGTGCCAGCAGCTGATAGCAAAAGTGCCAAAAGCTGATAGCAAAAGTGCCAACAGCTGATAGCAAAAGTGCCAACAGCTGATAGCAAAAGTGCCAACAGCACCACAGTGCCAACTAGTCCTAGGTATGAATATAAACTACATCTGACAGCAAGGCTTCTGATCACAAAGGGTCCCAGCTATAAGCAAATAGTGACCCCCCACTAGAAAAAAAACATTATGAAAGTATAAAAATACATGTTTATATAAAAACTTGCAAACAACACCAGTTGATAGCAAAAGTGCCAACAGCACCACAGCTGATAGCAAAAGTGCCAACAGCTGATAGCAAAAGTGCTAACAGCTGATAGCAAAAGAGCCAACAGATGACACCAAAAGTTTCAACAGCTGATAGCAAAAGTGCCAACAGCTGATAGCAAAAGTGCCAACAGCTGATACCAAAAGTGCCAACAGCTGATAGCAAAAGTGCAAACAGCACCACAGTGCCAACTAGTCCTAGGTATGACTATAAACTACATCTGACAGCAAGGCTTCTGATCACAAAGGGTCCCAGCTATGAGCAAATAATGACCCCCCACTAAAAAAAACACTATGAAAGTATAAAAATACATGTTTATATAAAAACTTGCCAACAACACCAGTTGATAGTAAAAGTGCCAACAGCACCACAGCTGATAGCAAAATGCCAACAGCTGATAGCAAAAGTGCCAACAGCTGATACCAAAAGTGCCAACAGCTGATAGCAAAAGAGCCAACAGCTGATAGCAAAAGTGCCAACAGCACCAAAGTGCCAACTAGTCCTAGGTATGACTATAAACTACATCTGACAGCAAGGCTTCTGATCACAAAGGGTCCCAAATATGAGCAAATAGTTATCCCCCACTAAAAAAAAAACACTATGAAAGTATAAAAATACATGTTTATATAAAAACTTGTGAACAACACCAGTTGATAGCAAAAGTGCCAACAGCACCACAGGTGATAGCAAAAGTGCCAACAGCGCCACAGTGCCAACTAGTCCTAGGTATGACTATAAACTACATGTGACAGCAAGGCTTCTGATAACAAAGGGTCCCAGCTATGAGCAAATAGTGACCCCCCCACTAAAAAAAAACAATATGAAAGTATAAAAATACATGTTTATATAAAAACTTGCGAACAACACCAGTTGATAGCAAAAGTGCCAACAGCACCACAGCTGATAGCAAAAGGGCCAACAGCTGATAGCAAAAGTGCCAACAGCTGATAGCAAAAGAGCCAACAGCTGATAGCAAAAGTGCCAACAGCACCAGAGTGCCGACTAATCCTAGGTATGATTATAAACTACATCTGACAGCAAGGCTTCTGATCACAAAGGGTCCCAGCTATTAGCAAATAGTGACCCCCCACTAAAAAAAGCACTATGAAAGTATAAAAATACATGTTTATATAAAAACTTGCCAACAACACCAGTTGATAGTAAAAGTGCCAACAGCACCACAGCTGATAGCAAAAGTGCCAACAGCTCATAGCAAAAGTGCCAACAGCTGATACCAAAAGTGCCAACAGCTGATAGCAAAAGTGCCAACAGCTGATAGCAAAAGTGCCAACAGCACCACAGTGCCAACTAGTCCTAGGTATGACTATAAACTACATCTGACAGCAAGGCTTCTGATCACAAAGGGTCCCAGCTATGAGCAAATAGTTACCCCCCACTAAAAAAAAAACACTATGAAAGTATAAAAATACATGTTTATGTAAAAACTTGCGAACAACACCAGTTGATAGCAAAAGTGCAAACAGCACCACTGCTGATAGCAAAAGTGCCAACAGCTGATAGCAAAAGTGCCAACAGCTGATAGCAAAAGTTCCAACAGCACCACAGTGCCAACTAGTCCTAGGTATGACTATAAACTACATCTGACAGCAAGGCTTCTGATCACAAAGGGTCCCAGCTATGAGCAAATAGTGACCCCCCACTAAAAAAAAAACACTATGAAAGTATAAAAATACATGTTTATATAAAAACTTGCGAACAACACCAGTTGATAATAAAAGTGCCAACAGCACCACAGCTGATAGCAAAATGCCAACAGCTGATAGCAAAAGTGCCAACAGCTGATACCAAAAGTGCCAACAGCTGATAGCAAAAGAGCCAACAGCTGATAGCAAAAGTGCCAACAGCACCAAAGTGCCAACTAGTCCTAGGTATGATTATAAACTACATCTGACAGCAAGGCTTCTGATCACAAAGGGTCCCAGCTATGAGCAAATAGTGACCCCCCACTAAAAAAAAACACTATGAAAGTATAAAAATACATGTTTATATAAAACCTTGCGAACAACACCAGTTGATAGCAAAAGTGCCAACAGCACCACAGCTGATAGCAAAAGTGACAACAGCTGATAGCAAAAGTGCCAACAGCTGATACCAAAAATGCCAACAGCTGATAGCAAAAGTGCAAACAGCACCACAGTGCCAACTAGTCCTAGGTATGACTATAAACTACATCTGACAGCAAGGCTTCTGATCACAAAGGGTCCCAAATATGAGCAAATAGTTACCCCCCACTAAAAAAAAAACACTATGAAAGTATAAAAATACATGTTTATATAAAAACTTGCGAACAACACCAGTTGATATCAAAAGTGCAAACAGCACTACAGGTGATAGCAAAAGTGCCAACAGCGCCACAGTGCCAACTAGTCCTAGGTATGACTATAAACTACATGTGACAGCAAGGCTTCTGATAACAAAGGGTCCCAGCTATGAGCAAATAGTGACCCCCCCACTAAAAAAAAACAATATGAAAGTATAAAAATACATGTTTATATAAAAACTTGCGAACAACACCAGTTGATAGCAAAAGTGCCAACAGCACCACAGCTGATAGCAAAAGGGCCAACAGCTGATAGCAAAAGTGCCAACAGCTGATAGCAATAGAGCCAACAGCTGATAGCAAAAGTGCCAACAGCACCAGAGTGCCGACTAATCCTAGGTATGATTATAAACTACATCTGACAGCAAGGCTTCTGATCACAAAGGGTCCCAGCTATTAGCAAATAGTGACCCCCCACTAAAAAAAGCACTATGAAAGTATAAAAATACATGTTTATATAAAAACTTGCCAACAACACCAGTTGATAGTAAAAGTGCCAACAGCACCACAGCTGATAGCAAAAGTGCCAACAGCTCATAGCAAAAGTGCCAACAGCTGATACCAAAAGTGCCAACAGCTGATAGCAAAAGTGCCAACAGCTGATAGCAAAAGTGCCAACAGCACCACAGTGCCAACTAGTCCTAGGTATGACTATAAACTACATCTGACAGCAAGGCTTCTGATCACAAAGGGTCCCAGCTATGAGCAAATAGTTACCCCCCACTAAAAAAAAAAAAAATGAAAGTATAAAAATACATGTTTATGTAAAAACTTGCGAACAACACCAGTTGATAGCAAAAGTGCAAACAGCACCACAGCTGATAGCAAAAGTGCCAACAGCTGATAGGAAAAGTGCCAACAGCTGATAGCAAAAGTGCCAACAGCACCACAGTGCCAACTAGTCCTAGGTATGACTATAAACTACATCTGACAGCAAGTATTCTGATCACAAAGGGACCCAGCTATGAGTAAATAGTGCCCCACCACTAAAGAAAAACACTATGAAAGTATAAAAATACATGTTTATATAAAAACTTGCGAACAACACCAGTTGATAGCAAAAGTGCCAACAGCACTACAGCTGATAGCAAAAGTGCCAACAGCTGATAGCAAATGTGCCAACAGCTGATACCAAAAGTTCCAACAGCTGATAGCAAAAGTGCCAACAGCTGATAGCGAAAGTGCCAACAGCACCGCATTGCCAACTAGTCCTAGGTATGAATATAAACTACATCTGACAGCAAGGCTTCTGATCAAAAAGTGTCCCAGCTATGAGCAAAGAGAGACCCCCACTAAAAAAAAAAACACTATGAATGTATAAAAATACATGTTTATATAAAAACTTGCGAACAACACCAGTTGATAGCAAAAGTGCCAACAGCACCACAGCTGATAGCAAAAGTGCCAACAGCTGATAGCAAAAGTGACAACAGCTGATAGCAAAAGTGCCAAAAGCAGATTGCAAAAGTGCCAACAGCTCATAGCAAAAGTGCCAACAGCTGATACCAAAACTGCCAACAGCTGATAGCAAAAGTGCCAACAGCTGATAGCAAAAGTGCCAACAGCACCACAGTGCCAACTAGTCCTAGGTATGACTATAAACTACATCTGACAGCAAGGCTTCTGATCACAAAGGGTCCCAGCTATGAGCAAATAGTTACCCCCCACTAAAAAAAAAAAAAATGAAAGTATAAAAATACATGTTTATGTAAAAACTTGCGAACAACACCAGTTAATAGCAAAAGTGCAAACAGCACCACAGCTGATAGCAAAAGTGCCAACAGCTGATAGCAAAAGTGCCAACAGCTGATAGCAAAAGTGCCAACAGCACCACAGTGCCAACTAGTCCTAGGTATGATTATAAACTACATCTGACAGCAAGTATTCTGATCACAAAGGGACCCAGCTATGAGTAAATAGTGCCCCACCACTAAAGAAAAACACTATGAAAGTATAAAAATACATGTTTATATAAAAACTTGCGAACAACACCAGTTGATAGCAAAAGTGCCAACAGCACTACAGCTGATAGCAAAAGTGCCAACAGCTGATAGCAAATGTGCCAACAGCTGATACCAAAAGTTCCAACAGCTGATAGCAAAAGTGCCAACAGCTGATAGCGAAAGTGCCAACAGCACCGCATTGCCAACTAGTCCTAGGTATGAATATAAACTACATCTGACAGCAAGGCTTCTGATCAAAAAGTGTCCCAGCTATGAGCAAAGAGAGACCCCCACTAAAAAAAAAAACACTATGAATGTATAAAAATACATGTTTATATAAAAACTTGCGAACAACACCAGTTGATAGCAAAAGTGCCAACAGCACCACAGCTGATAGCAAAAGTGCCAACAGCTGATAGCAAAAGTGCCAACAGCTGATAGCAAAAGTGCCAAAAGCAGATTGCAAAAGTGCCAACAGCTCATAGCAAATGTGCCAACAGCTGATGGCAAAAGTGCCAACAGCTGATAGTAAAAGAGCCAACAGCACCACAGTGCCAACTAGTCCTAGGTATGACTATAAACTCCATTTGACAGCAAGGCTTCTGATCACAAAGGGTCCCAGCTATGAGCAAATAGTGACCCCCCACTAAAAAAAAACACTATGAAAGAATAAAAATACATTTTTATATAAAAACTTGCGTACAACACCAGTTGATAGCAAAAGTGCCAACAGCACCACAGCTGATAGCAAAAGTGCCAACAGCTGATAGCAAAAGTGCCAACAGCTGATAGGAAAAGTGCCAAAAGCTGATAGCAAAAGTGCCAACAGCTGATAGCAAAAGTGCCAACAGCTGATAGCAAAAGTGCCAACAGCTGGTAGCAAAAGTGCCAACAGATGATAGCAAAAGTGCCAACAGCACCACAGTGCCAACTAGTCCTAGGTATGACTATAAACTACATCTGACAGCAAGGCTTCTGATCACAAAGGGGCCCAGCTATGAGCAAATAGTGATCCCCCACTAAAAAAAAAACACTTTGAAAGTATAAATATACATGTTTATATAAAAACTTGCGAACAACACCAGTTGATAGCAAAAGTGCCAACAGCACCACAGCTGATAGCAAAAGGGGCCAACAGCTGATAGCAAAAGTGCCAACAGCTGATAGCAAAAGTGCCAACAGCTGATAGCAAAAGTGCCAACAGCACCACATTGCCAACTAGTTCTAGGTATGATTATAAACTACCTCTGACAGCAAGGCTTCTGATCTCAAAGGGTCCCAGCTATGAGCAAATAGTAACCCCCCACTAAAAAAAAAAACACTATGAAAGTATAAAAATACATGTTTATATAAAAACTTGCGAACAACACCAGTTGATAGCAAAAGTGCCAACAGCACCACAGTTGATAGCAAAAGTGCCAACAGCTGATAGCAAAAGTGCCAACAGCTGATAGCAATAGTGCCAACCGCTGATAGCAAAAGAGCCAACAGCTGTTAGCAAAAGTGCCAACAGCACCACAGTGCCAACTAGTCCTAGGTATGATTATAACCTACATCTGACAGCAAGGCTTCTGATCACAAAGGGTCCCAGCTATGAGCAAATAGTGACCCCCCACTAAAAAAAAAACACTATGAAAGTATAAAAATACATGTTTATATAAAAACTTTCGAACAACACCAGCTGATAGCAAAAGTGCCAACAGCTGATAGCAAATGTGCCAACAGGTGATACCAAAAGTGCCAACAGCTGATACCAAAAGTTCCAACAGCTGATAGCAAAAGTGCCAACAGCTGATAGCAAAAGTGCCAACAGCTGAGAGCAAAAGTGCCAACAGCACCACATTGCCAACTAGTCCTAGGTATGACTATAAACTACATCTGACAGCAAGGCTTCTGATCACAAAGAGTCCCAGCTATGAGCAAATAGTGACCCCCCACTAAAAAAAAAACAGTATGAATGTATGAAAATACATGTTTATATAAAAACTTGCGAACAACACCAGTTGATAGCAAAAGGGCAAACAGCACAACAGCTGATAGCAAAAGTGCCAACAGTAGATAGCAAAAGTGCCAAAAGCTGATAGCAAAAGTGCCAACAGCTGATAGCAAAAGTGCCAACAGATGATACCAAAAGTCCCAACAGCTGATAGCAAAAGTGCCAACAGCTGATACCAAAAGTGCCAAAAGCTGATAGCAAAAGTGCCAACAGCTGATAGCAAAAGTTCCAACAGCACCACAGTGCCAACTAGTCCTAGGTATGACTATAAACTACATCTGACAGCAAGTCTTCTGATCACAAAGTGTCCCAGCTATGAGCAAATAGTGACCCCCCACTAAAAAAAAAACACTATGAATTATAAAAATACATGTTTATATAAAAACTTGCGAACAACACCAGTTGATAGCAAAAGGGCAAACAGCACAACAGCTAATAGCAAAAGTGCCAACAGTAGATAGCAAAAGTGCCAAAAGCTGATAGCAAAAGTGCCAACAGCTGATAGCAAAAGTGCCAACAGCTGATAGCAAAAGTGCCAACAGATGATACCAAAAGTGCCAACAGCTGATAGCAAAAGTGCCAACACCTGATAGCAAAAGTGCCAACAGCTGATAGCAAAAGTGCCAACAGCTGATACCAAAAGTGGCAAATTTGATAGCAAAAGTGCCAACAGCTGATAGCAAAAGTGCCAACAGCACCACAGCTGATAGCAAAAGTGCCAACAGCTGATAGCAAAAGTGCCAACTGCACCACATTGCCAACTAGTCCTAGGTATGACAATAAACTACATCTGACAGGAAGACTTCTGTTCACAAATGGTCCCAGCTATGAGCAAATAGTGATCCCCCACTAAAAAAAAACACTATGAATGTATAAAAATACATGTTCATATAAAAACTTGCGAACAACACCAGTTGATAGCAAAAGTGCCAACAGCACCACAGCTGATAGCAAAAGTGCCAACAGCTGATAGCAAAAGTGCCAACAGCTGATAGCAATAGTGCCAACAGATGATACCAAAAGTGCCAAAAGCTGATAGCAAAAGTGCCAACACCTGATAGCAAAAGTGCCAACAGCTGATAGCAAAAGTGCCAACAGCTGATAGAAAAGTGCCAACAGCTGATACCAAAAATGGCAAAATCTGATAGCAACAGTGCCAACAGCTGATAGCAAAAGTGCCAACAGCACCACAGTGCCAACTAGTCCTAGGTATGACTATAAACTACATCTGACAGCAAGGCTTCTGATCACAAAGGGTCCCAGCTATGAGCAAATAGTTACCCCCCACTAAAAAAAAACACTGTGAAAGTATAAAAATACATGTTTATATAAAAACTTGCGAACAACACCAGTTGATAGCAAAAGTGCCAACAGCACCACAGCTGATAGCAAAAGTGCCAACAGCTGATAGCAAATGTGCCAACAGCTGATACCAAAAGTGCCAAAAGCTGATAGCAAAAGTGCCAACAGCTGATAGCAAAAGTGCCAACAGCTGATAGCAAAAGTTCCAACAGCTGATACCAAAAGTGCCAACAGCTGATAGGAAATGTGCCAACAGCTGATAGCAAAAGTGCCAACAGATGATACCAAAAGTGCCAACAGCTGATAGCAAAAGTGTCATCAGCTTATATCAAAAGTGCCAACAGCTGATAGCAAAAGTGCCAACAGCTGATAGCAAAAGTGCCAAGAGCTGATACCAAAAATGGCAAAATCTGATAGCAAAAGTGCCAACAGCTGATAGCAAAAGTGCCAACAGCTGATAGTAAAGTGCCGACACCACCACAGTGCCAACTAGTCCTAGGTATGACTATAAACTACATCTGACAGCAAGGCTTCTGATCACAAAGGGTCCCAGCTATGAGCAAATAGTTACCCCCACTAAAAAAAAACACTATGAAAGTATAAAAATACATGTTTATTTAAAAACATGCGAACAACACCAGTTGATAGCAAAAGTGCAAACAGCTGATAGCAAAAGTGCCAACAGCTGATACCAAAAGTGCCAACAGCTGATAGCAAAAGTTCCAACAGCTGATAGCAAAAGTGCCAACAGCTGATAGCAAAAGTACCAACAGCTGAGAGCAAATGTGCCAACAGCACCACATTGCCAACTAGTCCTATGTATGACTATAAACTACATCTGACAGCAAGGCTTCTGATCACAAAGGGTCCCAGCTATGAGCAAATACTGACCCCCCCACGAAACAAAAACACTATGAATGTATAAAAATACATGTTTATATAAAAACGTGCGAACAACACCAGTTGATAGCAAAAGTGCAAACAGCACCACAGCTGATAGCAAATGTGCCAACAGCTGATAGCAAAAGTGCCAACAGCTGATAGCAAAAGTGCCAACAGATGATACCAAAAGTGCCAACACCTGATAGCAAAAGTGCCAACAGCTGATAGCAAAAGTGCCAACAGCTGATAGTAAAAGTGCCAACAGCTGATACCAAAAGTGGCAAAAGCTGATAGCAAAAGTGCCAACAGCTGATAGCAAAAGTGCCAACAGCACCACAGTGCCAACTAGTCCTATGTATGACTATAAACTACATCTGACAGCAAGGCTTCTGATCACAAAGGGTCCCAGCTATGAGCAAATAGTGACCCCCCACTAAAAAAAAAGACTATGAAAGTATAAAAATACATGTTTATATAAAAACTAGCGTACAACACCAGTTGATAGCAAAAGTGCCAACAGCACCACAGCTGATAGCAAAAGTGCCAACAGCTGATAGCACAAGTGCCAACAGCTGATAGCAAAATGCCAACAGCTGATAGCAAAAGTGCCAACAGCTGATACCAAAAGTGCCAACAGCTGATATCAAATGTGCCAACAGCTGATGGCGAAAGTGCCAACAGATGATACCAAAAGTGCCAACAGCTGATAGCAAACGTGCAATCAGCTGATATCAAAAGTGCCAACAGCTGATAGCAAAAGTGCCAACAGCTGATACCAAAATGCCAAAAGCTGATAGCAAAAGTTCCAACAGCTGATAGCAAAAGTGCCAACAGCTGATAGCAAAAGTGTCAACAGCACCACATTGCCAACTAGTCCTAGGTATGACTATAAACTACATCTGACAGCAAGGCTTCTGATCACAAAGGTTCCCAGCTATGAGCAAATAGTGACCCCCCACTAAAAAAAAAACACTATGAAAGTATAAAAATACATGTTTATATAAAAACTTGCGAACAACACCAGTTGATAGCAAAAGTGCCAACAGCACCACAGCTGATAGCAAAATTGCCAACACCTGATAGCAAAAGTGCCAAGAGCTGATAGCAAAAGTGCCAACAGCACCACAGTGCCAACTAGTCCTAGGTATGACTAAAAACTACATCTGACAGCAAGGCTTCTGATCACAAAGGGTCCCAGCTATGAGCAAATAGTGACCCCCCACTAAAAAAAACACTATGAAAGTATATAAATACAAGTTTATATAAAAACTTGCGAACAACACCAGTTGATAGCAAAAGTGCCAACAGCACCACAGCTGATACCAAAAGTGCCAACAGCTGATAGCAAAAGTGCCAACAGCTGATAGCAAAAGTGCCAACAGCTGATACCAAAAGTGCCAACAGCTGATAGCAAAAGTGCCAACAGCACCACAGCTGATAGCAAAATTGCCAGCACCTGATAGCAAAAGTGCCAAGAGCTGATAGCAAAAGTGCCAACAGCACCACAGTGCCAACTAGTCCTAGGTCTGACTAAAAACTACATCTGAAAGCAAGGCTTCTGATCACAAAGGGTCCCAGCTATGAGCAAATAGTGACCCCCACTAAAAAAAAAAAAAATTATGAAACTATAAAAATACATGTTTATATTAAAACTTGCGAACAACACAAGTTGATAGCAAAAGTGCCAACAGCACAACAGCTGATAGCAAAAGTGCCAACAGCTGATAGCAAAAGTGCCAAGAGCTGATAGCAAAAGTGCCAACAGCACCACAGTGCCAACTAGTCCTAGGTATGACTAAAAACTACATCTGACAGCAAGGCTTCTGATCACAAAGGGTCCCAGCTATGAGCAAATAGTGACCCCCCACTAAAAAAAACACTATGAAAGTATATAAATACAAGTTTATATAAAAACTTGCGAACAACACCAGTTGATAGCAAAAGTGCCAACAGCACCACAGCTGATAGCAAAAGTGCCAACAGCTGATACCAAAAGTGCCAACAGCTGATAGCAAAAGTGCCAACAGCTGATAGCATTAGTGACAACAGCACCACAGTGCCAACTAGTCCTAGGTTTGACTATAAACTACATCTGACAGCAAGGCTTCTGATCACCAAGGGTCCCAGCTATGAGCAAATAGTGACCCCCCACTAAAAAAAAAACATTATGAAAATATATAAATACATGTTTATATAAAAACTTGCGAACAACACCAGTTGATAGCAAAAGTGCCAACAGCACCACAGCTGATAGCAGTAGTGCCAACAGCTGATAGCCAATGTGCAAACAGCTGATAACAAAAGTGCCAACAGCTGATAGCAAATGTGCCAACAGCTGATAGCAAAAGTGCCAACAGCTGATAGCAAAAGTGCCAACAGCACCACAGTGCCAACTAGTCCTAGGTATGACTTTAAACTACATCTGACAGCAAGACTTCTGTTCACAAAGGGTCCCAGCTATGAGCAAATAGTGACCCCCCACTAAAAAAAAACACTATGAATGTATAAAAATACATGTTTATATAAAAACTTGCGAACAACACCAGTTGATAGCAAAAGTGCCAACAGCACCACAGCTGATAGCAAAAGTGCCAACAGCTTATAGCAAAAGTGCCAACAGCTGATAGCAAAAGTGCCAACAGATGATACCAAAAGTGCCAACAGCTGATAGCAAAAGTGCCAACACCTGATAGCAAAAGTGCCAACAGCTTATAGCAAAAGTGCCAACAGCTGATAGAAAAGTGCCAACAGCTGATACCAAAAATGGCAAAACCTGATAGCAACAGTGCCAACAGATGATAGCAAAAGTGCCAACAGCTGATAGCAAAAGTGCCAACAGCTGATAGCAAAAGTTCCAACAGCTGATAGCAAAAGTGCCAACAACTGATAGCAAAAGTACCAACAGCTGAGAGCAAATGTGCCAACAGCACCACATTGCCAACTAGTCCTAGGTATGACTATAAACTACATCTGACAGCAAGGCTTCTGATCACAAAGGGTCCCAGCTATGAGCAAATAGTGACCCCCCACTAAAAAAAACTCTATGAATGTATAAAAATACATGTTTATATAAAAACTTGCGAACAACACCAGTTGATAGCAAAAGTGCCAACAGCACCACAGCTGATAGCAAAAGTGCCAACAGCTGATAGCAAAAGTGCCAACAGCTGATAGCAAAAGTGCCAAAAGCTGATAGCAAATGTGCCAACAGCTGATAGCAAAAGTGCCAACAGCTGATAGCAAAAGTGCCAACAGCACCACAGTGCCAACTAGTCCTAGGTATGACTATAAACTACATCTGACAGCAAGGCTTCTGATCACAAATGGTCCCAGCTATGAGCAAATAGTTACCCCCCACTAAAAAAAAACACTATGAAAGTATAAATATATATGTTTATATAAAAACTTGCGAACAACACCAGTTGATAACAAAAGTGCAAACAGCACCACAGCTGATAGCAAATGTGCCAACAGGTGATAGCAAAAGTGCCAACAGCTGATAGCAAAAGTGCCAACAGATGATACCAAAAGTGCCAACAGCTGATAGCAAAAGTGCCAACACCTGATAGCAAAAGGGCCAACAGCTGATAGCAAAAGTGCCAACAGCTGATACCAAAAGTGGCAAAAGCTGATAGTAAAAGTGCCAACAGCTGATAGCAAAAGTGCCAACAGCTGATAGCATAAGTGCCAACAGATGATAGCAAAAGTGCCAACAGCTGAGAGCAAAAGTGCCAACAGCTGATAGAAAAGTGCCAACAGCTGATACCAAAAATGGCAAAATCTGATAGCAAAAGTGACAACAGCTGATAGCAAAAGTGCCAACAGCTGATAGCAAATGTGTCAACAGCACCTCAGTGCCAACTAGTCCTAGGTATGACTACAAACTACATCTGACAGCAAGGCTTCTGATCACAAAGGGTCCCAGCTCTGAGCAAATAGTTACCCCCCACTAAATAAAAAAACACTGTGAAAGTATAAAAATACATGTTTATATAAAAACTTGCGAACAACACCAGTTGATAGCAAAAGTCCCAACAGCACCACAGCTGATAGCAAAAGTGCCAACAGCTGATAGCAAATGTGCCAACAGCTGATAACAATAGTGCCAAAAGCTGATAGCAAAAGTGCCAACAGCTGATAGCAAAATGCCAACAGCTGATAGCAAAAGTGCCAACAGCTGATAACAAAAGTGCCAACAGCTGATACCAAATGTGCCAACAGCTGATAGCGAAAGTGCCAACAGATGATACCAAAAGTGCCAACAGCTGATAGCAACCGTGCCATCAGCTGATATCAAAAGTGCCAACAGCTGATAGAAAAAGTGCCAACAGCTGATAGCAAAATGCCAAAAGCTGATAGCAAAAGTGCCAACAGCTGATAGAAAAAGTGCCAACAGCTGATAGCAAAAGTGTCAACCGCACCACATTGCCAACTAGTCCTAGGTATGACTATAAACTACATCTGACAGCAAGGCTTCTGATCACAAAGGTTCCCAGCTATGAGCAAATAGTGACCCCCCACTAAAAAAAAAACACTATGAAAGTATAAAAATACATGTTTATATAAAAACTTGCGAAGAACACCAGTTGATAGCAAAAGTGCCAACAGCACCAGAGCTGATAGCAAAATTGCCAACACCTGATAGCAAAAGTGCCAAGAGCTTATAGCATAAGTGCCAACAGCACCACAGTGCCAACTAGTCCTAGGTATGACTAAAAACTACATCTGACAGCAAGGCTTCTGATCACAAAGGGTCCCAGCTATGAGCAAATAGTGACCCCCCACTAAAAAAAACACTATGAAAGTATATAAATACAATTTTATATAAAAACTTGCGAACAACACCAGTTGATAGCAAAAGTGCCAACAGCACCACAGCTGATACCAAAAGTGCCAACAGCTGATAGCAAAAGTGCCAACAGCTGATAGCAAAAGTGCCAACAGCTGATACCAAAAGTGCCAAGAGCTGATAGCAAAAGTGCCAACAGCACCACAGCTGATAGCTAAATTGCCAACACCTGATAGCAAAAGTGCCAAGAGCTGATAGCAAAAGTGCCAACAGCACCACAGTGCCAACTAGTCCTAGGTATGACTAAAAACACTTTTGCTATCAGCTGTTGGCACTTTTGCTATCAGCTGTTGGCACTTTTGGTATCAGCTGTTGGCACTTTTGCTATCAGTTGTTGGCACTTTTTCTATCAGCTGTCGTGCTGTTGGCACTTTTGCTATCAACTGGTGTTCTTCGCAAGTTTTTTTATAAACATGTATTTTTATACATTCATAGCATTTTTTTTTTTAGTGGGGGGACACTATTTGCTCATAGCTGGGACCTGTTGTGATCAGAAGCCTCCCTTTCAGATGTAGTTTATAGTCATACCTAGGACTAGTTGGCACTGTGGTGCTGTTGGCACTTTTGCTATCAGCTTTTGGCACTTTTGGTATCAGCTGTTGGCACTTTTGCTATCAGCTGTTGGCACTTTTGCTATCAGCTGTTGGCACTTTTGGTATCATCTGTTGGCACTTTTGCTATCAGCTGTTGGCACTTTTGGTATCAGCTGTTGGCACTTTTGCTATCAGCTGTTGGCACGTTTGCTATCAGCTGTGGTGCTGTTGGCACTTTTGCTATCAACTCGTGTTGTTCGCAAGTTTTTATATAAACATTTATTTTTATACTTTCATAGTGTTTTTTTTTTAGTGGGTGGTCACTATTTACTCATAGCTGGGACCCTTTGTGATCAGAAGCCTTGCTGTCAGATGTAGTTTATAGACATACCTAGGACTAGTTGGCACTGTGGTGCTGTTGGCACTTTTGCTATCAGCTGTTGGCACTTTTGCTATCTGCTGTTGGCACTTTTGCTATCAGCTGTTGGCACTTTTGCTATCAGCTGTGGTGCTGTTTGCACTTTTGTTATCAACTGGTGTTGTTCGCAAGTTTTTATATAAACATGTATTTTTATACCTATAATAGTGATTTTTTTTTAGTGGGGCGTCACTATTTGCTCATAGCTGGGACCCTTTGTGATCAGAAGCCTTGCTGTCAGATGTAGTTTTTAGTCATACCTAGGACTAGTTGGCACTGTGGTGCTGTTGGCACTTTTGCTATCAGCTGTTGGCACTTTTGCTATCTGCTGTTGGAACTTTTGCTATCAGCTGTTGGCACTTTTGCTATCAGCTGTTGGCACTTTTGTTATCATCTGTGGTGCTGTTGGCACTTTTGCTATCATCTGTGGTGCTGTTGGCACTTTTGCTATCAACTGGTGTTCTTCACAAGTTTTTATATAAACATGTATTTTTATACATTCATAAAGTTTTTTTTTTAGTGGGGGGTCACTATTTGCTCATAGCTGGGACCCTTTGTGATCAGAAGCCTTGCTGTCATATGTAGTTTATAGTCATACCTAGGACTAGTTGGCAATGTGGTGCTGGTGGCACTTTTGCTATCAGCTGTTGGCACTTTTGCTATTAGCTGTTGGCACTTTTGCTATCAGCTGTTGGCACTTTTGCTATCAGCTGTGGTGCTGTTGGCACTTTTGCTATCAACTGGTGTTGTTCGCAAGTTTTTATATAAACATGTATTTTTATACTATCATAGTGTTTTTTTTTTTAATGGGTGGTCACTATTTGCTCATAGCTGGGACCATTTGTGATCAGAAAACTTGCTGTCAGATGTAGTTTATAATCATACCTAGGACTAGTTGGCACTATTGTGCTGTTGGCACTTTTGCTATCAGCTGTTGGCACATTTGCTATCAGCTGTGGTGCTGTTGGCACTTTTGCTATCAGCAGTTGGCACTTTTCCTATCAGCTGTTGGCACTTTTGGTATAATCTGTTGGCACTTTTGCTATCAGCTGTTGGCACTTTTGCTATCAGCTGTTGGCACTTTTGCTATCAGCTGTTGCACTTTTGCTATCAGCTGTTGGCATTTTGCTATCAGACTTTGGCACTTTTGGTATCAGCTGTTGGCACTTTAGCTATCAGCTGTTGGCACTTTTGCTATCAACTGATGTTGTTCGCAAGTTTTTATATAAACATGTATTTTATACTTTCATAGTGTGTTTTTTTTAGTGGGGGGGGTCACTATTTGCTCATAGCTGGACCCTTTGTGATCAGAAGCCTTGCTGTCAGATGTAGTTTATAGTCATACATAGGACTAG
This sequence comes from Acanthosepion esculentum, assembly GCA_964036315.1. Classification (NCBI taxonomy): domain Eukaryota; kingdom Metazoa; phylum Mollusca; class Cephalopoda; order Sepiida; family Sepiidae; genus Acanthosepion; species Acanthosepion esculentum. The sequence goes on from OZ038509.1 coordinate 88,860,300, forward strand.
TTGGCAATGTGGTGCTGTTGGCACTTTTGCTATCAGCTGTTGGCACTTTTGCTATCAGCTTTTGGCACATTTGCTATCAGCTGTTGGCACTTTTGCTATCAACTTGTGTTGTTCGCAAGTTTTTATATAAAGATGTATTTTTATACTTTCATAGTGTTTTTTTTTAGTGGGGGGTAACTATTTGCTCATAGATGGGACCCTTTGTGATCTGAAGCCTTGCTGTCAGTTGTAGTTTATAGTCATACCTAGGTCTAGTTGGCACTGTGATGCTGTTGGCACTTTTGCTATCAGCTGTTGGCACTTTTGCTATCAGCTGTTGGCACTTTTGGTATCAGCTGTTGGCACTTTTGCTATCAACTGTCGTGCTGTTGGCACTTTTGCTGTCAACTGGTGTTGTTCGCAAGTTTTTATATAAACATGTATTTTTATACTTTCATAGTGTGTTTTTTAGTGGGGGGTCACTATTTGCTCATAGCTGGGAACCTTTGTGATTAGAAGCCTTGCTGTCAGATGTAGTTTATAGTCATACCTAGGTCTAGTTGGCACTGTGGTGCTGTTGGCACTTTTGCTATCAGCTGTTGGCACTTTTGCTATCAGCTGTTGGCACTTTTGCTATCAGTTGTGGTGCTGTTGGCACTTTTGCTATCAACTGGTGTTGGTCGCAAGTTTTTATATAAACATGTATTTTTATACATTCATAGTGTTTTTTTTTTAGTGGGGGGTCACTATTTGCTCATAGTTGGGACCCTTTTTATGATCAGAAGCCTTGCTGTCAGACGTAGTTTATAGTCATACCTTGGACTAGGTGGCAATGTGGTGCTGTTGGCACTTTGCTATCAGCTGTTGGCACTTTTGCTATCAGCTGTTGGCACTTTTGCTATCAGCTGTTGGCACTTTTGGTATCAGCTGTTGGCACTTTTGCAATCAGCTGTTGGCATTTTGCTATCAGCTGTTGTCACTTTTGGTATCAGCTGTTGGCACTTTTGCTATCAGCTGTGGTGCTGTTGGCACTTTTGCTATCAACCGGTGTTGTTCACAAGTTTTTATATAAACATGTATTTTTATACTTTCATAGTGTTTTTTTTTTAGTGGGGGGTCACTATTTGCTCATAGCTGGGACCCTTTGTGATCAGAAGCCTTTCTGTCAGATGTAGTTTATAGTCATACCTAGTACTAGTTGGCACTGTGGTGCTGTTGGCACTTTTGCTATCAGCTGTTGGCACTTTTGCTATCAGCTGTTGGCACTTTTGCTCTCAGCTGTGGTGCTGTTTGCACTTTTGGTATCAACTGGTGTTGTTCGCAAGTTTTATATAAACATGTATTTTTATACTTTCATAGTATTTTTTTTTTTAGTGGGGGGTAACTATTTGCTCATAGCTGGGACCCTTTATGATCAGAAGCCTTGCTGTCAGATGTAGTTTATAATCATACATAGGACTAGTTGGCACTGTGGTGCTGTTGGCACTTTTGCTATCAGCTGTTGGCACTTTAGCTATCAGCTGTTGACACTTTTGCTATCAGCTGTTGGCACTTTTGGTATGAGCTGTTGGCACTTTTTCTATCAGGTGTTGTCACTTTTGCTATCAGCTGTGGTGCTGTTGGCACTTTTGCTGTCAACTGGTGTTGTTCGCAAGTTTTTATATAAAAATGTATTTTTATACTTTCATAGTGTTTTTTTTAGTGGGGGTCACTATTTGCTCATAGCTGGGACCCTTTGTGATCAGAAGCCTTGCTGTCAGATGTAGATTATAGTCATACCTAGGTCTAGTTGGCACTGTGGTGCTGTGGGCACTTTTGCTATCAGATGTTGGCACTTTTGCTATCAGCTGTTGGCACTTTTGCTATCAGCTGTTGGCACTTTTGGTATACGCTGTTGGCACTTTTGCTATCAGCTGTCGTGCTGTTGGTACTTTTGCTGTCAATTGGTGTTGTTCGCAAGTTTTTATATAAACATGTATTTTTATACTTTCATAGTGTGTTTTTTAGTGGGGGGTCACTATTTGCTCATATCTGGGAACCTTTGTGATCAGAAGCCTTGCTGTCACATGTAGTTTATAGTGATACCTAGGTCTAGTTGGCACTGTGGTGCTGTTGGCACTTTTGCTATCAGCTGTTGGCACTTTTGCTATCAGCTGTTGGCACTTTTGCTATCAGCTGTTGGCACTTTTGCTATCAGTTGTGGTGCTGTTGGCACTTTTGCTATCAACTGGTGTTGGTCTCAAGTTTTTATATAAACATGTATTTTTATACATTCATAGTGTTTTTTTTTAGTGGGGGGTCACTATTTGCTCATAGTTGGGACCCTTTGTGATCAGAAGCCTTGCTGTCAGATGTAGTTTATAGTCATACCTTGGACTAGGTGGCAATGTGGTGCTGTTGGCACTTTGCTATCAGCTGTTGGCACTTTTGCTATCAGCTGTTGGCACTTTTGCTATGAGCTGTTGGCACTTTTGGTATCAGCTGTTGGCACTTTTGCAATCAGCTGTTGGCATTTTGCTATCAGCTGTTGTCACTTTTGGTATCAGCTGTTGGCACTTTTGCTATGAGATTTTGGCACATTTGGTATCAGCTGTTGGCACTTTTGCTATCAGCTGTTGGCACTTTTGCTATCAGCTGTGGTGCTGTTGGCACTTTTGCTATCAACCGGTGTTGTTCACAAGTTTTTATATAAACATGTATTTTTATACTTTCATAGTGTTTTTTTTTTAGTGGGGGGTCACTATTTGCTCATAGCTGGGACCCGTTGTGATCAGAAGCCTTGCTGTCAGATGTAGTTTATAGTCATACCTAGTACTAGTTGGCACTGTGGTGCTGTTGGCACTTTTGCTATCAGCTGTTGGCACTTTTGCTATCAGCTGTTGGCACTTTTGCTATCAGCTGTGGTGCTGTTTGCACTTTTGTTATCAACTGGTGTTGTTCGCAAGTTTTATATAAACATGTATTTTTATACTTTCATAGTATTTTTTTTTTTAGTGGGGGGTAACTATTTGCTCATAGCTGGGACCCTTTCTGATCAGAAGCCTTGCTGTCAGATGTAGTTTATAATCATACCTAGGTCTAGTTGGCACTGTGGTGCTGTTGGCACTTTTGCTATCAGCTCTTGGCACTTTTGCTATCAGCTGTTGGCACTTTTGCTATCAGCTGTTGGCACTTTTGCTATCAGCTGTTGGCACTTTTGGTATGAGCTGTTGGCACTTTTGCTATCAGGTGTTGTCACTTTTGCTATCAGCTGTGGTGCTGTTGGCACTTTTGCTGTCAACTGGTGTTGTTCGCAAGTTTTTATATAAAAATGTATTTTTATACTTTCATAGTGTTTTTTTTAGTGGGGGGTCATTATTTGCTCATAGCTGGGACCCTTTGTGATCAGAAGCCTTGCTGTCAGATGTAGTTTATAGTCATACCTAGGTCTAGTTGGCACTGTGGTGCTGTTGGCACTTTTGCTATCAGCTCTTGGCACTTTTGCTATCAGCTGTTGGCACTTTTGCTATCAGCTGTTGGCACTTTTGGTATCAGCTGTTGGCACTTTTGCTATGAGCTTTTGGCACTTTTGGTATCAGCTGTTGGCACTTTTGCTATAAGCTGTTGGCACTTTTGCTATCAGCTGTGGCGCTGTTGGCACTTTTGCTATCAAATGGTGTTGTTCGCAAGTTTTTATATAAACATGTATTTTTATACTTTCATAGTGTTTTTTTTTTAGTGGGGGGTCACTATTTGCTCATAGCTGGGACCCTTTGTGATCAGAAGCCTTGCTGTCAGATGTAGTTTATAGTCATACCTAGGACTAGTTGGCACTGTGGTGCTGTTGGCACTTTTGCTATCAGCTGTTCGCACTTTTGCTATCAGCTGTGGTGCTGTTGGCACTTTTGCTATCAACTGGTGCTGTTCGCAAGTTTTTATATAAACATGTATTTTTATACTTTCATAGTGTTTTTTTTTTAGTGGGGGGTCACTATTTGCTCATAGCTGGGACCCTTTGTGATCAGAAGCCTTGCTGTCAGATGTAGTTTATAGTCATACCTAGTACTAGTTGGGACTGTGGTGCTGTTGGCACTTTTGCTATCAGCTGTTGGCACTTTTGCTCTCAGCTGTTGGCACTTTCGCTATCAGTTGTTGGCACTTTTGTTATCAGCTGTCGTGCTGTTGGCAGTTTTGTTGTCAACTGGTGTTGTTCACCAGTTTTTTTAATAACATGTATTTTTATACATTCATAGCATTTTTTTTTTTAGTGGGGGGACACTATTTGCTCATAGCTGGGACCCGTTGTGATCAGAAGCCTCTCTTTCAGATGTAGTTTATAGTCATACCTAGGACTAGTTGGCACTGTGGTGCTGTTGGCACTTTTGCTATCAGCTTTTGGCACTTTTGGTATCAGCTGTTGGCACTTTTGCTATCAGCTGTTGGCACTTTTGCTATCAGCTGTTGGCATTTTGGTATCATCTGTTGGCACTTTTGCTATCAGCTGTTGGCACTTTTGGTATCAGCTGTTGGCACTTTTGGTATCAGCTGTTGGCACTTTTGCTATCAGCTGTTGGCACTTTTGCTATCAGCTGTGGTGCTGTTGGCACTTTTGCTATCAACTGGTGTTGTTCGCAAGTTTTTATATAAACATTTATTTTTATACTTTCATAGTGTTTTTTTTTTAGTGGGTGGTCACTATTTACTCATAGCTGGGACCCTTTGTGATCAGAAGCCTTGCTGTCAGATGTAGTTTATAGTCATACCTAGGACTAGTTGGCACTGTGGTGCTGTTGGCACTTTTGCTATCAGCTGTTGGTACTTTTGCTATCTGCTGTTGGCACTTTTGCTATCAGCTGTTGGCACTTTTGCTATCAGCTGTGGTGCTGTTTGCACTTTTGCTATCAACTGGTGTTGTTCGCAAGTTTTTATATAAACATGTATTTTTATACCTATAATAGTGATTTTTTTTTAGTGGGGCGTCACTATTTGCTCATAGCTGGGACCCTTTGTGATCAGAAGCCTTGCTGTCAGATGTAGTTTATAATCATACCTAGGACTAGTTGGCACTGTGGTGCTGTTGGCACTTTTGCTATCAGCTGTTGGCACTTTTGCTATCTGCTGTTGGCACTTTTGCTATCAGCTGTTGGCACTTTTGCTATCAGCTGTTGGCACTTTTGCTATCATCGGTAGTGCTGTTGGCACTTTTGCTATCATCTGTGGTGCTGTTGGCACTTTTGCTATCAACTGGTGTTGTTCGCAAGTTTTTATATAAACATGTATTTTTATACATTCATAATGTTTTTTTTTTAGTGGGGGGTCACTATTTGCTCATAGCTGGGACCCTTTGTGATAAGAAGCCTTGCTGTCATATGTAGTTTATAGTCATACCTAGGACTAGTTGGCAATGTGGTGCTGGTGGCACTTTTGCTTTTCAGCTGATGGCACTTTAGCTATCAGCTGTTGGCACTTTTGCTATTAGCTGTTGGCACTTTTGCTATCAGCTGTTGGCACTTTTGCTATCAGCTGTGGTGCTGTTGGCACTTTTGCTATCAACTGGTGTTGTTCGCAAGTTTTTATATAAACATGTATTTTTATACTTTCATAGTGTTTTTTTTTTTAATGGGTGGTCACTATTTGCTCATAGCTGGGACCATTTGTGATCAGAAGACTTGCTGTCAGATGTAGTTCATAGTCATACCTAGGACTAGTTGGCACTATTGTGCGGTTGGCACTTTTGCTATCAGCTGTTGGCACTTTTGCTATCAGCTGTTGGCACATTTGCTATCAGCTGTGGTGCTGTTGGCACTTTTGCTATCAGCAGTTGGCACTTTTCCTATCAGCTGTTGGCACTTTTGGTATAATCTGTTGGCACTTTTGCTATCAGCTGTTGGCACTTTTGCTATCAGCTTTTGGCACTTTTGGTATCAGCTGTTGGCACTTTTGCTATGTGCTGTTGGCACTTTTGCTATCAGCTGTGGTGCTGTTGGCACTTTTGCTATCAACTGGTATTGTTCGCAAGTTTTTATATAAACATTTATTTTTATACTTTCATAGTGTTTTTTTTTAGTGGGGGGTCACTATTTGCTCATAGCTGGGACCCTTTGTGATCAGAAGCCTTTCTGTCAGATGTAGTTTATAGTCATACCTAGGACTAGTTGGCACTGTGGTGCTGTTGGCACTTTTGCTATCAGCTGTTGCACTTTTGCTATCAGCTGTTGGCATTTTGCTATCAGACTTTGGCACTTTTGGTATCAGCTGTTGGCACTTTAGCTATCAGCTGTTGGCACTTTTGCTATCAGCTGTTGGCATTTTTGCTATCAGCTTTTGGCACTTTTTGTATCAGCTGTTGGGACTTTTGCTATCAGCTGTTGGCACTTTTGCTATCAGCTGTTGGCACTTTCGCTATAAGCTGTTGGCACTTCTGCTATCAGCTTTTGGCACTTTTTGTATCAGCTGTTGGCACTTTTGCTATCAGCTGTTGGCACTTTTGCTATCAGCTTTTGGCACTTTTTGTATCAGCTGTTGGCACTTTTGCTATCAGCTGTTGGCACTTTTGCTATGTGCCGTTGGCACTTTTGCTATCAGCTGTGGTGCTGTTGGCACTTTTGCTATCAACTGGTGTTGTTCGCAAGTTTTTATATAAACATTTATTTTTATACTTTCATAGTGTTTTTTTTTAGTGGGGGGTCACTATTTGCTCATAGCTGGGACCCTTTGTGATCAGAAGCCTTTCTGTCAGATGTAGTTTATAGTCATACCTAGGACTAGTTGGCACTGTGGTGCTGTTGGCACTTTTGCTATCAGCTGTTGGCACTTTTGCTATCAGCTGTTGGCACTTTTGCTATAAGCTGTTGGCACTTTTGCTATCAGCTGTGGTGCTGTTGGCACTTTTGCTATCAACTGGTGTTGTTCGCAAGTTTTTATATAAACATGGATTTTTATACTTTCATAGTGTTTTTTTTTATTGGGGGGTCACTATTTGCTCATAGCTGGGACCCTTTTTGATCAGACGCCTTACTGTCAGATGTAGTTTATATTCCTACCTAGGACTATTTGGCACTGTGGTGCTGTTGGCACTTTTGCTATCAGCTGTTGGCACTTTTGCTATCAGCTGTTGGCTCTTTTGCTATCAGCTGTGGTGCTGTTTGCACTTTTGCTATCAACTGGTGTTGTTCGCAAGTTTTTATATAAACATGTATTTTTATACTTTCATAGTGTTTTCTTTTTTAGTGGGGGGTAACTATTTGCTCTATGGCACTTTAGCTGGGACCCTTTGTGATCAGACGCCTTGCTGTCAGATGTAGTTTATATTCCTACCTAAGACTATTTGGCACTGTGGTGCTGTTGGCACTTTTGCTATCAGCTGTGGTGCTGTTGGCACTTTTGCTATCAACTGGTGTTGTTCGCAAGTTTTTATATAAACATTTATTTTTATACTTTCATAGTGTTTTTTTTTTAGTGGGTGGTCACTATTTACTCATAGCTGGGATCCTTTGTGATCAGAAGCCTTGCTGTCAGATGTAGTTTATAGTCATACCTAGGATTAGTTGGCACTGTGGTGCTGTTGGCACTTTTGCTATCAGCTGTTGGCACTTTTGCTATCTGCTGTTGGCACTTTTGCTATCAGCTGTTGGCACTTTTGCTATCAGCCGTGGTGCTGTTTGCACTTTTGCTATCAACTGGTGTTGTTCGCAAGTTTTTATATAAACATGTATTTTTATACCTATAATAGTGATTTTTTTTTTAGTGGGGCGTCACTATTTGCTCATAGCTGGGACCCTTTGTGATCAGAAGCCTTGCTGTCAGATGTAGTTTATAGTCATACCTAGGACTAGTTGGCAATGTGGTGCTGGTGGCACTTTTGCTATCAGCTGATGGCACTTTAGCTATCAGCTGTTGGCACTTTTGCTATTAGCTGTTGGCACTTTTGCTATCAGCTGTATGCACTTTTGCTATCAGCTGTGGTGCTGTTGGCACTTTTGCTATCAACTGGTGTTGTACGCAAGTTTTTATATAAACATGTATTTTTATACTTTCATAGTGTTTTTTTTTTTAATGGGTGGTCACTATTTGCTCATAGCTGGGACCATTTGTGATCAGAAGACTTGCTGTCAGATGTAGTTTATAGTCATACCTAGGACTAGTTGGCACTATTGTGCTGTTGGCACTTTTGCTATCAGCTGTTGGCACTTTTGCTATCAGCTGTTGGCACTTTTGCTATCAGCGGTGGTGCTGTTGGCACTTTTGCTATCAGCAGATGGCACTTTTCCTATCAGCTGTTGGCACTTTTGGTATCATCTGTTGGCACTTTTGCTATCAGCTGTTGGCACTTTTGCTATCAGCTGTTGGCACTTTTGCTATCAGCTTTTGGCACTTTTGGTATCAGCTGTTGGCACTTTTGCTATGTGCTGTTGGCAAGGTTTTATATAAACATGTATTTTTATACTTTCATAGTGTTTTTTTTTTAATGGGTGATCACTATTTACTCAGAGCTGGGATCCTTTGTGATCAGAAGCCTTGCTGTCAGATGTAGTTTATAATCATACCTAGGACTAGTTGGCACTGTGGTGCTGTTGGCACTTTTGCTATAAGCTGTTGGCACTTTTGCTATCTGCTGTTGGCACTTTTGCTATCAGCTGTGGTGCTATTTGCACTTTTGCTATCAACTGGTGTTGTTCGCAAGTTTTTATATAAACATGTATTTTTATACATTCATAATGTTTTTTTTTTAGTGGGGCTTCACTATTTGCTCATAGCTGGGACCCTTTGTGATCAGAAGCCTTGCTGTCAGATGTAGTTTATAGTCATACCTAGGACTAGTTGGCAATATTGTGCTGTTGGCACTTTTGCTATCAGCTGTTGGCACTTTTGCTATCAGCTGTTGGCACTTTTGCTATCAGCGGTGGTGCTGTTGGCACTTTTGCTATCAGCAGTTGGAACTTTTCCTATCAGCTGTTGGCACTTTTGGTATCATCTGTTGGCACTTTTGCTATCAGCTGTTGGCACTTTTGCTATCAGCTGTTGGCACTTTTGCTATCAGCTTTTGGCACTTTTGGTATCAGCTGTTGGCACTTTTGCTATGTGCTGTTGGCACTTTTGCTATCAGCTGTTGGCTCTTTTGCTATCAGCTGTGGTGCTGTTTGCACTTTTGCTATCAACTGGTGTTGTTCGCAAGTTTTTATATAAACATGTATTTTTATACATTCATAGTGTTTTTTTTTTTAGTGGGTGGTCACTATTTGCTCATAGCTGGGACCCTTTGTGATCAGAATCCTTGCTGTGAGATGTAGTTTATAGTCATACCTAGGACTAGTTGGCACTGTGGTGCTGTTGGCACTTTTGCTATCAGCTGTTGGCACTTTTGCTATCAGCTGTGGGCACTTTTGCTATCAGCTGATTGCACTTTTGCTATCAGCTGTTGGCACTTTTGGTATTATCTGTTGGCACTTTTGCTATCAGCTGTTGGCACATTTGCTATCAGCTTTTGGCACTTTTGGTATCAGCTGTTGGCATTTTGCTATGAGCTGTTTGCACTTTTGCTATCAACTGGTGTTGTTCGCAAGTTTTTATATAAACATTTATTTTTATACTTTCATAGTGTTTTTTTTTAGTGGGGGGTCACTTCTCATAGGTGGGACTCTTTGTGATCAGAAGCCTTTCTGTCAGATGTAGTTTATAGACATACCTAGGACTAGTTGGCACTGTGGTGCTGTTGGCACTTTTGCTATCAGCTGATGGCACTTTTGCTATCAGCTGTTGGCACTTTTGCTATCAGCTGTTGGCACTTATGCTATCAGCTGTGGTGCAGCTGGCACTTTTGTATCAACTGGTGTTGTTCGCAAGTTTTTATATAAACATGTATTTTTATACTTTCATAGTGTTTTTTTTTTTAGTGGGTGGTCACTATTTGCTCAGAGCTGGGACCCTTTGTGATCAGAATCCTTGCTGTCAGATGTAGTTAATAGTCATACCTAGGACTAGTTGGCACTGTTGTGCTGTTGGCACTTTTGCTATCAGCTGTTGGCACTTTTGCTATCAGCTGTTGGCACTTTTGCTATCAGCTGTGGTGCTGTTGGCACTTTTGCTATCAGCAGTTGGCACTTTTGCTATCAGCTGTTGGCACTTTTGGTATCATCTGTTGGCACTTTTGCTATCAGCTGTTGGCACTTTTTGTATCAGCTGTTGGCTCTTTTGCTATCAGCTTTTGGCACTTTTGGTATCAGCTGTTGGCACTTTTGCTATCATCTGATTGCACTTTTGCTATCAGCTGTTGGCACTTTTGGTATCATCTGTTGGCACTTTTGCTATGAGCTGTTGGCACATTTGCTATCAGCTTTTGGCACTTTTGGTATCAGCTGTTGGCACTTTTGCTATGAGCTGTTGGCACTTTTGCTATCAGCTGTGGTGCTGTTGGCACTTTTGCTATCAACTGGTGTTGTTGGCAAGTTTTTATATGAACATTTATTTTTGTACTTTCATAGTGTTTTTTTTTAGTGGGGGGTCACTATTTGCTCATAGCTGGGACCCTTTGTGATCAGAAGCCTTTCTGTCAGATGTAGTTTATAGTCATACCTAGAACTAGTTGGCACTGTGGTGCTGTTGGCACTTTTGCTATCAGCTGATGGCACTTTTGCTATCAGCTGTTGGCACTTTTGCTATTAGCTGTTGGCACTTTTGCTATCAGCTGTTGGCACTTTTGCTATCAGCTGTGGTGCTGTTTGCACTTTTGCTATCAACTGGTTTTGTTCGCAAGTTTTTATATAAACATGTATTTTTATAATTTCATAGGCTTTTTTTTTTAGTGGGGGGTAACTATTTGCTCATAGCTGGGACCCTTTGTGATCAGAATCCTTGCTTTCAGATGTAGTTTATAGTCATACCTAGGACTAGTTGGAAATGTGGTGCTGTTGGCACTTTTGCTCTCAGCTGTTGGCACTTTTGCTATCAGCTGTTGGCACGTTTGCTATCAGCTGTGGTGCTGTTGGCACTTTTGCTATCAGCAGTTGGCACTTTTGCTATCAGCTGTTGGCACTTTTGGTATCATCTGTTGGCCCATTTGCTATCAGCTGTTGGCACATTTGCTATCAGCTGTTGGCACTTTTGCTATCAGCTTTTGGCACTTTTGGTATCAGCTGTTGGCACTTTTGCTATCAGCTGTTTGCACTTTTGCTATCAGCTGTTGGCACTTTTGGTATCATCTGTTGGCACTTTTGCTATCAGCTGTTGGCACATTTGCTATCAGCTTTAGGCACTTTTGGTATCAGCTGTTGGCACATTTGCTATGAGCTGTTGGCACTTTTGCTATCAGCTGTGGTGTTGTTGGCACTTTTGCTATCAACTGGTGTTGTTCGCAAGTTTTTATATAAACATGTATTTTTATACTTTCATAGTGTTTTTTTTTTAGTGGGGGGTCACTATTTGCTCATAGCTGGGACCCTTTGTGATCAGAAGCCTTTCTGTCAGATGTAGTTTATAGTCATACCTAGGACTAGTTGGCACTGTTGTGCTGTTGGCACTTTTGCTATCAGCTGTTGGCACTTTTGCTATCAGCTGTTGGCACTTTTGCTATCAGCTGTGGTGCTGTTGGCACTTTTGCTATCAGCAGTTGGCACTTTTGCTATCAGCTGTTGGAACTTTTGGTATCATCTGTTGGCACTTTTGTTATCAGCTGTTGGCACTTTTGCTATCAGCTGTGGTGCTGTTTGCACTTTTGCTATCAACTGGTGTTGTTCGCAAGTTTTTATATAAACATGTATTTTTATACTGTCATAATGTTTTTTATTTAGTGGGGGGTAACTATTTGCTCATAGCTGGGACCCTTTGTGATCAGAATCCTTGCTCTCAGATGTAGTTTATAGTCATACCTAGGACTAGTTGGCACTGTGGTGCTGTTGGCACTTTTGCTATCATCTGTTGGCACTTTTGCTATCAGCTGTTGGCACGTTTGCTATCAGCTGTTGGCACTTTTGCTATCATCTGTGGTGCTGTTGGCACTTTTGCTATCAACTGGTGTTGTTCGCAAGCTTTTATATAAACATGTATTTTTGTACATTCATAGTGTTTTTTTTTTAGTGGGGGGTCACTATTTGATCATAGCTGGGACCCTTTGTGATCAGAAGCCTTGCTGTCAGATGTAGTTTTTAGGCATACCTAGGACTAGTTGGCAATGTGGTGCTGTTGGCACTTTTGCTATCAGCTGTTGGCACTTTTCCATCCGCTGTTGGCACTTTTGCTATCAGATGTTGGCACTTATGCTATCAGCTGTGGTGCTGTTGGCACTTTTGCTATCAACTGGTGTTCGCAAGTTTTTATATGAACATGTATTTTTATACTTTCATAGTGTTTTTTTTTTAGTGGGTGGTCACTATTTGCTCATAGCTGGGACCCTTTGTGCTCAGAAGCCTTGCTGTCAGATGTAGTTCATAATCATACCTAGGACTAGTTGGCACTGTGGTGCTGTTGGCACTTTTGCTATCAGCTGTTGGCACTTTTGCTATCAGCTGTTGGCACTTTTGCTATCAGCTGTTGGCACTTTTGGTATCAGCTGTTGGCACTTTTGCTATCAGCTGTTGGCACTTTTGCTATCAGCTTTTGGCACTTTTGTTATGTGCTTTTGGCACTTTTGCTATCAGCTGTTGGCACTTTTGCTATCAGCTCTTGGCACTTTTGCTATCAGCTCTTGGCACTTATGCTATCAGCTGTGGTGCTGTTGGCACTTTTGCTATCAACTGGTGTTGTTCGCAAGTTTTTATATAAACATGTATTTTTATACTTTCATAGTGTTTTCTTTTAGTGGGGGGTCACTATTTGCTCATAGCTGGGACCCTTTGTGATCAGAAGCCTTGCTGTCAGATGTAATTTATAGTCATACCTAGGACTAGTTGGCACTGTGGTGCTGTTGGCACTTTTGCTATCAGCTTTTGGCACTTTTGCTATCAGCTGTTGGCACTTTTGCTATCAGCTTTTGGCACTTTTGGTATCAGCTATTGGCACTTTTGCTATCAGTTGTTGGCACTTTTGGTATCAGCTGTTGGCACTTTTGCTATCAGCTGTTGGCACTTTTGGTATCATCTGTTGGCACTTTTGCTATCAGCTGTTGGAACTTTTGCTATTAGCTGTTTGCACATTTGCTATCAGCTTTTTCCACTATTAATATCAGCTGTTGGCACTTTTGCTATCAGCTGTTGGCACTTTTGCTATCAGCTGTGGTGCTGTTGGCACTTTTGCTATCAACTGGTGTTGTTCGCAAGTTTTTATATAAAAATGTAGTTTTATACTTTCATAGTGTTTTCTTTTAGTGGGTGGTCACTATTTGCTCATAGCTGGGACCATTTGTGATCAGAAGCCTTGCTGTCAGTTGTCGTTTATAGTCATACCTAGGACTAGTTGGCACTGTGGCGCTGTTGGCACTTTTGCTATCAGCTGTTGGCACTTTTGCTATCAGCTCTTGGCACTTTCGCTATCAGCTTTTGGCACTTTTGCTATCAGCTGTGGTGCTGTTGGCACTTTTGCTATCAACTGGTGTTGTTCACAAGTTTTTATATAAACATATATTTTTATACTTTCATAGTGTTTTTTTTTAGTGGGGGTCACTATTTGCTCATAGCTGGGACCCTTTGTGCTCAGAAGCCTTGCTGTCAGATGTAGTTCATAGTCATACCTAGGACTAGTTGGCACTGTGGTGCTGTTGGCACTTTTGCTATCAGCTGTTGGCACTTTTGCTATCAGCTGTTGGCACTTTTGCTATCAGCTGTTGGCACTTTTGTTATCAGCTTTTGGCACTTTTGCTATCATCTGTTGGCACTTTTGCTATCATCTGTTGGCACTTTTGCTATCAGCTTTTGGCACTTTTGTTACGTGCTGTTGGCACTTTTGCTATCAGCTGTTGGCACTTTTGCTATCAGCTGTTGGCACTTTTGCTATCAGCTCTTGGCACTTGTGCTATCAGCTGTGGTGCTGTTGGCACGTTTGCTATCATCTGGTGTTGTTCGCAAGTTTTTATATAAACATGTATTTTTATACTTTCATAGTGTTTTTTTTTAGTGGGGGGTCAGTATTTGCTCATAGCTGGGACCCTTTGTGATCAGAAGCCTTGCTGTCAGATGTAATTTATAGTCATACCTAGGATTAGTTGGCACTGTGGTGCTGTTGGCACTTTTGCTATCAGCTTTTGGCACTTTTACTATCAGCTGTTGGCACTTTTGCTATCAGCTTTTGGCACTTTTTGTACCAGCTATTGGCACTTTTGCTATCAGCTGTTGGCACTTTTGCTATCAGTTGTTGGCACTTTTGGTATCAGCTGTTGGCACTTTTGCTATCAGCTGTTGGCACTTTTGGTATCATTTTTTGGCACTTTTGCTATCAGCTGTTGGAACTTTTGCTATTAGCTGTTTGGACATTTGCTATCAGCTTTTTCCACTTTTAATATCAGCTGTTGGCACTTTTGCTATCAGCTGTTGGCACTTTTGCTATCAGCTGTGGTGCTGTTGGCACTTTTGCTATCAACTGGTGTTGTTCGCACGTTTTTATATAAAAATGTAGTTTTATACTTTCATAGTGTTTTCTTTTAGTGGGGGTCACTATTTGCTCATAGCTGGGACCCATTGTGATCAGAAGCCTTGCTGTCAGATGTAGTTTATAATCATACCTAGGACTAGTTGGCACTGTGGTGTTGTTGGCACTTTTGCTATCAGCTGTTGGCACTTTTGCTATCAGCTGTTGGCACTTTTGCTATCAGCTGTTGACACTTTTGCTATCAGCTGTGGTGCTGTTTGCACTTTTGCTATCAACTGGTGTTGTTCGCAAGCTTTTATATAAACATGTATATTTATACTTTCATAGTGTTTTTTTTTAGTGGGGGGTAACTATTTGCTCATAGCTGGGACCCTTTGTGATCAGAAGCCTGGATGTCAGATGTAGTTTATAGTCATACCTTGGACTAGTTGGCACTGTGGTGCTGTTGGCACTTTTGCTATGAGCTGTTGGCACTTTTGCTATCAGCTGTTGGCACTTTTGCTATCAGCTGTGGTGCTGTTGGCACTTTTGCTATCAACTGGTGTTGTTCGCAATTTTTATATAAACATGTATTTTTATACATTCATAGTGTTTTTTTTTTAGTGGGGGGTCACTATTATCTCATAGCTGGGACCCTTTGTGATAAGAAGCCTTGCTGTCAGATGTAGTTTATAGTCATACCTAGGTCAAGTTGGCAATATGCTGCTGTTGGCTCTTTTGCTATCAGCTGTTGGCACTTTTGCTATCAGCTTTTGGCACTTTTGTTATCAGCTGTTGGCACTTTTGGTATCATCTGTTGGCACTTTTGCTATCAGCTGTTGGCACTTTTGCTATCAGCTGTGGTGCTGTTGGCACTTTTGTTATCAACTGGTGTTGTTCGCAATTTTTTATATAAACATGTATTTTTATACTTTCATAGTTCTTTTTTTAGTGGGGGGTCACTATTTGCTCATAGCTGGGACCCTTTGTGATCAGAAGCCTTGCTGTCAGATGTAGTTTATAGTCATACCTAGGACTCGTTGGCACTGTGGAGCTGTTGGCACTTTTGCTATAAGCTGTTGGCACTTTTGCTATCAGCTGTTGGCACTTTTGCTATCAGGTGTTGGCACTTTTGGTATCAGCTGTTGGCACTTTTGCTATCAGCTGTTTGCACTTTTGATATCAGCTGTGGTGCTGTTGGCACTTTTGCTATCAACTGGTGTTGTTCGAAAGTTTTTATATAAACATGTATTTTTATACTTTCACAGTGTTTTTTTTTTTTAGTGGGGTGTCACTATTTGCTCATAGCTGGGACCCTTTGTGATCAGAAGACTTGCTGTCAGATGTAGTTTATAGTCATACCTAGGACTAGTTGGCACTGTGGTGCTGTTCGCACTTTTGCTATCAGCTGTTGGCACTTTTGCTATCAGCTGTTGGCACTTTTGCTATCAGCTGTGGTGCTGTTGGCACTTTTGCTATCAACTGGTGTTGTTCGCAAGTTTTTATATAAACATGTATTTTTATACTTTCATAGTGTTTTTTTTTTAGTGGGGGGTCACTATTTGCTCATAGCTGGGACCCTTTGTGATCAGAAGCCTTGCTGTCAGATGTAGTTTATAGTCATACCTAGGACTAGTTGGCACTGTGGTGCTGTTGGCACTTTTGCTATCAGCTGTTGGCACTTTTGCTATCAGCTGTTGGCACTTTTGCTATGAGATTTTGGCACTTTTGGTATCAGCTGTTGGCACTTTTGCTATCAGCTGTTGGCACTGTTGCTATCAACTGTTGGCACTTTTTCTATCAGCTGTTGGCACTTTTGCTATCAGCTGTTGGCACTTTTGCTATCAGCTGTTGGCACTTTTGGCATCATCTGTTGGCACTTTTGCTATCAGCTGTTGGCACTTTTGCTATCAGCTGTTGGCACTTTTGCTATCAGCTGTTGGCACTTTTCTTATCAGCTGTGGTGCTGTTGGCATTTTGCTTTCAACTGGTGTTGTTCGCAAGTTTTTATATAAACATGTATTTTTATACTTTCATAGTGTTTTTTTTTAGTGGGGGCTCACTATTTGCTCATAGCTGGGACCCTTTGTGATCAGAAGCCTTGCTCTCAGATGTAGTTTATAGTCATACCTAGGACTAGTTGGCTATGTGGTGCTGTTGGCACTTTTGCTATCAGCTGTTGGCACTTTTGGTATCAGCTGTTGGCACTTTTGCTATCAGCTGTGGTGCTGTTGGCACTTTTGCTATCAACTGGTGTTGTTCGCAAGTTTTTATATAAAAATGTATTTTTATACTTTCATAGTGTTTTTTTTTAGTGGGGGGTCACTATTTGCTCATAGCTGGGACTCTTTGTGATCAGAAGCCTTGCTGTCAGATGTAGTTTATATTCATTCCTAGGACTAGTTGGCAATGTGGTGCTGTTGGCACTTTTGCTATCAGCTGTTGGCACTTTTGCTATCAGCTGTTGGCACTTTTGGTATCAGCTGTTGGCACTTTTGCTATCAGCTGTGGTGCTGTTGGCACTTTTGCTATCAACTGGTGTTGTTCGCAATTTTTTATATAAACATGTATTTTTATACTTTCATAGTGTTTTTTTTTAATGGGGGGTCACTATTTGCTCATAGCTGGGACCCTTTGTGATCAGAAGCCTTGCTGTCAGATGTAGTTTATAGACATACCTAGGACTAGTTCGCACTGTGGTGCTGTTGGCACTTTTGCTATCAGCTGTTGGCACTTTTGCTATCAGCTGTTGGCACTTTTGCTATCAGGTGTTGGCACTTTTGGTATCAGCTGTTGGCACTTTTGCTATCAGCTGTTGGCACTTTTGCTATCAGCTGTTGGTTGTTTTGCTATCAGCTGTGGTGCTGTTGGCACTTTTGCTATCAACTGGTGTTGTTCGCAAGTTTTTATATAAACATGTATTTTTATACTTTCATAGTGTTTTTTTTTTAGTGGAGGGTCACTATTTGCTCATAGCTGGGACCCTTTGTGATCAGAAGCCTTGCTGTCAGATGTAGTTTATAGTCATACCTAGGACTAGTTGGCACTGTGGTGCTGTTGGCACTTTTGCTATCAGCTGTTGGCACTTTTGCTATCAGCTGTTGGCACTTTTGCTATCAGCTTTTGGCACTTTTGGTATCAGCTGTTGGCACTTTTGCTATCAGCTGTGGTGCTGTTGGCACTATTGCTATCAACTGGTGTTGTTCGCAATTTTTTATATAAACATGTATTTTTATACTTTCATAATGTTTTTTTTTAGTGGGGGGTCACTATTTGCTCATAGCGGGGAGCCTTTGTGATCAGAAGCCTTGCTGTCAGATGTAGTTTATAGACATACCTAGGACTAGTTCGCACTGTGGTGCTGTTGGCACTTTTGCTATATTCTGTTGGCACTTTTGCTATCAGCTGTTGGCACTTTTGCTATCAGGTGTTGGCACTTTTGGTATCAGCTGTTGGCACTTTTGCTATCAGCTGTTGGCACTTTTGCTATCAGCTGTGGTGCTGTTGGCACTTTTGCTATCAACTGGTGTTGTTCGAAAGTTTTTATATAAACATGTATTTTTATACTTTCACAGTGTTTTTTTTTTTTAGTGGTGGGTCACTATTTGCTCATAGCTGGGACCCTTTGTGTTCAAAAGACTTGCTGTCAGATGTAGTTTCTAGTCATACATAGGACTAGTTGGCACTGTGGTGCTGTTGGCACTTTGCTATCAGCTGTTGGCACTTTTGCTATCAGCTTTTTGCACTTTTGGTATCAGCTGTTGGCACTTTTGCTATGAGCTGTTGGAACTTTTGCTATCATCTTTGGTGCTGTTGTCACTTTTGCTATCAACTGGTGTTGTTCGCAAGTTTTTATATAAACATGTATTTTTATACATTCATAGTGTTTTTTTTTTAGTGGGGGGTCACTATTTGCTCATAGCTGAGACCCTTTGTGATCAGAAGCCTTGCTGTCAGATGTAGTTTATAGTCATACCTAGGACTAGTTGGCAATGTGGTGCTGTTTGCACTTTTGCTATCAGCTGATGGCACTTTTGCTATCAGCTGTTGGCACTTTTGCTATCAGCTGTGGTGCTGTTGGCACTTTTGCTATCAACTGGTGTTGTTCGCAAGTTTTTATATAAACATGTATTTTTATACTTTCATAGTGTTTTTTTTTAATGGGTGGTCACTATTTGCTCATAGCTGGGACCCTTTGTGTATCAGAAGACTTGCTGTCAGATGTAGTTTATAGTCATACCCAGGACTAGTTGGGACTATGGTGCTGTTGGCACTTTTGCTATCAGCTGTTGGTACTTTTGCTATCAGCTGTTGGCACTTTTGCTATCAGCTGTGGTGCTGTTGGCACTTTTGGTATCAGCTGTTGGCACTTTTGCTATCAGCTGTTTGCATTTTTGCTATCAGCTGTTGGCACTTTTGGTATCATCTGTTGGCACATTTGCTATCAGCTGTTGGCTCATTTGCTATCAGCTTTTGGCACTTTTGGTATCAGCTGTTGGCACTTTTGCTATGAGCTGTTGGCACTTTTGCTATCAACTGGTGTAGTTCGCAAGTTTTTATATAAACATGTATGTTTATACATTCATAGTGTTTTTTTTTAGTGGGGATCACTATTTGCTCATAGCTGGGACCCTTTGTGATCAGAAGCCTTGCTGTCAGATGTAGTTTATAATCATACCTAGGACTAGTTGGCAATGTGGTGCTGTTGGCACTTTTGCTATCAGTTGTTGGCACATTTGCTATCAGCTGTTGGTACTTTTGCTATCAGCTGTTGGCACTTTTGATATCAGCTGTGGTGCTTTTGGCACTTTTGCTATCAACTGGTGTTGTTCGAAAGTTTTTATATAAACATGTATATTTATACTTTCAAAGTGTTTTTTTTTTTTAGTGGGGGGTCACTATTTGCTCATAGCTGGGACCCTTTGTGTTCAAAAGACTTGCTGTCAGATGTAGTTTCTAGTCATACATAGGACTAGTTGGCACTGTGGTGCTGTTGGCACTTTGCTATCAGCTGTTGGCACTTTTGCTATCAGCTTTTTGCACTTTTGGTATCAGCTGTTGGCACTTTTGCTATGAGCTGTTGGAACTTTTGCTATCATCTTTGGTGCTGTTGTCACTTTTGCTATCAACTGGTGTTGTTCGCAAGTTTTTATATAAACATGTATTTTTATACATTCATAGTGTTTTTTTTTTAGTGGGGGGTCACTATTTGCTCATAGCTGAGACCCTTTGTGATCAGAAGCCTTGCTGTCAGATGTAGTTTATAGTCATACCTAGGACTAGTTGGCAATGTGGTGCTGTTTGCACTTTTGCTATCAGCTGATGGCACTTTTGCTATCAGCTGTTGGCACTTTTGCTATCAGCTGTGGTGCTGTTGGCACTTTTGCTATCAACTGGTGTTGTTCGCAAGTTTTTATATAAACATGTATTTTTATACTTTCATAGTGTTTTTTTTTAATGGGTGGTCACTATTTGCTCATAGCTGGGACCCTTTGTGTATCAGAAGACTTGCTGTCAGATGTAGTTTATAGTCATACCCAGGACTAGTTGGGACTATGGTGCTGTTGGCACTTTTGCTATCAGCTGTTGGTACTTTTGCTATCAGCTGTTGGCACTTTTGCTATCAGCTGTGGTGCTGTTGGCACTTTTGGTATCAGCTGTTGGCACTTTTGCTATCAGCTGTTTGCATTTTTGCTATCAGCTGTTGGCACTTTTGGTATCATCTGTTGGCACATTTGCTATCAGCTGTTGGCACATTTGCTATCAGCTTTTGGCACTTTTGGTATCAGCTGTTGGCACTTTTGCTATGAGCTGTTGGCACTTTTGCTATCAACTGGTGTAGTTCGCAAGTTTTTATATAAACATGTATGTTTATACATTCATAGTGTTTTTTTTTAGTGGGGATCACTATTTGCTCATAGCTGGGACCCTTTGTGATCAGAAGCCTTGCTGTCAGATGTAGTTTATAATCATACCTAGGACTAGTTGGCAATGTGGTGCTGTTGGCACTTTTGCTATCAGTTGTTGGCACATTTGCTATCAGCTGTTGGTACTTTTGCTATCAGCTGTTGGCACTTTTGATATCAGCTGTGGTGCTTTTGGCACTTTTGCTATCAACTGGTGTTGTTCGAAAGTTTTTATATAAACATGTATATTTATACTTTCAAAGTGTTTTTTTTTTTTAGTGGGGGGTCACTATTTGCTCATAGCTGGGACCCTTTGTGTTCAAAAGACTTGCTGTCAGATGTAGTTTCTAGTCATACATAGGACTAGTTGGCACTGTGGTGCTGTTGGCACTTTGCTATCAGCTGTTGGCACTTTTGCTATCAGCTTTTTGCACTTTTGGTATCAGCTGTTGGCACTTTTGCTATGAGCTGTTGGAACTTTTGCTATCATCTTTGGTGCTGTTGTCACTTTTGCTATCAACTGGTGTTGTTCGCAAGTTTTTATATAAACATGTATTTTTATACATTCATAGTGTTTTTTTTTTAGTGGGGGGTCACTATTTGCTCATAGCTGAGACCCTTTGTGATCAGAAGCCTTGCTGTCAGATGTAGTTTATAGTCATACCTAGGACTAGTTGGCAATGTGGTGCTGTTTGCACTTTTGCTATCAGCTGATGGCACTTTTGCTATCAGCTGTTGGCACTTTTGCTATCAGCTGTGGTGCTGTTGGCACTTTTGCTATCAACTGGTGTTGTTCGCAAGTTTTTATATAAACATGTATTTTTATACTTTCATAGTGTTTTTTTTTAATGGGTGGTCACTATTTGCTCATAGCTGGGACCCTTTGTGTATCAGAAGACTTGCTGTCAGATGTAGTTTATAGTCATACCCAGGACTAGTTGGGACTATGGTGCTGTTGGCACTTTTGCTATCAGCTGTTGGTACTTTTGCTATCAGCTGTTGGCACTTTTGCTATCAGCTGTGGTGCTGTTGGCACTTTTGGTATCAGCTGTTGGCACTTTTGCTATCAGCTGTTTGCATTTTTGCTATCAGCTGTTGGCACTTTTGGTATCATCTGTTGGCACATTTGCTATCAGCTGTTGGCACATTTGCTATCAGCTTTTGGCACTTTTGGTATCAGCTGTTGGCACTTTTGCTATGAGCTGTTGGCACTTTTGCTATCAACTGGTGTAGTTCGCAAGTTTTTATATAAACATGTATGTTTATACATTCATAGTGTTTTTTTTTAGTGGGGATCACTATTTGCTCATAGCTGGGACCCTTTGTGATCAGAAGCCTTGCTGTCAGATGTAGTTTATAATCATACCTAGGACTAGTTGGCAATGTGGTGCTGTTGGCACTTTTGCTATCAGTTGTTGGCACATTTGCTATCAGCTGTTGGTACTTTTGCTATCAGCTGTTGGCACTTTTGATATCAGCTGTGGTGCTTTTGGCACTTTTGCTATCAACTGGTGTTGTTCGAAAGTTTTTATATAAACATGTATATTTATACTTTCAAAGTGTTTTTTTTTTTTAGTGGGGGGTCACTATTTGCTCATAGCTGGGACCCTTTGTGATCAGAAGACTTGCTGTCAGATGTAGTTTATAGTCATACCTAGGACTAGTTGGCACTGTGGTGCTGTTCGCACTTTTGCTATCAGCTGTTGGCACTTTTGCTATCAACTGTTGGCACTTTTGCTATCAGCTGTGGTGCTGTTGGCACTTTTGCTATCAACTGGTGTTGTTCGCAAGTTTTTAAATAAACATGTATTTTTATACTTTCATAGTGTTTTTTTTTTAGTGGAGGGTCACTATTTGCTCATAGCTGGGACCCTTTGTGATCAGAAGCCTTGCTGTCAGATGTAGTTTATAGTCATATCTAGGACTAGTTGGCACTGTGGTGCTGTTGGCACTTTTGCTATCAGCTGTTGGCACTTTTGCTATCAGCTGTTGGCACTTTTGCTATCAGCTTTTGGCACTTTTGGTATCAGCTGTTGGCACTTTTGCTATCAGCTGTTGGCACTGTTGCTATCAACTGTTGGCATTTTTCTATCAGCTGTTGGCACTTTTGCTATCAGCTGTTGGCACTTTTCTTATCAGCTGTGGTGCTGTTGGCATTTTGCTTTCAACTGGTGTTGTTCGCAAGTTTTTATATAAACATGTATTTTTATACATTCATAGTGTTTTTTTTTAGTGGGGGTCACTATTTGCTCATAGCTGGGACCCTTTGTGATCAGAAGCCTTGCTCTCAGATGTAGTTTATAGTCATACCTAGGACTAGTTGGCAATGTGGTGCTGTTGGCACTTTTGCTATCAGCTGTTGGCACTTTTGGTATCAGCTGTTGGCACTTTTGCTATCAGCTGTGGTGCTGTTGGCACTTTTGCTATCAACTGGTGTTGTTCGCAAGTTTTTATATAAAAATGTATTTTTATACTTTCATAGTGTTTTTTTTTAGTGGGGGGTCACTATTTGCTCATAGCTGGGACTCTTTGTGATCAGAAGCCTTGCTGTCAGATGCAGTTTATATTCATTCCTAGGACTAGTTGGCAATGTGGTGCTGTTGGCACTTTTGCTATCAGCTTTTGGCACCTTTGGTATCAGATGTTGGCACTTTTGCTATCAGCTGTTGGCACTTTTGCTATTAACTGTTGGCACTTTTTCTATCAGCTGTTGGCACTTTTGCTATAGATGTTGGCACTTTTGCTATCAGCTGTTGTCACTTTTGGTATCATCTGTTGGCACTTTTGCTCTCAGCTGTTGGCACTTTTGCTATCAGCTGTTGGCACTTTTGGTATCATCTGCTGGCACTTTTGCTATCAGCTGTTGGCACTTTTGCTATCAGCTGTTGGCACTTTTCCTATCAGCTGTGGTGCTGTTGGCATTTTGCTTTCAACTGGTGTTGTTCGCAAGTTTTTATATAAACATGTATTTTTATACATTCATAGTGTTTTTTTTTAGTGAGGGGTCACTATTTGCTCATAGCTGGGACCCTTTGTGATCACAAGCCTTGCACTCAGATATAGTTTATAATCATACCTAGGACTAGTTGGCAATGTGGTGCTGTTGGCACTTTTGCTATCAGCTGTTGGCACTTTTGCTATCAGCTGTTGGCACTTTTGGTATCAGCTGTTGGCACTTTTGCTATCAGCTGTGGTGCTGTTGGCACTTTTGCTATCAACTGGTGTTGTTCGCAATTTTTTATATAAACATGTATTTTTATACTTTCATAGTGTTTTTTTTTAGTGGGGGGTCACTATTTGCTCATAGCTGGGAAACTTTGTGATCAGAAGCCTTGCTATCAGATGTAGTTTATAGACATACCTAGGACTAGTTGGCACTGTGGTGCTGTTGGCACTTTTGCTATATTCTGTTGGCACTTTTGCTATCAGCTGTTGGCACTTTTGCTATCAGGTGTTGGCACTTTTGGTATCAGCTGTTGGCACTTTTGCTATCAGCTGTTGGCACTTTTGCTATCTGCTGTGGTGCTGTTGGCACTTTTGCTATCAACTGGTGTTGTTCGAAAGTTTTTAAATAAACATGTATTTTTATACATTCACAGTGTTTTTTTTTTTTAGTGGGGGGTCACTATTTGCTCATAGCTGGGACCCTTTGTGATCAGAAGACTTGCTGTCAGATGTAGTTTATAGTTATACCTAGGACTAGTTGGCACTGTGGTGCTGTTGTCACTTTTGCTATCAGCTGTTGGCACTTTTGCTATCAGCTTTTGGCACTTTTGGTATCAGCTGTTGGCACTTTTGCTATGAGCTGTTGGCACTTTTGCTATCATCTTTGGTGCTGTTGGCACTTTTGCTATCAAATGGTGTTGTTCGCAAGTTTTTATATAAACATGTATTTTTATACATTCATAGTTTTTTTTTTTAGTGGGGGGTCACTATTTGCTCATAGCTGGGACCCTTTGTGATCAGAAGCCTTGCTGTCAGATGTAGTTTATAGTCATACCTAGGACTAGTTGGCAATGTGGTGCTGTTGGCACTTTTGCTATCAGCTGATGGCACTTTTGCTATCAGCTGTTGGCACTTTTGCTATTAGCTGTTGGCACTTTTGCTATCAGCTGTTGGCACATTTGCTATCAGCTGTGGTGCTGTTGGCACTTTTGCTATCAGCTGTTGGCACTTTTGCTATCAGCTGTTGGCACTTTTTCTATCAGCTGTGGTGCTGTTTGCACTTTTGCTATCAACTGGTGCTGTTCGCAAGTTTGTATATAAACATATATTTTTATACTTTCATAGTGTTTTTTTTTAGTCGGGGGTCACTATTAGCTCATAGCTGGGACCCTTTGTGATCAGAATCCTTGCTGTCAGGTGTAGTTTATAGTCATACCTAGGTCTAGTTGGCAATGTGATGCTGTTGGCACTTCTGCTATCAGCTGTTGGCACATTTGCTATCAGCTGTTGGCACTTTTGCTATCAGCTCTGGTGCTGTTGGCACTTTTGCTATCAACTGGTGTTGTTCGCAAGTTTTTATATAAACATGTATTTTTATACATTCATAGTGTTTTGTTTTTAGTCGGGGTCACTATTTGCTCATAGCTGGGACACTTTGTGATCAGAAGCCTTGCTGTCAGATCTAGTTTATAGTCATACCTAGGACTAGTTGGCACTGTGGTGCTGTTGGCACTTTAGCTGTCAGCTGTTGGCACTTTTGCTATCAGCTTTTGGCACTTTTGGTATCAGCTGTTCGCACTTTTGCTATCAGCTGTTGGCACTTTTGCTATCAGCTGTTGGCACTTTTGGCATCATCTGTTGGCACTTTTGCTATCAGCTGTTGGCACTTTTGCTATGAGCTGTTGGCACTTTTGCTATCAGCTGTTGGCACTTTTCTTATCAGCTGTGGTGCTGTTGGCATTTTGCTTTCAACTGGTGTTGTTCGCAAGTTTTTATATAAACATGTATTTTTATACATTCATAGTGTTTTTTTTTAGTGGGGGTCACTATTTGCTCATAGCTGGGACCCTTTGTGATCAGAAGCCTTGCTCTCAGATGTAGTTTATAGTCATACCTAGGACTAGTTGGCAATGTGGTGCTGTTGGCACTTTTGCTATCAGCTGTTGGCACTTTTGGTATCAGCTGTTGGCACTTTTGCTATCAGCTGTGGTGCTGTTGGCACTTTTGCTATCAACTGGTGTTGTTCGCAAGTTTTTATATAAAAATGTATTTTTATACTTTCATAGTGTTTTTTTTTAGTGGGGGGTCACTATTTGCTCATAGCTGGGACTCTTTGTGATCAGAAGCCTTGCTGTCAGATGCAGTTTATATTCATTCCTAGGACTAGTTGGCAATGTGGTGCTGTTGGCACTTTTGCTATCAGCTTTTGGCACTTTTGGTATCAGATGTTGGCACTTTTGCTATCAGCTGTTGGCACTTTTGCTATAAACTGTTGGCACTTTTCCTATCAGCTGTTGGCACTTTTGCTATCGATGTTGGCACTTTTGCTATCAGCTGTTGTTACTTTTGGTATCATCTGTTGGCACTTTTGCTCTCAGCTGTTGGCACTTTTGCTATCAGATGTTGGCACTTTTGGTATCATCTGCTGGCACTTTTGCTATCAGCTGTTGGCACTTTTGCTATCAGCTGTTGGCACTTTTCCTATCAGCTGTGGTGCTGTTGGCATTTTGCTTTCAACTGGTGTTGTTCGCAAGTTTTTATATAAACATGTATTTTTATACATTCATAGTGTTTTTTTTTAGTGGGGGGTCACTATTTGCTCATAGCTGGGACCCTTTGTGATCACAAGCCTTGCACTCAGATATAGTTTATAATCATACCTAGGACTAGTTGGCAATGTGGTGCTGTTGGCACTTTTGGTATCAGCTGTTGGCACTTTTGCTATCAGCTGTTGGCACTTTTGGTATCAGCTGTTGGCACTTTTGCTATCAGCTCTTGGCACTTTTGCTATCCGCTGTTAGCACTTTTGCTATCAGCTTTTGGCACTTTTGGTATCAGCTGTTGGCACTTTTGGTATCAGCTGTTGGCACTTTTGCTATCAGCTGTTGGCACTTTTGCTATCAGCTGTGGTGCTGTTGGCACTTTTGCTATCAACTGGTGTTGTTCGCAATTTTTTATATAAACATGTATTTTTATACTTTCATAGTGTTTTTTTTTAGTGGGGGGTCACTATTTGCTCATAGCTGGGAACCTTTGTGATCAGAAGCCTTGCTGTCAGATGTAGTTTATAGACATACCTAGGACTAGTTGGCACTGTGGTGCTGTTGGCACTTTTGCTATATTCTGTTGGCACTTTTGCTATCAGCTGTTGGCACTTTTGCTATCAGGTGTTGGCACTTTTGGTATCAGCTGTTGGCACTTTTGCTATCAGCTGTTGGCACTTTTGCTATCAGCTGTGGTGCTGTTGGCACTTTTGCTATCAACTGGTGTTGTTCGAAAGTTTTTATATAAACATGTATTTTTATACATTCACAGTGTTTTTTTTTTTTAGTGGGGGGTCACTATTTGCTCATAGCTGGGACCCTTTGTGATCAGAAGACTTGCTGTCAGATGTAGTTTATAGTCATACCTAGGACTAGTTGGCACTGTGGTGCTGTTGTCACTTTTGCTATCAGCTGTTGGCACTTTTGCTATCAGCTTTTGGCACTTTTGGTATCAGCTGTTGGCACTTTTGCTATGAGCTGTTGGCACTTTTGCTATCATCTTTGGTGCTGTTGGCACTTTTGCTATCAAATGGTGTTGTTCGCAAGTTTTTATATAAACATGTATTTTTATACATTCATAGTTTTTTTTTTTAGTGGGGGGTCACTATTTGCTCATAGCTGGGACCCTTTGTGATCAGAAGCCTGGCTGTCAGATGTAGTTTATAGTCATACCTAGGACTAGTTGGCAATGTGGTGCTGTTGGCACTTTTGCTATCAGCTGATGGCACTTTTGCTATCAGCTGTTGGCACTTTTGCTATTAGCTGTTGGCACTTTTGCTATCAGCTGTTGGCACATTTGCTATCAGCTGTGGTGCTGTTGGCACTTTTGCTATCAACTGTTGTTGTTCGCAAGTTTTTATATAAACATGTATATTTATACTTTCATAGTGTTTTTTTTTTAATGGGTGGTCACTATTTGCTCATAGCTGGGACCCTTTGTGTATCAGAAGACTTGCTGTCAGATGTAGTTTATAATCATACCCAGGACTAGTTGGCACTATGGTGCTGTTGGCACTTTTGCTATCAGCTGTTGGTACTTTTGCTATCAGCTGTTGGCACTTTTGCTATCAGCTGTGGTGCAGTTGGCACTTTTGCTATCAGCTGTTTGCACTTTTGCTATCAGCTGTTGGCACTTTTGGTATCATCTGTTGGCACTTTTGCTATCAGCTGTTGGCACATTTGCTATCAGCTGTTGGCACTTTTGCTATGAGCTGTTGGCACTTTTGCCATCAGCTGTGGTGCTGTTGCCACTTTTACTATCAACTGGTTTTGTTCGCAAGTTTTTATATGAACATTTATTTTTATACTTTCATAGTGTTTTTTGTTAGTGGGGGGTCACTATTTGCTCATAGCT
Source organism: Acanthosepion esculentum (assembly GCA_964036315.1). Classification (NCBI taxonomy): domain Eukaryota; kingdom Metazoa; phylum Mollusca; class Cephalopoda; order Sepiida; family Sepiidae; genus Acanthosepion; species Acanthosepion esculentum. The sequence goes on from OZ038509.1 coordinate 88,888,220, forward strand.
GGGAACCTTTGGGATCAGAAGCCTTTCTGTCAGATGTAGTTTATAGTCATACCTAGGACTAGTTGGCACTGTGGTGCTGTTGGCACTTTTGCTATCAGCTGTTGGCACTTTTGCTATCAGCTGTTGGCACTTTTTCTATCAGCTGTGGTGCTGTTTGCACTTTTGCTATCAACTGGTGCTGTTCGCAAGTTTGTATATAAACATATATTTTTATACTTTCATAGTGTTTTTTTTTAGTCGGGGGTCACTATTAGCTCATAGCTGGGACCCTTTGTGATCAGAATCCTTGCTGTCAGGTGTAGTTTATAGTCATACCTAGGTCTAGTTGGCAATGTGATGCTGTTGGCACTTCTGCTATCAGCTGTTGGCACATTTGCTATCAGCTGTTGGCACTTTTGCTATCAGCTCTGGTGCTGTTGGCACTTTTGCTATCAACTGGTGTTGTTCGCAAGTTTTTATATAAATATGTATTTTTATACATTCATAGTGTTTTGTTTTTAGTCGGGGTCACTATTTGCTCATAGCTGGGACACTTTGTGATCAGAAGCCTTGCTGTCAGATGTAGTTTATAGTCATACCTAGGACTAGTTGGCACTGTGGTGCTGTTGGCACTTTAGCTGTCAGCTGTTGGCACTTTTGCTATCAGCTTTTGGCACTTTTGGTATCAGCTGTTCGCACTTTTGCTATCAGCTGTTGGCACTTTTGCTATCAGTCGTGGTGCAGTTGGCACTTTTTCTATCAACTTGTGTTGTTCGCAAGTTTTTATATAAACATGTATTTTTATACTTTCATAGTGTTTTTTTTTTAGTGGCGGGTCACTATTTGCTCATAGCTGGGACCCTTTGTGATCAGAAGCCTTGCTGTCAGATGTAGTTTATAGTCATACCTAGGACTAGTTGGCACTGTGGTGCTGTGGGCACTTTTGCTATCAGCTGTTGGCACTTTTGCTATCAGCTGTTGGCACATTTGCTATCAGCTGTGGTGCTGTTGGCACTTTTGCTATCAACTGGTGTAGTTCGCTAGTTTTTATATAAACATATATGTTTATACATTCATAGTGTTTTTTTTTAGTGGGGATCATTATTTGCTCATAGCTGGGACCCTTTGTGATCAGAAGCCTTGCTGTCAGATGTAGTTTATAGTCATACCTAGGACTAGTTGGCAATGTGGTGCTGTTGGCACTTTTGCTATCAGCTGTTGGCACTTTTGCTATCAGATGTTGGCACTTTTGTAATCAGCTGTTGGCACTTTTGCTATCAGCTGTTGGCACTTTCGCTATCAGCTGTAGTGCTGTTTGCACTTTTGCTATCAACTGGTGTTCTTCGCAAGTTTTTATATAAACATGTATTTTTATACTTTCATAGTGTTTTTTTTTAGTGGGGGGTAACTATTTGCTCATAGCTGGGACGCTTTGTGATCAGAAGCCTTGCTGTCAGATGTAGTTTATAGTCATACCTAGGACTAGTTGGCACTGTGGTGCTGTTGGTACTTTTGCTATCAGCTGTTGGCACTTTTGCTATCAGATGTTGGCACTTTTGCTATCAGTTGTGGTGCTGTTGGCACTTTTGCTATCAACTGGTGTTGTTCGCAAGTTTTTATATAAACATGTATTTTTATACATTCATAGTGTTTTTTTTTTAGTGGGGTGTCACTATTTGCTCATAGCTGGGACCCTTTGGGATCAGAAGCCTTGCTGTCAGATGTAGTTTATAGTCATACCTAGGACTAGTTGGCAATGGGGTGCTGTTGGCACTTTTGCTATCAGCTGTTGGCACTTTTGCTATCAGCTGTTGAAACTTCTGCTATCAGCTGTGGTGCTGTTGGCACTTTTGCTATCAACTGGATTTGTTCGCAAGTTTTTATATAAACATGTATTTTTATACATTCATAGTGTTTTTTTTTTGTGGGGGGTCACTATTTGCTCATAGCTGGGACCCTTTGTGATCAGAAGCCTTGCTGTCAGATGTAGTTTATAGTCATACCTAGGACTAGTTGGCAATGTGGTGCTGTTGGCACTTTTGCTATCAGCTGTTGGCACTTTTGCTATCAACTGTTGGCACTTTTGCTATCATCTGTTGGCACTTTTGCAATCAGCTGTTGGCACTTTTGGTATCAGCTGTTGGCACTTTTGCTATCAGCTTTTGGCATTTTGCTATCAACTGGTGTTGTTCGCAAGTTTTTATATAAACATGTATTTTTATACATTCATAGTGTTTTTTTTTTAGTGGGGTGTCACTATTTGCTCATAGCTGGGAGCCTTTGGGATCAGAAGCCTTGCTGTCAGATGTAGTTTATAGTCATACCTAGGTCTAGTTGGCACTGTGGCGCTGTTGGCACTTTTGTTATCAGATGTTGGCACATTTGCTATCAGCTGTTGGCACTTTTGCTATCAACTGTTGGCACTTTTGCAATCAGCGGTGGTGCTGTTGGCACTTTTGCTATCAACTGGTGTTGTTCGCAAGTTTTTATATAAACATGTATATTTATAATTTCATAATGTTTTTTTTAGAGGGGGTCACTATTTGCTCATAGCTGGGACCCTTTGTGATCAGAAGCCTTGCTGTCAGATGTAGTTCATAGTCATACCTAGGACTCGTTGGCACTGTGGTGCTGTTGGCACTTTTGATAGCAAAAGTGCAAACAGCACCACATCTGATAGCAAAAGTGCCAACAGCTGATAGCAAAAGTGCAAACAGCTGATAGCAAAAGTGCCAACAGCTGATAGCAAATGTGCCAACAACACCACAGTGCCAACTAGTCCTAGGTATGAATATAATTTACATCTGACAGCAAGGCTTCTGATCATAAAGGGTCCCAGCTATGAGCAAATAGTGACTCCCAACTAAAAAAAAAACATTATGAAAGTATAAAAATACATGTTTATATAAAAACTTGCGAACAACACCAGTTGATAGCAAAAGTGCCAACAGCACCACAGCTGATAGCAAAAGTGCCAACAGTTGATACCAAAAGTGCCAACAGCTGATAGCAAAAGTGCCAACAGCTGATACCAAAAGTGCTAAAAGCTGATAGCAAATATGCCAACAGCTGATAGCAAAAGTGCCAACAGCTGATAGCAAAAGTGCCAACAGATGATACCAAAAGCTGATAGCAAAAGTTCCAACAGCTGATAGCAAAAGTGCCAACAGATGATAGCAAAAGTGCCAACAGCTGATAGCAAAAGTGCCAACAGCACCACAGTGCCAACTAGTCCTAGGTATGACTATAAACTACATCTGACAGCAAGGCTTCTGATCACAAAGTGTACCAGCTATGAGCAAATAGTGACCCCCCACAAAAAAAAAACACTATGAATGTATAAAAATACATGTTTATATAAAAACTTGCGAACAACACCAGTTGATAGCAAAAGTGCCAACAGCACCACAGCTGATAGCAAAAGTGGCAAAAGCTGATAGCAAAAGTGCCAAAAGCTGATAGCAAAGGTGCCAACAGCAGATAGCAAAAGTGCCAACAGCTGATAGCAAAAGTGCCAACAGCACCACAGTGCCAACTAGTCCTAGGTATGACTATAAACTACATCTGACAGCAAGGCTTCTGATCACAAAGGGTCCCAGCTATGAGCAAATAGTGACCCCACCCTAAAAAAAAAAACATTATGACAGTATAAAAATACATGTTTATATAAAAACTTGCGAACAACACCAGTTGATAGCAAAAGTGCCAACAGCACCACAGCTGATAGCATAAGTGCCAACAGCTGATAGCAAAAGTGCCAACAGCTGATAGCAAAGGTGCCAACAGCACAACAGTGCCAACTAGTCCTAGGTATGATTATTAACTACATCTGACAGCAAGTCTTCTGATCACAAAGGGTCCCAGCTATGAGCAAATAGTGACCCCCCACTAAAAAAAAACACTATGAAAGTATAAAAATACATGTTTATATAAAAATTTGCGAACAACACCACTTGATAGCAAATGTGCCAACAGCTGATAGCAAAATTTCAACCAGCTGATAGCAAAAGTGCCAACAGCTGATAGCAAAAGTGCCAACAGCTGATAGCAAAAGTGCCAACAGCACCACATTGCCAACTAGTCCTAGGTATGACTATAAACTACATCTGACAGCAAGGCTTCTGATCACAAAGGGTCACAGCTATGAGCAAATAGTGACCCCCCCACTAAAAAAAAACACTATGAATGTATAAAAATACATGTTTATATAAAAACTTGCGAACAACACCAGTTGATAGCAAAAGTGCCAACAGCACCACAGCTGATAGCAAAAGTGCAAACAGCTGATAGCAAAAGTGCAAACAAACATGTATTTTTATAATTTCGTAGTGTTTTTTTTTTATTGGGGGGTCACTCTTTGCTCATAGCTGGGACCCTTTGTGATCAGAAGCCTTGCTGTCAGATGTAGTTTATAGTCATACATAGGACTAGTTGGCACCTTGGTGCTGTTGCCACTTTTGCTATCAGCTGTTGGCACTTTTGCTATCAGCTGTTGGCTCTTTTGCTATCAGCTGTTGGAACTTTTGCTATCAGATTTTGGCACTTTTGCTATCAGCTGTAGGCACTTTTGCTATCAGCTGTTGGTATTTTGCTATCAGCTGTTGGCACTTTTGGTATCATCTGTTGAGACTTTTACTATCAGCTGTTGGCAATTTTGCTATCAGCTTTTGGCACTTTTGGTATCAGCTATTGGCACTTTTGCTGTCAGCTGTTGGCTCTTTTGCTATCAGCTGTGGTGCTGTTTGCACTTTTGCTATCAACTGGTGTTGTTCGCAAGTTTTTATATAAACATGTATTTTTATAATTTCATAGAGTTTTTTTTTAGTGGGGGTAACTATTTGCTCATAGCTGGGACCCTTTGTGATCAGAAGCCTTGCTGTCAGATGTAGTTTATAGTCATACCTAGGACTAGTTGGCACTGTGGTGATGTTGGCACTTTTGCTATCAGCTGTTGGCACTTTTGCTATCAGCTGTTGGCACTTTTCCTATCATTTGTTGGCACTTTTGTTATCAGCTGTTGGCACATTTGCTATCATCTGTTGGCACTTTTGCTATCAGCTGTGGTGCTGTTGGCACTTTTGCTATCAACTGGTGATGTTCGCAAGTTTTTATATAAACATGTATTTTTATACTTTCATAGTTTTTTTTTTAGTGGGGGGTCACTATTTGCTCATAGCTGGGACCCTTTGTGATCAGAAGTCTTGCTGCCAGATGTAGTTTATAGTCATACCTAGGACTAGTTGGCACTGTGGTGCAGTTGGCACTTTTGCTATCAGCTGTTGGCACTTTTGCTATCAGCTCTTGGCACTTTTGCTGTCAGCTGTGGTGCTGTTGGCCCTTTTGCTATCAACTGGTGTTGTTCGCAAGTTTTTATACAAACATGTATTTTTATACTTTCATAGTGTTTTTTTTTATTGGGGGGTCACTCTTTGCTCATAGCTGGGACCCTTGGTGATCAGAAGCCTTGCTGTCAGATGTAGTTTATAGTCATACATAGGACTAGTTGGCACTGTGGTGCTGTTGCCACTTTTGCTATCAGCTGTTGGCACTTTTGCTATCAGCTGTTGGCACTTTTGCTATCAGATTTAGGCACTTTTGCTATCAGCTGTAGGCACTTTTGCTATCAGCTGTTGGCACTTTTGCTATCAGCTGTTGGCACTTTTGGTATCATCTGTTGAGACTTTTACTATCAGCTGTTGGCAATTTTGCTATCAGCTTTTGGCACTTTTGGTATCAGCTGTTGGCACTTTTGCTGTCAGCTGTTGGCTCTTTTGCTATCAGCTGTGGTGCTGTTGGCACTTTTGCTATCAACTGGTGTTGTTCGCTAGTTTTTATATAAACATGTATATTTATACTTTCATAGTTTTTTTTTTAGTGGGGGTTCACTATTTGCTCATAGCTGGCACCCTTTGTGATCAGAAGCCTTGCTGTCAGATGTAGTTTATAGTCATACCTAGGACTAGTTGGCACTGTGGTGCTGTTGGTACTTTTGCTATCAGCTGTTGGCACTTTTGCTATCAGCTGTTGGCACTTTTGCTATCAGCTTTTGGCACCTTTGCTATCAGCTGTTGGGACTTTTGCTATCAGCTGTTGGCACTTTTGCTAACAGCTGTGGTGCTGTTGGCACATTTGCTATCAGCTGTTGGCACTTTTGGTACCAGCTGTGTCCACTTTTGGTATCATCTGTTGGCACTTTTGCGATCAACTGTTGGCACTTTTGCTATCAGCTGTTGGCACTTTTGCTATCATCTGTTGGCACTTTTGCTATCAGCTGTTGGCACTTTTGCTATCAGCTGTTGGCACTTTTGCTATCAGCTGTTGGCACTTTTACTATCAGCTGTTGGCAATTTTGCTATCATCTTTTGGCACTTTTGCTATCAGCTGTTGGCCCTTTTGCTATCAGCTGTTGGCAATTTTGCTATCAGCTGTGGGGCTGTTGGCACTTTTGCTATCAACTAGTGTTGTTCGCAAGTTTTTATATAAACATGTATTTTTATACTTACATAGTGTTTTTTTTTTAGTGGGGGGTCACTCTTTGCTCATAGCTGGGAACCTTTGTGATCAGAAGCCTTGCTGTCAGATGTAGTTTATAGTCATACCTAGGACTAGTTGGCACTGTGGTGCTGTTGGTACTTTTGCTATCAGCTGTTGGCACTTTTGCTATCAGCTGTTGGCACTTTTGCTATCAGCTTTTGGCACCTTTGCTATCAGCTGTTGGGACTTTTGCTATCAGCTGTTGGCACTTTTGCTAACAGCTGTGGTGCTGTTGGCACATTTGCTATCAGCTGTTGGCACTTTTGGTACCAGCTGTGTGCACTTTTGGTATCATCTGTTGGCACTTTTGCGATCAACTGTTGGCACTTTTGCTATCAGCTGTTGGCACTTTTGCTATCATCTGTTGGCACTTTTGCTATCAGCTGTTGGCACTTTTGCTATCAGCTGTTGGCACTTTTGCTATCAGCTGTTGACACATTTGGTATCATCTGTTGGCACTTTTACTATCAGCTGTTGGCAATTTTGCTATCAGCTTTTGGCAATTTTGCTATCAGCTGTTGGCCCTTTTGCTATCAGCTGTTGGCACTTTTGCTATCAGCTGTGGGGCTGTTGACACTTTTGCTATCAACTGGTGTTGTTCGCAAGTTTTTATATAAACATGTATTTTTATACTTTCATAGTGTTTTTTTTTTAGTGGGGGGTCACTATTTGCTCATAGCTGGGAACCATTGTGATCAGAAGACTTGCTGTCAGATGTAGTTTATAGTCATACCTAGGACTAGTTGGCACTGTGGTGCTGTTGGTACTTTTGCTATCAGCTGTTGGCACTTTTACTATCAGCTTTTGGCACTTTTGCTATCAGCTTTTGGCACATTTGCTATCAGCTGTTGGCACTTTTGCTATCAGCTGTTGGCACTTTTGCTATCAGCTGTTGGCACTTTTGCTATCAGCAGTTGGCACATTTGCTATCAGCTGTTGGCACTTTTGGTATCATCTGTTGGCACTTTTACTATCAGCTGTTGGCAATTTTGCTATCAGCTTTTGGCACTTTTGCTATCAGCTGTTGGCACTTTTGCTATCAGCTGTTGGCACTTTTGCTATCATCTGTGGTGCTGTTGGCACTTTTGCTATCAACTGGTGTTGTTCGCAAGATTTTATATAAACATGTATTTTTATACTTTCATAGTGTTTTTTTTTTAGGGGGGGGTAACTATTTGCTCATAGCTGGGACCCTTTGTGATCAGAAGCCTTGCTGTCAGATGTAGTATATAGTCATACCTAGGACTAGTTGGCATTGTGGTGCTGTTGGCACTTTTGCTATCAGCTGTTGGCACTTTTGCTATCAGCTGTTGGCACTTTTGCTATCAGCTGTTAGCACTTTTGCTATCAGCTGTGGTGCTGTTGGCCCTTTTGCTATCAACTGGTGTTGTTCGCAAGTTTTTATATAAACATGTATTTTTATACTTTCATAGTGTTTTTTTTTTTAGTGGGGGGTCACTATTTGCTCATAGCTGGGACCCTTTGTGATCAGAAGCTTTGCTGTCAGATGTAGTTTATAGTCATACCTAGGACTAGTTGGCACTGTGGTGCTGTTGGCACTTTTGCTATCAGCTGTTGGCACTTTTGCTATCAGCTTTTGGCACTTTTGCTATCAGCTGTTGGCACTTTTGCTATCAGCTTTTGGCACTTTTGCTATCAGCTGTTGGCACTTTTGCTATCAGCTTTTGGCACTTTTGCTATCAGCTGTTGGCACTTTTGCTATCAGCTGTTGGCACTTTTGCTATCAGCTGTGGTGCTGTTGGCACTTTTGCTATCAAGTGGTGTTGTTCGCAAGTTTTTATATAAACATGTATTTTTATACATTCATAGTGTTTTTTTTTAGTGGGGGGGCACTATTTGCTCATAGCTGGGACCCTTTGGGATCAGAAGCCTTGCTGTCAGATCTAGTTTATAGCCATACCTAGGACTAGTTGGCACTGTGGTGCTGTTGGATCTTTTTCTATCAGCTGTTGGCACTTTTGCTATCAGCTGTTGGCACTTTTGCTATCAGCTGTTAGCACTTTTGGTATCAGCTGTTGGCACTTTTGCTATCAGCTGTTGGCACTTTTGCTATCAGCTGTGGTGCTGTTGGCACTTTTGCTATCAACTGGTGTTGTTCGCAAGTTTTTATATAAACATGTATTTTTATACCTATAATAATGATTTTTTTTTTAGTGGGGCGTCACTATTTGCTCATAGCTGGGACCCTTTGTGATCAGAAGCCTTGCTGTCAGATGTAGTTTATAGTCATACCTAGGACTAGTTGGCACTGTGGTGCTGTTGGCACTTTTGCTATCAGCTGTTGGCACGTTTGCTATCAGCTGTTGGCACTTTTGCTATCAGCTGTTGGCAATTTTGCTATCAGCTGTTGGCACTTTTGCTATCATCTGTGGTGCTGTTGCCACTTTTGCTATCAACTGCTGTTGTTCGCAAAAGTTCGCAAAAATATAAAAACTTGCGAACAACACCAGTTGATAGCAAAAGTGCCAACAGAACCACAGCTGATAGCAAAAGTGCCAACAGCTGATAGCAAAAGTGCCAAAAGCTGGTACCAAAAGTGCCAACAGCTGATAGCAAAAGTGCCAACAGCTGATAGCAAAAGTGCCAACAGCTGATAGCAAAAGTGCCAACATCACCACAGTGCCAACTAGTCCTAGGTATGACTATAAACTACATCTGACAGCAAGGCTTCTGATCACAAAGGGTCCACGCTATGAGCAAATAGTGACCCCCCACTAAAAAAAAAAAACACTATGAAAGTTTAAAAATACATGTTTATATAAAATCTTGCGAACAACACCAGTTGATAGCAAAAGTGCCAACAGCACCACAGATGATAGCAAAAGTGCCAACAGCTGAGAGCAAAAGTGCCAACAGTTGATAGCAAAAGAGCCAACAGCTGATAGCAAATGTGCCAACGGCACCACATTGCCAACTAGTCTTAGGTATGACTATAAACTACATCTGACAGCAAGGCTTCTTATCACAAAGGGTCCCAGCTATGAGCAAATAGTGACCCCCCACTAAAAAAAAAAAACACTATGAATGTATAAAAATACATGTTTATATAAAAACTTGCGAACAACACCAGTTGATAGCAAAAGTGCAAACAGCACCACAGCTGATAGCAAAAGTGCCAACAGGTGATAGCAAAAGTGCCAACAGCTGATAGCAAAAGTGCCAACAGCACCACAGTGCCAACTAATCCTAGCTATGCCTATAAACTACATCTGACAGCAAGGCTTCTGATCACAAAGGGTCCCAGCTATGAGCAAATAGTGACACCCCACTAAAAAAAAGACACTATGAAAGTATAAAAATACATATATATATAAAAACTTGCGAACAACACCAATTGATAGCAAAAGTGCCAACAGCACCACAGCTGATAGCAAAAGTGCCAACAGCTGATAGCAAAAGTGCCAACAGCTGATAGCAAAAGTGCCAAATGCTGATAGCAACAGTGCCAACAGCTGATAGCAAAAGTGCCAACAGAATATAGCAAAAGTGCCAACAGCTGATAGCAAAAGTTTCAACAGCTGATACCAAAAGTGCCAAAAGCTGATAGCAAAAGTGCCAACAGATGATACAAAAGTGCCAAAAGCTGATAGCAAAAGTGCCAACAGCTGATAGCAAAAGTGCCAACAGCTGATAGCAAACGTGCCAACAGCTGATAGCAAAAGTGCCAACAGCTGATAGCAAAAGTGCCAACAGATGATAGCAAAAGTGCCAACAGCTGATAGCAAAACTGCCAACAGCTGATAGCAAAAGTGCGAACAGCACCACAGTGCCAACTAGTCCTAGGTATGACTATAAACTCCATCTGACAGCAAGTCTTCTGATCACAAAGGGTACCAGCTATGAGCAAATAGTGACCCCCCACTAAAAAAAAACACTATGAAAGTATAAAAATACATGTTTATATAAAAACTTGCGAACAACACCAGTTGATAGCAAAAGTGCCAACAGCACCACAGCTGATAGCAAAAGTGCCAACAGCAGATAGCAAAAGTGCCAACAGCTGATAGCAAAAGTGCCAACAGCTGATAGCAAATGTGCCAACAGCACCACATTGCCAACTAGTCCTAGGTATGACTATAAACTACATCTGACAGCAAGGTTTCTGATGACAAAAGATATCAGCTATGAGCAAATAGTGCCCCCCACTAAAGAAAAAACCCTATGAATGTATAAAAATACATATTTATATAAAAACTTGCGAACAACACAAGTTGATAGCAAAAGTGCCACCAGCACCACAGCTGATAGCAAAAGTGCCAACAGCTGATAGCAAAAGTGTTAACAGCTGAGAGCAAAAGTGCCAACAGCTGATAGCAAAAGTGCAAACAGCACCACAGTGCCAACTAGTCCTAGGTATGACTATAAACTATATCTGACAGCAAGGCGTCTGATCACAAAGGGTCCAAGCTATGAGCAAATAGTGACCCCCCCACTAAAAAAAAAACACTATGAAAGTATAAAAATCTATGTTTATATAAAAACTTGCGAACAACACCAGTTGATAGCAAAAGTGCCAACAGCACAACAGCTGATAGCAAAAGTGCAAACAGCTGATAGCAAAAGTGCCAACAGCTGATAGCAAAAGTGCCAACAGCTGATAGCAAAAGTGCAAACAGCACCACAGTGCCAACTAGTCCTAGGTATGACTATAAACTACAACTGACAGCAAGGCTTCTGATCACAAAGGGTCCCAGCTATGAGCAAATAGTGACCCCCCACTAAAAAAAACTCGCTATGAAAGTATAAAAATACATGTTTATAAAAAAACTTGCGAACAACACGAGTTGATAGCAAAAGTGCCAACAGTACCACAGCTGATAGCAAAAGTGCCAACAGCTGATAGCAAAAGTGACAACAGCAGATAGCAAAATTGCCAACAGCTGATAGCAAAAGTGCCAACAACACCACAGAGCAAACTTGTCCTAGGTATGACTATAAAATACATCTGACAGAAAGGCTTCTGATCACAAAGGGTCCCAGCTATGAGCAAATAGTGACCCCCCACTAAAAAAAAAAAAATGAATGTATAAAAATAAATGTTTATATAAAAACTTGCGAAAACACCAGTTGATAGCAAAAGTGCCAACAGCACCACAGTTGATAGCAAAAGTGCCAAAAGCTGATAACAAAAGTGCCAACAGCTGATAGCAAATGTGCCAACAGCACCACATTGACAACTAGTCCTAGGTATGACTATAAACTACATCTGACAGCATGGCTTCTCACACTATGAAAGTATAAATATACATGTTTATATAAAAACTTGTGAACAACACCAGTTGATAGCAAAAGTGCCAACAGCACCACAGCTGATAGCAAAAGTGCCAACAGCTGATAGCAAAAGTGCCAACAGCTGATACCAAAAGTGCCAACACCTTATAGCAAATGTGCCAACAGCTGATAGTAAAAGTGCCAACAGCTGATAGCAAAAGTGCCAACAGCACCACAGTGCCAACTAGTCCTAGGTATGACTCTAAACTACATCTGACAGCAAGGCTTCTGATCACAAAGGGTCCCAGCTATGAGCAAATAGTGACCCCCCCACTAAAAAAAAAAACACTATGAAAGATTAAAAATACATGTTTATATAAAAACTTGCGTACAACTCCAGTTGATAGCAAAAGTGCCAACAGCACCACAGCTGATAGCAAAAGTGCCAACAGCTGATAGCAAAAGTGCCAACAGCTGATACCAAAAGTGCCAAAAGCTGATAGCCAAAGTGCCAACAGCGGATAGCAAAAGTGCCAACAGCTGATAGCAAAAGTGCCAACAGCACCACAGTGCCAACTTGTCCTAGGTATGACGATAAACTACATCTGACAGCAAGGCTTCTGATCACAAAGGGTCCCAGCAATGAGCAAATAGTGACCTCCCACTAAAACAAAAAACACTATGAAAGTATAAAAATACATATTTATATAAAAACTTGCCAACAACACCAGTTGATAGCAAAAGTGCCAACAGCACCACAGCTGATAGCAAAAGTGCCAACAGCTGATAGCAAAAGTGCCAACAGCTGATAGCAAAAGTGCCAAAAGCTGATAGCAAAAGTGCCAACAGCGGATAGCAAAAGTGCCAACAGCTGATAGCAAACGTGCCAACAGCTGATAGCAAAAGTGCCAACAGCTGATAGCAAAAGTGCCAACAGCACCACAGTGCCAACTAGTCCTAGGTATGACTATAAACTACATCTGACAGCAAGGCTTCTGATCACAAAGGGTCCCAGCTATGATCAAATAGTGACCCCCCACTAAAAAAAAACACTATGAAAGAATAAAAATACATTTTTATATAAAAACTTGCGTACAACACCAGTTGATAGCAAAAGTGCCAACAGCACCACAGCTGATAGCAAAAGTGCCAACAGCTGATAGCAAAAGTGCCAACAGCTGATAGCAAAAGTGCCAACAGCTGATAGCCAAAGTGCCAACAGATGATACCAAAAGTGCCAACAGCTGATACCAAAAGTGCCAACAGCTGATAGCAAAAGTGCCAACAGCTGATACCAAAATTGCCAAAAGCTGATAGCAAAAGTGCCAACAGCTGATAGCAAAAGTGCCAACAGCTGATAGCAAAAGTGCCAACAGCACCACAGTGCCAACTAGTCTTAGGTATGACTATAAACTACATCTGACAGCAAGGCTTCTGATCACAAAGGGGCCCAGCTATGAGCAAATAGTGACCCCCCACTAAAAAAAAAACACTATGAAAGTTTAAAAATACATGTTTATATAAAAACTTGCGAACAACACTAGTTGATAGCAAAAGTGCCAACAGCTGATAGCAAAAGTGCCAACAGCTGATAGCAAAAGTGCCAACAGCACCACAGTGCCAACTTGTCCTAGGTATGACTATAAACTACATCTGACAGCAAGGCTTCTGATCACAAAGGGTCCCAGCAATGAGCAAATAGTGACACCCCACTAAAAAAAAAACACTATGAAAGTATAAAAATACATATTTATTTAAAAACTTGCGAACAACACCAGTTGATAGCAAAAGTGCCAACAGCACCACAGCTGATAGCAAAAGTGCCAACAGCTGATAGCAAAAGTGCCAACAGCTGATACCAAAAGTGCCAAAAGCTTATAGCAAAATTGCCAACAGCGGGTAGCAAAAGGGCCAACAGATGATGCCAAAAGTTCCAACAGCTGATAGCAAAATTGCCAACAGCTGATAACAAAAGTGCCAACAGCTGATACCAAAAGTGCCAAAAGCAGATAGCAAAGTGCCAACAGCTGATACCAAAAGTGACAAAAGTTGATAGCAAAGTGCCAACAGCTGATAGCAAAAGTGCGAACAGCACCACAGTGCCAACTAGTCGTAGGTATGACTATAAACTCCATCTGACAGCAAGTCTTCTGATCACAAAGGGTACCAGTTATGAGCAAATAGTGACCCCCCACTAAAAAAAAAACACTATGAAAGTATAAAAATACATGTTTATATAAAAACTTGCGAACAACACCAGTTGATAGCAAAAGTGCCAACAGCACCACAGCTGAGAGCAAAAGTGCCAACAGCAGATAGCAAAAGTGCCAACAGCTGATAGCAAAAGTGCCAACAGCTGATAGCAAAAGTGCCAACAGCACCACATTGCCAACTAGTCCTAGGTATGACTATAAACTACATCTGACAGCAAGGTTTCTGATGACAAAGGGTCTCAGCTATGAGCAAATAGTGCCCCCCACTAAAGAACAAACCCTATGAATGTATAAAAATACATATTTATATAAAAACTTGCGAACAACACAAGTTGATAGCAAAAGTGCCACCAGCACCACAGCTGATAGCAAAAGTGCCAACAGCTGATAGCAAAAGTGTTAACAGCTGAGAGCAAAAGTGCCAACAGCTGATAGCAAAAGTGCAAACAGCACCACAGTGCCAACTAGTCCTAGGTATGACTATAAACTACATCTGACAGCAAGGCGTCAGATCACAAAGGGTCCAAGCTATGAGCAAATAGTGACCCCCCCACTAAAAAAAAAACACTATGAAAGTATAAAAATCCATGTTTATATAAAAACTTGCGAACAACACCAGTTGATAGCAAAAGTGCCAACAGCACAACAGCTGATAGCAAAAGTGCAAACAGCTGATAGCAAAAGTGCCAACAGCTGATAGCAAAAGTGCCAACAGCTGATAGCAAAAGTGCAAACAGCACCACAGTGCCAACTAGTCCTAGGTATGATTTAAACTACTATCTGACAGCAAGGCTTCTGATCACAAAGGGTCCCAGCTATGAGCAAATAGTGACCTCCCACTAAAAAAAAACACTATGAAAGTATAAAAATACATGTTTATATAAAAACTTGCGAACAACACCAGTTGATAGCAAACGTGCCAACAGCACCACAGCTGATAGCAAAATGCCAACACCTGATAGCAAAAGTGCCAAGAGCTGATAGCAAAAGTGCCAACAGCTGATAGCAAAAGAGCCAACAGATGATACCAAAAGTGCCAACAGCTGATAGCAAAAGTGCCAACAGCTGATAGCAAAAGTTCCAACATCTGATACCAAAAGTGCCAACAGCTGATAGCAAAAGTGCCTAGGGCTGATAGCGAAAGTGCCAACAGCTGATAGCAAAAGTGCCAACAGCACCACAGCGCAAACTATTCCTAGGTATGACTATAAACTACATCTGACAGCAAGGCTTCTGATCACAAAGTGTCCCAGCTATGAGCAAATAGTTACCCCGCACTAAAAAAAAACACTATGAAAGTATAAAATTACATGTTTATATAAAAACTTGCGAACAATATCGGTTGATAGCAAAAGTGCAAACAGCACCACAGCTGCTAGCAAAAGTGCCAACAGCTGATAGCAAATGTGCCAACAGCTGATAGCAAAAGTGCCAAAAGCTGATAGCAAAAGTGCCAACAGCACCACAGTGCCAAATAGTCCTAGGTATGACTATAAACTACATCTGACAGCAAGGCTTCTGATCACAAAAGGTCCCAGCTAAGAGCAAATAGTGACCCCCCACTAAAAAAAAAAAATATGAAAATATAAAAATACATGTTTATATAAAAACTTGCGAACAACACCAGTTGATAGCAAAAGTGCCAACAGCACCACAGCTGATAGCAAAAGTGCCAACAGCACCACAGTGCCAACTAGTACTAGGTATGACTATAAACTACATCTGACAGCAAGGCTTCTGATCACAAAGGGTCCCAGCTATGAGCAAATAGTGTCCCCCCACTAAAAAAAACTCACTATGAAAGTATAAAAATACATGTTTATATAAAAACTTGCGAACAACACGAGTTGATAGCAAAAGTGCCAACAGCACCACAGGTGATAGCAAAAGTGCCAACAGCTGATAGCAAAAGTGCCAACAGCTGGTAGCAAAAGTGCCAACAGCTGATACCAAAAGTGCCAACACCTGATAGCAAAAGTGCCAACAGCTGATAGCAAAAGTGCCAACAGCACCACAGTGCCAACTAGTCCTAGGTATGACTATAAACTACATCTGACAGCAAGGCTTCTGATCACAAAGGGTCCCAGCTATGAGCAAATAGTGACCCCCCACTAAAAAAAAAACACTATGAAAGTATAAAAATACATGTTTATATAAAAACTTGCGAACAACACCAGTTGATAGCAAAAGTGCCAACAGCACCACAGCTGATAGCAAAAGTGCCAACAGCTGATAGCAAAAGTGCCAACAGCTGATACCAAAAGTGCCAAAAGCTGATAGCAAAAGTGCCAACAGCGTATAGCAAATGTGCCAACAGATGATACCAAAAGTGCCAACAGCTGATAGCAAAAGTGCCAAAAGCTGATAGCAAAAGTGCCAACAGCTGATACCAAAAGTGCCAACAGCTGATACCAAAAGTGCCAACAGCAGATAGCAAAATTGCCAACAGCTGATAGCAAAAGTGCCAATAACACCACAGAGCAAACTTGTCCTAGGTATGACTATAAAATACATCTGACAGAAAGGCTTCTGATCACAAAGGGTCCCAGCTATGAGCAAATAGTGACCCCCCACTAAAAAAAAAACACTATGAATGTATAAAAATAAATGTTTATATAAAAACTTGCGAAAACACCAGTTGATAGCAAAAGTGCCAACAGCACCACAGTTGATAGCAAAAGTGCCAAAAGCTGATAACAAAAGTGCCAACAGCTGATAGCAAATGTGCCAACAGCACCACATTGACAACTAGTCCTAGGTATGACTATAAACTACATCTGACAGCAAGGCTTCTCATCACAAAGGGTCCCAGCTATGAGCAAATAGTGACCCCCCACTAAACAAAAACACTATGAAAGTATAAAAATACATGTTTATATAAAAACTTGCGAACAACACCAGTTGATAGCAAAAGTGCCAACAGCACCACAGCTGATAGCAAAAGTGCCAACAGCTGATAGCAAAATTGCCAACAGCGGATAGCAAAAGTGCCAACAGATGATAGCAAAAGTGCCAACAGCTGATAGCAAAAGTGCCAAAAGCTGATAGCAAAAGTGCCAGCAGCTGATACCAAAAGTGCCAAAAGCTGAGAGCAAAGTGCCAACAGCTGATACCAAAAGTGCCAAAAGCTGATAGCAAAGTGCCAACACCTGATAGCAAATGTGCCAACAGCTGATAGCAAAAGTGCGAACAGCACCACAGTGCCAACTAGTCCTAGGTATGACTATAAACTCCATCTGACAGCAAGACTTCTGATCACAAAGGGTCCCAGCTATGAGCAAATAGTGACCCCCCACTAAAAAAAAAACACTATGAAAGTATAAAAATACATGTTTATATAAAAACTTGCGAACAACACCAGTTGATAGCAAAAGTGCCAACAGCACCACAGCTGATAGCAAAAATGCCAACAGCTGATAGCAAAAGTGCCAGCAGCTGATAGCAAAAGTGCCAACAACTGATAGCAAAAGTGCCAACAGCACCACAGTGCCAACTTGTCCTAGGTATGACTACAAACTACATCTGACAGCAAGGCTTCTGATCACAAAGGGTCCCAGCAATGAGCAAATAGTGACCCCCCACTAAAAAAAAAAACACTATGAAAGTATAAAAATACATATTTATATAAAAACTTGCGAACAACACCAGTTGATAGCAAAAGTGCCAACAGCACCACAGCTGATAGCAAAAGTGCCAACAGCTGATAGCAAAAGTGCCAACAGCTGATACCAAAAGTGCCAAAAGCTGATAGCAAAATTGCCAACAGCGGATAGCAAAAGTGCCAACAGATGATACCAAAAGTGCCAACAGCTGATAGCAAAAGTGCCAACAGCTGATAGCAAATGTGCCAACAGCTGATAGCAAAAGTGGCAACAGCTGATACCAAAAGTGCCAAAAGCTGATAGCAAAGTGCCAACAGCTGATACCAAAAGTACAAAAATCTGATAGCAAAGTGCCAACAGCTGATAGCAAAAGTACCAACAGCTGATAGCAAAAGTGCGAACAGCACCACAGTGCCAAATAGTCCTAGGTATGACTATAAACTACATCTGACAGCAAGGCGTCTGATCACAAAGGGTCCAAGCTATGAGCAAATAGTGACCCCCCCACTACAAAAAAACACTATGAAAGTATAAAAATCCATGTTTATATAAAAACGTGCGAACAACACCAGTTGATAGCAAAAGTGCCAAGAGCACAACAGCTGATAACAAAAGTGCAAACAGCTGCTAGCAAAAGTGCCAACAGCTGATAGCAAAAGTGCCAACAGCACCACAGTGCCAACTAGTCCTAGGTATGATTTAAACTACATCTGACAGCAAGGCTTCTGATCACAAAGGGTCCCAGCTATGAGCAAATAGTGACGTCCCACTAAAAAAAACACTATGAAAGTATAAAAATACATGTTTATATAAAAACTTGCGAACAACACGAGTTGATAGCAAACGTGCCAACAGCACCACAGCTGATAGCAAAATGCCAACACCTGATAGCAAAAGTGCCAAGAGCTGATAGCAAAAGTGCCAAGAGCTGATAGCAAAAGTGCCAACAGCTGATAGCAAAAGTGCCAACAGCTGATACCAAAAGTGCCAAAAGCTGATAGCAAAAGTTCCAACAGCTTATAGCAAAAGTGCCAACAGCTGATAGTAAAAGTGCCAACAGCTGATAGCAAAAGTGCCAACAGATGATACCAAAAGTGCCAACAGCTGATACCAAAAGTGCCAACAGCTGATAGCAAAAGTGCCAACTGCTGATAGAAAAAGTGCCAACAGCTGATAGCAAAATTCCAACAGCTGATAGCAAAAGTGCCAAAAGCTGATAGCAAAAGTGCCAACAGCTGATACCAAATGTTCCAAAAGCTGATAGCAAAAGTGCCAACAGCTGATAGCAAAAAAGCCAACAGCTTATAGCAAAAGTGCCAACAGCTGATAGCAAAAGTGCCAACAGCACCACAGTGCCAACTAGTCCTAGGTATGACTATACACTACATCTGACAGCAAGGTTTCTGATCCCAAAGGGTCCCAGCTATGAGCAAATAGTTACCCCGCACTAAAAAAAAAACACTATGAAAGTATAAAATTACATGATTATATAAAAACTTGCGAACAATATCGGTTGGTAGCAAAAGTGCAAACAGCACCACAGCTGCTAGCAAAAGTGCCAACAGCTGATAGCAAATGTGCCAACAGCTGATAGCAAAAGTGCCAACAGCTGATAGCAAAAGTGCCAACAGCACCACAGTGCCAAATAGTCCTAGGTATGATTATAAACTACATCTGACAGCAAGGCTTCTGATCACAAAGGGTCCCAGCTAAGAGCAAATAGTGACCCCCCACTAAAAAAAACACTATGAAAATATAAAAATACATGTTTATATAAAAACTTGCGAACAACACCAGTTGATATCAAAAGAACGAACAGCACCACAGCTGCTAGCAAAAGTGCCAACAGCTGATAGCAAAAGTGCCAACAGCACCACAGTGCCAACTAGTCCTAGGTATGACTATAAACTACATCTGACAGCAAGGCTTCTGATCACAAAGGGTCCCAGCTATGAGCAAATAGTGACCCCCCACTAAAAAAAACACTATGAAAGTATAAAAATACATGTTTATATAAAAACTTGCGAACAACACCAGTTGATAGCAAAAGTACCAACAGCACCACAGCTGATAGCAAAAGTGCCAACAGCTGATAGCAAAAGTGCCAACAGCTGATAGCAAAAGTGCCAACAGCTGATAGCGAAAGTGCCAACAGCTGATAGCAAAAGTGCCAACAGCACCACAGCGCCAACTAGTCCTAGGTATGACTATAAACTACATCTGACAGCAAGGCTTCTGATCACAAAGGGTCCCAGCTATGAGCAAATAGTGACCCTCCACTAAAAAAAACACTATGAAAGTATAAAAATACATGTTTATATAAAAACTTGCGAACAACACCAGTTGATAGCAAAAGTGCCAACAGCAACACAGCTGATAGCAAAAGTGCCAACAGCTGATAGGAAAAGTGCCAACAGCTGATAGCAAAAGTGCCAACAGCACCACAGTGCCAACTAGTCCTAGATATGAATATAAAATCCATCTGACAGCAAGTCTTCTGATCACAAAGGGTCCCAGCTATGAGCAAATAGTGACCCCCCACTAAAAAAAAACACTATGAAAGTATAAAAATACATGTTTATATAAAAAATTATGAACAACACCAGTTGATAGAAAAAGTGTCAACAGCACCACAGCTGATAGCAAAAGTGCCAACAGCAGATAGCAAAAGTGCCAACAGCTGATTGCAAAAGTGCCAACAGCTGATAGCAAAAGTGCCAACAGCACCACAGTGCCAACTAGTCCTAGGTATGAATATAAACTACATCTGACAGCAAGGTTTCTGATCACAAAGGGTCCCAGCTATGAGCAAATAGTGACCCCACACAAAAAAAAAAAACACTATGAAAGTATAAAGATACATTTTTATATAAAAACTTGCGAACAACACAAGTTGATAGCAAAAGTGCCAACAGCACCACAGCTGATATCAAAAGTGCCAACAGCTGATAGCAAAAGTGCCAAAAGCTGATACCAAAAGTGCCAACAGCTGATACCAAAAGTGCCAACAGCACCACAGTGCCAACTAGTCCTAGGTATGACTATAAACTACATCTGACAGCAAGGCTTCTGATCACAAAGGGTCCCAGCTATGAGCAAATAGTGACCCCCCACTAAAAAAAAACACTATGAAAGTATAAAAATACATGTTTATATAAAAACTTGCGAACAACACCAGTTGATAGCAAAAGTGCCAACAGCTGATAGCAAAAGTGCCAACAGCTGATAGCAAAAGTGCCAACAGCTGATAGCAAAAGTGCCAACAGCACCACAGTGCCAACTAGTCCTAGGTATGACTATACACTACATCTGACAGCAAGGTTTCTGATCACAAAGGGTCCCAGCTATGAGCAAATAGTTACCCCGCACTAAAAAAAAAACACTATGAAAGTATAAAATTACATGATTATATAAAAACTTGCGAACAATATCGGTTGGTAGCAAAAGTGCAAACAGCACCACAGCTGCTAGCAAAAGTGCCAACAGCTGATAGCAAATGTGCCAACAGCTGATAGCAAAAGTGCCAACAGCTGATAGCAAAAGTGCCAACAGCACCACAGTGCCAAATAGTCCTAGGTATGACTATAAACTACATCTGACAGCAAGGCTTCTGATCACAAAGGGTCCCAGCTAAGAGCAAATAGTGACCCCCCACTAAAAAAAAACACTATGAAAATATAAAAATACATGTTTATATAAAAACTTGTGAACAACACCAGTTGATATCAAAAGTACGAACAGCACCACAGCTGATAGCAAAAGTGCCAACAGCTGATAGCAAAAGTGCCAACAGCTGATAGCAAAAGTGCCAACAGCTGATAGCGAAAGAGCCAACAGCTGATAACAAAAGTGCCAACAGCACCACAGCGCCAACTAGTCCTAGGTATGACTATAAACTACATCTGACAGCAAGGCTTCTGATCACAAAGTGTCCCAGCTATGAGCAAATAGTTACCCCGCACTAAAAAAAAAGACTATGAAAGTATAAAATTACATGTTTATATAAAAACTTGCGAACAATATCGGTTGATAGCAAAAGTGCAAACAGCACCACAGCTGCTAGCAAAAGTGCCAACAGCTGATAGCAAATGTGCCACCAGCTGATAGCAAAAGTGCCAACAGCACCACAGTGCCAAATAGTCCTAGGTATGACTATAAACTACATCTGACAGCAAGGCTTCTTATCACAAAGGGTCCCAGTTAAGAGCAAATAGTGACCCCCCAATAAAAAAAAACACTATGAAAGTATAAATATACATGTTTATATAAAAACTTGCGAACAACACCAGTTGATATAAAAGTACCAACAGCACCACAGCTGATAGCAAAAGTGCCAACAGCTGATAGCAAAAGTGCCAATAGATGATACCAAATGTGACAACAGCTGATAGCAAATGTGCCAACAGCTGATAGCAAAAGTGCCAACAGCACCACAGTGCCAACTAGTCCTAGGTATGACTATAGACTACATCTAACAGCATGGCTTCTGATCACAAAGGGTCCCAGCTATGAGCAAATAGTGACCCCACACTAAAAAAAAACACTATGAATGTATAAAAATACATGTTTATATAAAAAATTGCGAACAACACCAGTTGATAGCAAAAGTGCCAACAGCAGCACAGCTGATAGCAAAAGTGCCAACAGCTGATAGCAAAAGTGCCAACAGCACCACAGTGCCAACTAGTCCTAGGTATGACTATAAACTACACCTAACAGCAAGGCTTCTGATCACAAAGGGTCCCAGCTATGAGCAAATAGTGACCCCACACTAAAAAAAAACACTATGAATGTATAAAAATACATGTTTATATAAAAACTTGCGAACAACACCAGTTGATAGCAAAAGTGCCAACAGCAGCACAGCTGATAGCAAAAGTGCCAACAGCTGATAGCAAAAGTGCCAACAGCACCACAGTGCCAACTAGTCCTAGGTATGACTATAAACTACATCTGACAGCAAGGCTTCTGATCACAAAGGGTCCCAGCTATGAGCAAATAGTGACCCCCCACTAAAAAAAAACACTATGAAAGTATAAAAATCCATGTTTATATAAAAACTTTCGAACAACACCAGTTGATAGCAAAAGTACCAACAGCACCACAGCTGATAGCAAAAGTGCCAACAGCTGATAGCAAAAGTGCCAACAGCTGATAGCAAAAGTGCAAACAGCTGATAGCAAAAGTGCCAACAGCACCACAGTGCCAACTTGTCCTAGGTATGACTATAAACTACATCTGACAGCAAGGCTTCTGATCACAAAGGGTCCCAGCTATGAGCAAATAGTGACCCCCCACTAAAAAAAAACTCTATGAAAGTATAAAAATACATGTTTCTATAAACACTTGCGTACAACACCAGTTGATAGCAAAAGTGCCAACAGCTGATAGCAAAAGTGCCAACAGCTGATAGCAAAAGTGCCAACAGCTGATAGCAAAGTTGGCACTTTTGCTATGAGCTGTGGTGCTGTTGGCACTTTTGCTATCAGCTGTTGGCACTTTTGCTATCAGCTGTTGGCACTTTTTCTATCAGCTGTGGTGCTGTTGGCACTTTTGCTATCATCTGCTGTTGTTCGCAAGTTTTTATATAAACATGTATTTTTATACTTTCATAGTGTTTTTTTTTAGTGGGGGGTCACTATTTGCTCATAGCTGGGACCCTTTGTGATCAGAAGACTTGCTGTCAGATGTATTTTATAGACATACCTAGGAATAGTTGGCACTGTGGTGCTGTTGGCACTTTTGCTATCAGCTGTTGGCACTTTTGCTATTAGCTGTTGGCACTTTTGCTATCAGCTGTGGTGCTGTTGGCAATTTTGCTATCATCTGCTGTTGTTCGCAACTTTTTATATAAACATGTATTTTTATACTTTCATAGTGTTTTTTTTTAATGGGGGGTCACTATTAGCTCATAGCTGGGACCCTTTGTGATCAGAAGCCTTGCTGTCAGATGTAGTTTATAGTCATACCTAGGATTAGTTGGCACTGTTGTGCTGTTGGCACTTTTGCTATCAGCTGTTGGCACTTTTGCTATCAGCTGTTGGCACTTTTGCTATCAGCTGTGGTGCTGTTGGCACTTTTGCTATTAACTGGTGTTGTTCGCAAGTTTTTATATAAAAATGTATTTTTATACTTCCATAGTGTTTTTTCTTTTAGTGGGGGGTCACTATTTGCTCATAGCTGGGACCCTTTGTGATCAGAAGCCTTGCTGTCAGATGTAGTTTTTAGTCATACAGAGGACTAGTTGGCAATGTGGTGCTGTTGGCACTTTTGCTAACAGCTGTTGGCACTTTTGCTATCAGCTGTTGGAACTTTTGCTATCAGCTGTGGTGCTGTTGGCAGTTTTGCTATCAACTGGTGTTGTTCGCAAGTTTTTATATAAACATGTATTTTTATACTTCCATAGTGTTTTTTTTTTAGTGGGGGGTCACTATTTGCTCATAGCTGGGACCCTTTGTGATCAGAAGCCTTGCTGTCAGATGTAGTTTATAGTCATACCTAGGACTAATTGGCACTGTGCAGCTGTTGGTACTTCTGCTATCAGCTGTTGGCACTTTTGCTATAAGCTGTTGGCACTTTTGCTATCAGCTGTTGGCACTTTTGCTATCGGCTGTGGTGCTGTTGGCACTTTTGCTATCAACTGGTGTTGTTCGCAATTTTTATATAAACATGTATTTTTATACATTCATAGTGTTTTTTTTTAGTGGGGGGTCTCTATTAGCTCATAGCTGGGACCCATTGTGATCAGAAGCCTTGCTGTCAGATGTAGTTTATAATCATACCTAGGTCTAGTTGCAATGTGTTGCTGTTGGCACTTTTGCTATCAGTTGTTGGCACTTTTGCTATCAGCTGTTGGCACTTTTGCTATCAGCTGTGGTGCTGTTGGCACTTTTGCTATCAACTGGTGTTGTTCGCAAGTTTTTATATAAACATGTATTTTTATACATTCATAGTGTTTTTTTTTTAGTGGGGGGTCACTATTTGCTCATAGCTGGGACACTTTGTGATCAGAAGCCTTGCTGTCAGATGTAGTTTATAGTCATACCTAGGACTAGTTGGCACTGTGGTGCTGTTGGCACATTTGCTATCAGCTGTTGGCACTTTTGCTATCATCTGTTGTCACGTTTGCTATCAGGTGTTGGCACTTTTGCTATTAGCTTTGGGCACTTTTGCTATCAGCTGTGGTGCTTTTGGCATTTTGCTATCAACTGCTGTTGTTTGCAAGTTTTTATATAAACATGTATTTTTATACATTCATAGTGTTTTTTTTTTAGTGGCGGGTCACTATTAGCTCATAGCTGGGACCCTTTGTGATCAGAAGCCTTGCTGTCAGATGTAGTTTATAGTCATACCTAGGTCTAGTTGGCAATGTGGTGCTGTTGGCACTTTTGCTATCAGCTGTTGGCACTTTTGCTATCAGCTGTTGGCACTTTTGCTATCAGCTTTTGGCACTTTTGGTATCAGCTATTTGCACTTTTGCTATCAGCTGTTGGCACTTTTGGTATAATCTGTTGGCACTATTGCTATCAGCTTTGGGCACTTTTGCTATCAGCTGTTGGCACTTTTGCTATCAGCTTTTGGCACTTTGCTATCAGCTGTTGGCACTTTTGCTATCAGCTTTTGGCACTTTTGGTATCAGCTGTTGGCACCTTTGCTATCAGCTGTTGGCACTTTTGCTATCAGCTGTTGGAACTTTTGCTATCAGCTGTTGGCACTTTTGCTATCAGCTGGTGGCACTTTTGCTATCAGCTGTTGGCACTTTTGCTATCAGCTGTGGTGCTGTTGGCACTTTTGCTATCAAGTGGTGTTGTTCGCAAGTTTTTATATAAACATGTATTTTTATACTTTCATAGTGTTTTTTTTTTAGTGGGGGGTCACTATTTGCTCATAGCTGGGACCCTTTGTGATCAGAAGACTTGCTGTCAGATGTAGTTTATAGTCATACCGAGGGCTAGTTGGAACTGTGGTGCTGTTGACACTTTTGCTATCAGCTGTTGGCACTTTTGCTATCAGCTGTTGGCACTTTTGCTATCAGCTGTTGGCACTTTTGGTATCAGCTGTTGGCACTTTTGCTATCAGCTGTGGTGCTGTTGGCACTTTTTCTATCAACAGTTGTTGTTCGCAAGTTTTTATATAAACATGGATTTTTATAATTTCATAGGGTTTTTTTTTAGTGGGGGGTCACTATTTGCTCATAGCTGGGACCCTTTGTGATCAGAAGCCTTGCTGTCAGATGTAGTTTATAGACATACCTAGGACTAGTTGGCACTGTCGTGCTGTTGGCACTTTTGCTATCAGCTGTTGGCACATTTGCTATCAGCTGTCGGCACTTTTGCTATCAGCTGTGGTGCTGTTGGCACTTTTGCTATCAACTGGTGTTGTTCGCAAGTTTTTATATAAACATGTATTTTTATACATTGATAGTGTTTTTTTTTAGTGGGGGGTCACTATTTGCTCATAGCTGGGAACCTTTCTGATCCGAAGCCTTGCTGTCAGATGTAGTTTATAATCATACCTAGGAATAGTTGGCACTGTGGTGCTGTTGGCACTTTTGCTATCAGCTGTTGCCACTTTTGCTATCAGCTGTTGGCACTTTTGCTATCAGCTGTTGGCACTTTTGCTATCAGCCGTGGTGCTGTTGGCACTTTTGCTATCAACTGGTGTTGTTCGCAAGTTTTTATATAAACATGTATTTTATACTTTCATAGTGTTTTTTTTTAGTGGGGGGTCACTATTTGCTCATAGCTGGGACACTTTGTGATCAGAAGCCTTGCTGTCAGATGTAGTATATAGTCATACATAGGACTAGTTGGCACTGTGGTGCTGTTGGCACTTTTGCTATCAGCTGTTGGCACTTTTGCTATCAGCGTGTGGCACTTTTGCTATCAGCTGTTGGCACTTTTGCTATCAACTGGTGTTGTTCGCAAGTTTTTATATAAATATGTATTTTTATTCTTTCATAGAGTTTTTTTTTTAGTGGGGGGTCATATTTGCTCATAGCTGGGACCCTTTGTGATCAGAAGCCTTGCTGTCAGATGTAGTTTAGAGTCATACCTAGGACTAGTTGGCACTGTGGTGCTGTTGGCACTTTTGCTATCAGCTGTTGGTACTTTTGCTATCAGCTGTTGGCACTTTTGCTATCAGCTGTTGGCACTTTTGCTATCAGTTGTGGTGCTGTTGGTACTTTTGCTATCAACTGGTGTTGTTCGCAAGTTTTTATATAAACATGTATTTTCATACATTCATAGTGTTTTTTTTTTTAGTGGGGGGTCACTATTTGCTCATAGCGGCGACCCTTTGTGATCAGAAGCCTTGCTGTCAGATGTAGTTTATAGTCATACCTAGGACTAGTTGGCATTGTGGTGCTGCTGGCACTTTTGCTATCAGCTGTTGGCACTTTTACTATCAGCTGTTTGCACTTTTGCTATCAGATGTTGGCACTTTTGCTATCAGCTGTTGGCACATTTGCTATCATCCTTGGTGCTGTTGGCACTTTTGCTATCAACTGGTGTTGTTCGCAAGTTTTTATATAAACATGTATTTTTATACTTTCATAGTGTTTTTTTTTTAGTGGGGGTTACTATTTGCTCATAGCTGGGACCCTTTGTGATCAGAAGACTTGCTGTCAGATTTAGTTTATAGTCATACCTAGGACTAGTTGGCAATGTGGTGCAGTTGGCACTTTTTCTATCAGCTGTTGGCACTTTTGCTATCAGCTGTTGGCACTTTTGCTATCAGCTTTTGGCACTTTTGGTATCAGCTGTTGGCACTTTTGCTATCAGCTGTGGTGCTGTTGGCACTTTTGCTATCAACTGGTGTTGTTCGCAAGTTTTTATATAAACATGTATTTTTATACTTTCATAGAGTTTTTTTTTAGTGGGGGTTCACTATTTGCTCATAGCTTGGACCCTTTGTGATCAGAAGCCTTGCTGTCAGATGTAGTTTATAGTCATACCTAGGACTAGTTGGCACTCTGGTGCTGTTGGCACTTTTGCTATCAGCTGATGGCACTTTCGGTATCAGCTGTTGGCACTTTTGCTATCAGCTGTTGGAACTTTTGCTATCTGCTGTGGTGCTGTTGGCCCTTTTGCTATCAACTGGTGTTGTTCGAAAGTTTTTATATAAACATGTATTTTTATACTTTCATAGTGTTTTTTTTTTAGTGGGGGGTCACTATTTGCTCATAGCTGGGACCCTTTGTGATCAGAAGCCTTGCTGTCAGATGTAGTTTATAGTCATACCTAGGACTAGTTGGCACTGTGGTGCTGTTGGCACTTTTGCTATCAGCTGTTGGCACTTTTGCTATCAGCTGTTGGCACTTTTGCAATCAGCTTTTGGCACTTTTGGTATCAGCTTTTGGCACTTTTGCTATCAGCTTTTGGCACTTTTGCTATCAGCTGTATGCACTTTTGCTATCAGCTGTGGTGCTGTTTGCACTTTTGCTATCAACTGGTGTTGTTCACAAGTTTTTATATAAACATGTATTTTTATACTTACATAGTGTTTTTTTTTAGTGGGGGGTCACTATTTGCTCATAGCTGGGACCCTTTGTGATCAGAAGCCTTGCTGTCAGATGTAGTTTATAGTCATACATAGGACTAGTTGGCACTGTGGTGCTGTTGGCACTTTTGCTATCAGCTGTTGGCATTTTGCTATCAGCTTTTGGCACTTTTGCTATCAGCTTTTGGCACTTTTGCTATGAACTGGTGTTGTTCGCAAGTTTTTATATAAACATGTATTATTATACTTTCATAGTCTTTTTTTTTTAGTGGGGGGTAACTATTTGCTCATAGCTGGGACCCTTTGTGATCAGAAGCCTTGCTGTCAGATGTAGTTTATAGTCATACCTAGGACTAGTTGGCACTGTTATGCTGTTGGCACTTTTGCTATTAGCTGTTGGCACTTTTGCTATCAGCTGTTGGTACTTTTGCTATCTGCTGTTGGCACTTTTGCTATCAGTTGTGGTGCAGTTGGCACTTTTGCTATCAACTGGTGTTGTTCGCAAGTTTTTATATAAACATGTATTTTTATACATTCATAGTGGTTTTTTTTTAGTGGGGCGTCACTATTTGCTCATAGCTGGGAACCTTTGTGATCAGAAGCCTTGCTGTCAGATGTAGTTTATAGTCATACCTAGGACTAGTTGGCAATGTGGTGCTGTTGGCACTTTGCTATCAGCTGTTGGCACTTTTGCTATCAGCTGTTGGCACTTTTGCTATCAGCTGTTGGCACTTTTGCTATCAGCTGTGGTGCTGTTGGCACTTTTGCTATCAACTGGTGTTGTTCGCAAGTTTTTATATAAACATGTATTTTTATACATTCATAGTGGTTTTTTTTTAGTGGGGGGTCACTATTTGCTCATAGCTGGGAACCTTTGTGATCCGAAGCCTTGCTGTCAGATGTAGTTTATAATCATACCTAGGACTAGTTGGCACTGTGGTGCTGTTGGCACTTTTGCTATCAGCTGTTGCCACTTTTGCTATCAGCTGTTGGCACTTTTGCTATCAGCTGTTGGCACTTTTGCTATCAGCTGTGGTGCTGTTGGCACTTTTGCTATCAACTGGTGTTGTTCGCAAGTTTTTATATAAACATGTATTTTATACTTTCATAGTTTTTTTTTTTTAGTGGGGGGTCACTATTTGCTCATAGCTGGGACCCTTTGTGATCAGAAGCCTTGCTGTCAGATGTAGTATATAGTCATACATAGGACTAGTTGGCACTGTGGTGCTGTTGGCACTTTTGCTATCAGCTGTTGGCACTTTTGCTATCAGCTTGTGGCACTTTTGCTATCAGCTGTTGGCACTTTTGCTATCAGTTGTGGTGCTGTTGGTACTTTTGCTATCAACTGGTGTTGTTCGCAAGTTTTTATATAAACATGTATTTTTATACATTCATAGTGTTTTTTTTTTTAGTGGGGGGTCACTATTTGCTCATAGCTGCGACCCTTTGTGATCAGAAGCCTTGCTGTCAGATGTAGTTTATAGTCATACCTAGGACTAGTTGGCACTGTGGTGCTGTTGGCACTTTTGCTATCAGCTGTTGGCACTTTTGCTATCAGCTGTTGGCACTTTTGCTATCAGCTGTGGTGCTGTTGGCACTTTTGCTATCAACTGGTGTTGTTCGCAAGTTTTTATATAAACATGTATTTTATATTTTCATAGTGTTTTTTTTTAGTGGGGGGTCACTATTTGCTCTTAGCTGGGACCCTTTGTGATCAGAAGCCTTGCTGTCAGATGAAGTTTATAGTCATACATAGGACTAGTTGGCACTGTGGTGCTGTTGGCACTTTTGGTATCAGCTGTTGGCACTTTTGCTATCAGCTGTTGGCACTTTTGCTATCAGCTGTTTGCACTTTTGCTATCAGATGTTGGCACTTTTGCTATCAGCTGTTGGCATTTTTGCTATCAGCTGTTGGCACATTTGCTATCAGCTTTTGGCACTTTTGTTATCAGCTGTTGGCACTTTTGCTATCAGCTGTTGGTACTTTTGCTATCAGCTGTGGTGCTGTTGGCACTTTTTCTATCAACTGGTGTTGTTCGCAAGTTTTTATATAAACATGTATTTTTATACTTTCATAGAGTTTTTTTTAGTGGTGGGTCACTATTTGCTAATAGCTGGGACCCTTTGTGGTCAGAAGCCTTGCTATCAGATGTAGTTTATCGTCATACCTAGGACCAGTTGGCACTCTGGTGCTGTTGGCACTTTAGCTATCAGCTGTTTGCACTTTTGGTATCAGCAGTTGGCACTTTCGCTATCAGCTGTTGGCACTTTTGATATCTGCTGTGTTGCTGTTGGCCCTTTTGCTATCAACTGGTGTTGTTCGAAAGTTTTTATATAAACATGTATTTGTATACTTTCATAGTGTTTTTTTTTTTAGTGGGGGGTCACTATTTGCTCATCGCTGGGACCCTTTGTGATCAGAAGCCTTGCTGTCAGATGTAGTTTATAGTCATACCTAGGACTAGTTGGCACTGTGGTGCTGTTGGCACTTTTGGTATCAGCTGTTGGCACTTTTGCTATCAGCTGTTGGCACTTTTGGTATCAGCTGTTGGCAAGTTTGCTATCAGCTGTGGTGCTGTTGGCACTTTTGCTATCAACTGGTGTTGTTCACAAGTTTTTATATAAACATGTATTTTTATACATTCATAGTGTTTTTTTTTTTAGTGGGGGGTCACTATTTGCTCATAGCTGGGACCCTTTGTGATCAGAAGACTTGCAGTCTGATGTAGTTTATAGTCATAAGTAGGACTAGTTGGCACTGTGGTGCTGTTGGCACTTTTGCTATCAGCTGTTGGCACTTTTGCTATCAGCTGTGGTGCTGTTGGCACTTTTGCTATCAACTGGTGTTGTTCGCAAGTTTTTATATAAACATGTATTTTTATACTTTCATAGTGTTTTTTATTTTTAGTGGGGGTCACTATTTGCTCATAGCTGGGACCCTTTGTGATCAGAAGCCTTGCTGTCAGATGTATTTTATAGTCATACCTAGGACTAGTTGGCACTGTGGTGCTGTTGGCACTTTTGCTATCAGCTGTTGGCACTTCTGCTATCAGCTGTTGGCACTTTTGCTATAGGCTTTTGGCACTTTTGGTATCAGCTGTTGGCACTTTTGGTATCAGCTGTTGGCACTTTTGCTATCAGCTGTTGGCACTTTTGCTATCAACTGTGGTGCTGTTTGCACTTTTCCTATCAACTGGTGTTGTTCGCAAGTTTTTATATAAACATGTATTTTTATACATTCATAGTCTTTTTTTTTTAGTGGGGGGGCACTATTTGCTCATAGCTGGGACCCTTTGGGATCAGAAGCCTTGCTGTCAGATGTAGTTTATAGTCATACCTAGGACTAGTTGGCAATGTGGTGCTGTTGGCACTTTTGCTCTCAGCTGTTGGCACATTTGCTATCAGCTGTTGGCACTTTTGCTATCAGCTGTTGGCACATTTGCTATCAGCTGTTGGCACTTTGGCTATCAGCTGTGGTGCTGTTGGCACTTTTGCTATCAACTGGTGTTGTTCGCAAGTTTTTATATAAACATATATTTCTATACATTCATAGTGTTTTTTTTTTTAGTTGGGGGTCACTATTTGCTCATTGCTGGGACCCTTTGTGATCAGAAGACTTTCTGTCAGATGTAGTTTATAGTCATACCTAGGACTAGTTGGCACTGTGGTGCTGTTGGCACTTTTGCTATCAGCTGTGGTGCTGTTGGCACTTTTGCTATCAACTGGTGTTGTTCACAAGTTTTTATATAAACATGTATTTTTATACATTCATAGTGTTTTTTTTTTTAGTGGGGGGTCACTATTTGCTCATAGCTGGGACCCTTTGTGATCAGAAGACTTGCAGTCTGATGTAGTTTATAGTCATAAGTAGGACTAGTTGGCACTGTGGTGCTGTTGGCACTTTTGCTATCAGCTGTTGGCACTTTTGCTATCAGCTGTGGTGCTGTTGGCACTTTTGCTATCAACTGGTGTTGTTCGCAAGTTTTTATATAAACATGTATTTTTATACTTTCATAGTGTTTTTTATTTTTAGTGGGGGTCACTATTTGCTCATAGCTGGGACCCTTTGTGATCAGAAGCCTTGCTGTCAGATGTATTTTATAGTCATACCTAGGACTAGTTGGCACTGTGGTGCTGTTGGCACTTTTGCTATCAGCTGTTGGCACTTCTGCTATCAGCTGTTGGCACTTTTGCTATAGGCTTTTGGCACTTTTGGTATCAGCTGTTGGCACTTTTGGTATCAGCTGTTGGCACTTTTGCTATCAGCTGTTGGCACTTTTGCTATCAACTGTGGTGCTGTTTGCACTTTTCCTATCAACTGGTGTTGTTCGCAAGTTTTTATATAAACATGTATTTTTATACATTCATAGTCTTTTTTTTTTAGTGGGGGGGCACTATTTGCTCATAGCTGGGACCCTTTGGGATCAGAAGCCTTGCTGTCAGATGTAGTTTATAGTCATACCTAGGACTAGTTGGCAATGTGGTGCTGTTGGCACTTTTGCTCTCAGCTGTTGGCACATTTGCTATCAGCTGTTGGCACTTTTGCTATCAGCTGTTGGCACATTTGCTATCAGCTGTTGGCACTTTGGCTATCAGCTGTGGTGCTGTTGGCACTTTTGCTATCAACTGGTGTTGTTCGCAAGTTTTTATATAAACATATATTTCTATACATTCATAGTGTTTTTTTTTTTAGTTGGGGGTCACTATTTGCTCATTGCTGGGACCCTTTGTGATCAGAAGACTTTCTGTCAGATGTAGTTTATAGTCCTACCTAGGACTAGTTGGCACTGTGGTGCTGTTGGCACTTTTGCTATCAGCTGTGGTGCTGTTGGCACTTTTGCTATCAACTGGTGTTATTCGCAAGTTTTTATATAAACATGTATTTTTATACTTTCATGGTGTTTTTTTTTTTTTAGTGGGTGGTCACTATTTGCTCATAGCTGGGACCCTTTGTGATCAGAAGCCTTGCTGTCAGATGTAGTTTATAGTCATACCTAGGACTAGTTGGCACTGTGGTGCTGTTGGCACTTTTGCTATCAGCTGTTGGCACTTTTGCTATCAGCTGTTGGCACTTTTGCTATCAGCTGTGGTGCTGTTGGCACTTTTGCTATCAACTGGTGTTGTTCGCAAGTTTTTATATAAACATGTATTTTTTTACATTCATAGTGTTTTTTTTTAATGGGGTGTCACTATTTGCTCATAGCTGGGACCCTTTGTGATCAGAAGCCTTGCTGTCAGATGTAGTTTATAGTCATACCTAGGACTAGCTGGCACTGTGGTGCTGTTGGCACTTTTGCTATCAGCTGTTGGCACTTTTGCTATCAGCTGTGGTGCTGTTGGCACTTTTGCTATCAACTGGTGTTGTTCACAAGTTTTTATATAAATATGTATTTTTATACTTTCATTGTGTTTTTGTTTTTAGTGGGGGGTCACTATTTCCTCAGAGCTGGGACCCTGTTTAATCAGAAGCCTTGCTGTCAGATGTAGTTTATAGTCATACCTTGGACTAGTTGGCAATGTGGTGCTGTTGGCACTTTTGCTATCAGCTGTTGGCACTTTTGCTATCAGCTGTTGGCACTTTTGCTATCAGCTATTGGCAATTTTCCATCACCTTTTGGCACTTTTGATATCAGCTGTTGGCACGTTTGCTATCAGATGTTGGCACTTTTGCTATCAGCTGTTGGCACTTTTGCTATCAGCTTTTGGCACTTTTGCTATCAGCTGTTGGCACTTTTGCTATCAACTGGTGTTGTTCGCAAGTTTTTATATAAACATGTATTTTTATATTTTCATAGTGTTTTTTTTTTAGTGAAGGGTCACTATTTGCTCATAGCTGGGACCATTGTGATCAGAAGCCTTGCTGTCAGATGTAGTTCATAGTAATACCTAGGACTAGTTGGCACTGTGGTGCTGTTGGCACTTTTGCTATCAGCAGTTGGCATTTTTGCTATCAGCTGTTGGCACTTTTGCTATCAACTGTTGGCAATTTGCTATCAGCTTTTGGCACTTTTGATATCAGCTGTTGGCACGTTTGCTATCAGATGTTGGCACTTTTGCTATCAGCTGTTGGCACTTTTGCTATCAGCTTTTGGCACTTTTGCTATCAGCTGTTGGCACTTTTGCTATCAACTGGTGTTGTTCGCAAGTTTTTATATAAACATGTATATTTATACTTTCATAGTGTTTTTTTTTAGTGGGGGGTCACTATTTGCTCATAGCTGGGACCCTTTGTGATCAGAAGCCTTGCTGTCAGATGTATTTTATATTCATACCTAGGACTAGTTGGCACTGTGGTGCTGTTGGCACTTTTGCTATCAGCAGTTGGCATTTTTGCTATCAGCTGTTGGCACTTTTGGTATCATCTGTTGGCACTTTTACTATCAGCTCTTGGCAATTTTGCTATCAGCTTTTGGCACTTTTGGTATCAGCTGTTGGCACTTTTGCTATCAGCTGTTGGCACTTTTGCATTCAGCTGTGGTGCTGTTGGCACTTTCGCTATCAATTGGTGTTGTTTGCAAGTTTTTTTATAAAAAGATGTATTTTTATACTTTCATAGTGTTTTTTTTTAGTGGGGTGTCACTATTTGCTCAAAGCTGGGACCCTTTGTGATCAGAAGCCTTGCTGTCAGATGTAGTTTATAGTCATACCTTGGACTAGTTGGCACTGTGGTGCTGTTGGTATTTTTGCTATCCGCTGTTGGCACTTTTGCTATCAGCTGTTGGCACTTTTGCTATCAGCTTTTGGCACCTTTGCTATCAGCTGTTAGCACTTTTGCTATCAGCTGTTGGCACTTTTGCTATCAGCTGTATTGCTGTTGGCACTTTTGCTATCAGCTGTTGGCACTTTTCTATCAGCTGTTGGCACTTTTGATATCAGCTGTTGGCTCTTTTGCTATCAGCTCTTAGCACTTTTGCTATCAGCTGTGTGCACTTTTGGTATCATCTGTTTGATACTTTTGCTATCAGCTGTTGGCACTTTTCCTATCAGCTGTTGGCACTTTTGCTATCAGCTTTTGGCACTTTTGGTATCAGCTGTTGGCACTTTTGCTATCAGCTGTTGGCACTTTTGCTATCAGCTGTTGGCACTTTTGCTATCAGCTGTTGGCACTTTTACTATAAGCTGTTGGCAATTTTGCTATCAGCTTTTGGCACTTTTGGTATGAGCTGTTGGCACTTTTGCTATCAGCTGTTGGCACTTTTGCTATCAGCTGTGGTGCTGTTGGCACTTTTGCTATCAACTGGTGTTGTTCGCAAGTTTTTATATAAACATGTAGTTTTATACTTTCATAGTGTTTTTTTTTAGGGGGGCTTCACTATTTGCTCATAGCTGGGACCCTTTGTGATCAGAAGCCTTGCTGTCAGATGTTGATTATAGTCATACCTAGGACTATTTGGCACTGTGGTGCTGTTGGCACTTTTGCTATCAGCTGTTGGTATTTTTGCTATCAGCTGTTGGCACTTTTACTATCAGCTTTTGGCACCTTTGCTATCAGCTGTTGGCACTTTTGCTATCAGCTGTTGGCAATTTGCTATCAGCTGTGGTGCTGTTGGCACTTTTGCTATCAACTGGTGTTGTTCGCAAGTTTTTATATAAACATGTATTTTTATATATCATAGTGTTTTTTTTTTAGTGGGGGGTCACTATTTGCTCATAGCTGGGACCCTTTGTGATCAGAAGCCTTGCTGTCAGATGTAGTTTATAGTCATACCTAGGACTAGTTGGCACTGTGGTGCTGTTGGCACTTTTGCTATCAGCTGTTGGCACTTTTGCTATCAGCTGTTGGCACTTTTGCTATCAACTGGTGTTGTTCGCAAGTTTTTATATAAACATGTATTTTTATACTTTCATAGTGTTTTTTTTTTTAGTGGGGGTCACTATTTGCTCAGAGCTGGGACCCTTTGTGATCAGAAGCCTTGCTGTCAGATGTACTTTATAGTCATACCTAAGACTAGTTGGCACTGTGTTGCTGTTGGCACTTTTGCTCTCAGCTGTTGGCACTTTTGCTATCAGCTGTTGGCACTTTTGCTTTCAGCTGTTGGCACTTTTGCTATCAGCTGTTGGCACTTTTTCTCTCAGCTGTGGTGCTGTTGGCACTTTTGCTATCAACTGGTGTTGTTCGCAAGTTTTTATATAAACATGTATTTTTATACTTTCATAGTGTTTTTGTTTTTAGTGGGGGGTCACTATTTGCTCATAGCTTGGACCCTGTTTAAACAGAAGCCTTGCTGTCAGATGTAGTTTATAGTCATACCTAGGACTAGTTGGCAATGTGGTGCTGTTGGCACTTTTGCTATCAGCTGTTGGCACTTTTGCTATCAGCTGCTGGCACTTTTGCTATCAGCTATTGGCAATTTGCTATCAGCTTTTGGCACTTTTGATATCAGCTGTTGGCACTTTTGCTATCAGATGTTGGCACTTTTGCTAGCAGCTGTTGGCACTTTTGCTATCAGCTTTTGGCACTTTTGCTATCAGCTGTTTGAACTTTTGCTATCAACTGGTGTTGTTCGCAAGTTTTTATATAAACATGTATTTTTATACTTTCATAGTTTTTTTTTTTAGTGGGGGGTCACTATTTGCTCATAGCTGGGACCCTTTGTGATCAGAAGCCTTGCTGTCAAATGTAGTTTATATTCATACCTAGGACTAGTTGGCCTTGTGGTGCTGTTAGTATTTTTGCTATCAGCTGTTGGCACATTTGCTATCAGCTGTTGGCACTTTTGCTATCAGCTGTTGGCACTTTTGCTATCAACTGGTGTTGTTCGCAAGTTTTTATATAAACATGTATTTTTATACTTTCATAGTGTTTTTTTTTTAGTGGGGGGTCACTATTTGCTCATAGCTGGGATCCTTTGTGATCAGAAGCCTTGCTGTCACATGTAGTTTATAGTCATACCTAAGACTAGTTGGCACTGTGTTGCTGTTGGCACTTTTGCTCTCAGCTGTTGGCACTTTTGCTATCAGCTGTTGGCACTTTTGCTATCATCTGTGGTGCTGTTGGCACTTTTGCCATCAACTGGTGTTGTTCGCAAGTTTTTATATAAACATGTATTTTTATACTTTCATAGTGTTTTTTTTTTTAGTGGGGGGTCACTATTTGCTCATAGCTGGGACCCTTTGTGATGAAAACCTTGCTGTCAGATGTAGTTTATAGTCATACTTTGGACTAGTTGGCACTGTGCTGCTGTTGGCACTTTTGCTATCAACTGTTGGCACTTTTGCTATCAGCTGTTGGCACTTTTGCTATCAGCTGTGGTGCTGTTTGCATTTTTGATATCAACTGGTGTTGTTCGCAAGTTTTTATATAAACATGTATTTTTATACTTTCATAGTGTTTTTTTTTTAGTGGGGGGTAACTATTTGCTCATAGCTGGGACCCTTTGTGATCAGAAGCCTTGCTGTCAGATGTAGTTTATAGTCATACCTAGGACTAGTTGGCACTGTGGTGCTGTTGGCACTTTTGCTATCAGCTGTTGGCACTTTTGCTTTCAGCTGTTGGCACTTTTGCTATCAGCTGTTGGCACTTTTGCTCTCAGCTGCGGTGCTGTTGGCACTTTTGTTATAAACTGGTGTTGTTCGCAAGTTTTTATATAAACATGTATTTTTATACATTCATAGTGTTTTTTTTTTAGTGGGGGGTCACTATTTGCTCATAGTTGGGACCATTTGTGATCAGAAGACTTGCTGTCAGATGTAGTTCATAATCATACCTAGGACTAGTTGGCACTGTGGTGCTGTTGGCACTTTTCCTATCAGCTATTGGCACTTTTGCTATCAGCTTTTGGCACTTTTAGTATCAGCTGTTGGCACTTTTGCTATCAGCTGTTGGCACTTTTGCTATCAGCTGTTGGCACTTTTGCTATCAGCTGTTGGCACTTTTGCTATCAGCTGTTGGCACTTTTGCTATCAGCAGTTGATACTTTTGCTATCAGCTGTTGGCACTTTTACTATCAGCTGTTGGCAATTTTGCTATCAGCTTTTGGCACTTTTGCTATCAGCAGTTGGCATTTTTGCTATCAGCTGTTGGCACTTTTGGTATCATCTGTTGGCACTTTTACTATCAGCTGTTGGCAATTTTGCTATCAGCTTTTGGCACTTTTGGTATCAGCTGTTGGCACTTTTGCTATCAGCTGTTGGCACTTTTGCAATCAGCTGTGGTGCTGTTGGCACTTTCGCTATCAATTGGTGTTGTTTGCAAGTTTTTTTATAAAAAGATGTATTTTTATACTTTCATAGTGTTTTTTTTTAGTGGGGTGTCACTATTTGCTCAAAGCTGGGACCCTTTGTGATCAGAAGCCTTGCTGTCAGATGTAGTTTATAGTCATACCTTGGACTAGTTGGCACTGTGGTGCTGTTGGTATTTTTGCTATCCGCTGTTGGCACTTTTGCTATCAGCTGTTGGCACTTTCGCTATCAGCTTTTGGCACCTTTGCTATCAGCTGTTAGCACTTTTGCTATCAGCTGTTGGCACTTTTGCTATCAGCTGTATTGCTGTTGGCACTTTTGCTATCAGCTGTTGGCACTTTTCTATCAGCTGTTGGCACTTTTGATATCAGCTGTTGGCTCTTTTGCTATCAGCTCTTAGCACTTTTGCTATCAGCTGTGTGCACTTTTGGTATCATCTGTTTGATACTTTTGCTATCAGCTGTTGGCACTTTTCCTATCAGCTGTTGGCACTTTTGCTATCAGCTTTTGGCACTTTTGGTATCAGCTGTTGGCACTTTTGCTATCAGCTGTTGGCACTTTTGCTATCAGCTGTTGGCACTTTTGCTATCAGCTGTTGGCACTTTTACTATAAGCTGTTGGCAATTTTGCTATCAGCTTTTGGCACTTTTGGTATGAGCTGTTGGCACTTTTGCTATCAGCTGTTGGCACTTTTGCTATCAGCTGTGGTGCTGTTGGCACTTTTGCTATCAACTGGTGTTGTTCGCAAGTTTTTATATAAACATGTAGTTTTATACTTTCATAGTGTTTTTTTTTAGGGGGGCTTCACTATTTGCTCATAGTTGGGACCCTTTGTGATCAGAAGCCTTGCTGTCAGATGTTGATTATAGTCATACCTAGGACTATTTGGCACTGTGGTGCTGTTGGCACTTTTGCTATCAGCTGTTGGTATTTTTGCTATCAGCTGTTGGCACTTTTACTATCAGCTTTTGGCACCTTTGCTATCAGCTGTTGGCACTTTTGCTATCAGCTGTTGGCAATTTGCTATCAGCTGTGGTGCTGTTGGCACTTTTGCTATCAACTGGTGTTGTTCGCAAGTTTTTATATAAACATGTATTTTTATATATCATAGTGTTTTTTTTTTAGTGGGGGGTCACTATTTGCTCATAGCTGGGACCCTTTGTGATCAGAAGCCTTGCTGTCAGATGTAGTTTATAGTCATACCTAGGACTAGTTGGCACTGTGGTGCTGTTGGCACTTTTGCTATCAGCTGTTGGCACTTTTGCTATCAGCTGTTGGCACTTTTGCTATCAACTGGTGTTGTTCGCAAGTTTTTATATAAACATGTATTTTTATACTTTCATAGTGTTTTTTTTTTTAGTGGGGGTCACTATTTGCTCAGAGCTGGGACCCTTTGTGATCAGAAGCCTTGCTGTCAGATGTACTTTATAGTCATACCTAAGACTAGTTGGCACTGTGTTGCTGTTGGCACTTTTGCTCTCAGCTGTTGGCACTTTTGCTATCAGCTGTTGGCACTTTTGCTTTCAGCTGTTGGCACTTTTGCTATCAGCTGTTGGCACTTTTGCTCTCAGCTGTGGTGCTGTTGGCACTTTTGCTATCAACTGGTGTTGTTCGCAAGTTTTTATATAAACATGTATTTTTATACTTTCATAGTGTTTTTGTTTTTAGTGGGGGGTCACTATTTGCTCATAGCTTGGACCCTGTTTAAACAGAAGCCTTGCTGTCAGATGTAGTTTATAGTCATACCTAGGACTAGTTGGCAATGTGGTGCTGTTGGCACTTTTGCTATCAGCTGTTGGCACTTTTGCTATCAGCTGCTGGCACTTTTGCTATCAGCTATTGGCAATTTGCTATCAGCTTTTGGCACTTTTGATATCAGCTGTTGGCACTTTTGCTATCAGATGTTGGCACTTTTGCTAGCAGCTGTTGGCACTTTTGCTATCAGCTTTTGGCACTTTTGCTATCAGCTGTTTGAACTTTTGCTATCAACTGGTGTTGTTCGCAAGTTTTTATATAAACATGTATTTTTATACTTTCATAGTTTTTTTTTTTAGTGGGGGGTCACTATTTGCTCATAGCTGGGACCCTTTGTGATCAGAAGCCTTGCTGTCAAATGTAGTTTATATTCATACCTAGGACTAGTTGGCCTTGTGGTGCTGTTAGTATTTTTGCTATCAGCTGTTGGCACATTTGCTATCAGCTGTTGGCACTTTTGCTATCAGCTGTTGGCACTTTTGCTATCAACTGGTGTTGTTCGCAAGTTTTTATATAAACATGTATTTTTATACTTTCATAGTGTTTTTTTTTTAGTGGGGGGTCACTATTTGCTCATAGCTGGGATCCTTTGTGATCAGAAGCCTTGCTGTCACATGTAGTTTATAGTCATACCTAAGACTAGTTGGCACTGTGTTGCTGTTGGCACTTTTGCTCTCAGCTGTTGGCACTTTTGCTATCAGCTGTTGGCACTTTTGCTATCATCTGTGGTGCTGTTGGCACTTTTGCTATCAACTGGTGTTGTTCGCAAGTTTTTATATAAACATGTATTTTTATACTTTCATAGTGTTTTTTTTTTTAGTGGGGGGTCACTATTTGCTCATAGCTGGGACCCTTTGTGATGAAAACCTTGCTGTCAGATGTAGTTTATAGTCATACCTTGGACTAGTTGGCACTGTGCTGCTGTTGGCACTTTTGCTATCAACTGTTGGCACTTTTGCTATCAGCTGTTGGCACTTTTGCTATCAGCTGTGGTGCTGTTTGCATTTTTGATATCAACTGGTGTTGTTCGCAAGTTTTTATATAAACATGTATTTTTATACTTTCATAGTGTTTTTTTTTTAGTGGGGGGTAACTATTTGCTCATAGCTGGGACCCTTTGTGATCAGAAGCCTTGCTGTCAGATGTAGTTTATAGTCATACCTAGGACTAGTTGGCACTGTGGTGCTGTTGGCACTTTTGCTATCAGCTGTTGGCACTTTTGCTTTCAGCTGTTGGCACTTTTGCTATCAGCTGTTGGCACTTTTGCTCTCAGCTGCGGTGCTGTTGGCACTT
This sequence comes from Acanthosepion esculentum, assembly GCA_964036315.1. Lineage (NCBI taxonomy): Eukaryota > Metazoa > Mollusca > Cephalopoda > Sepiida > Sepiidae > Acanthosepion > Acanthosepion esculentum. Next base: position 88,929,510 of record OZ038509.1, read on the forward strand.
TTGTTATAAACTGGTGTTGTTCGCAAGTTTTTATATAAACATGTATTTTTATACATTCATAGTGTTTTTTTTTTAGTGGGGGGTCACTATTTGCTCATAGTTGGGACCATTTGTGATCAGAAGACTTGCTGTCAGATGTAGTTCATAATCATACCTAGGACTAGTTGGCACTGTGGTGCTGTTGGCACTTTTCCTATCAGCTATTGGCACTTTTGCTATCAGCTTTTGGCACTTTTAGTATCAGCTGTTGGCACTTTTGCTATCAGCTGTTGGCACTTTTGCTATCAGCTGTTGGCACTTTTGCTATCAGCTGTTGGCACTTTTGCTATCAGCTGTTGGCACTTTTGCTATCAGCTGTTGGCACTTTTGCTATCAGCAGTTGATACTTTTGCTATCAGCTGTTGGCACTTTTACTATCAGCTGTTGGCAATTTTGCTATCAGTTTTTGGCACTTTTGGTATCAGCTGTTGGTACTTTTGCTATCAGCTGTGGTGCTGTTGGCACTTTTGCTATCAAGTGGTGTTGTTCGCAAGTTTTTATATAAACATGTATTTTTATACTTTCATAGTGTTTTTTTTCAGTGGGGTGTCACTATTTGCTCATAGCTGGGACACTTTGTGATCAGAAGCCTTGCTGTCAGATGTAGTTTATAGTCATACCTAGGACTAGTTTGCACTGTGGTGCTGTTGGTACTTTTGCTATCAGCTGTTGGCACATTTGCTATCGGCTGTTGGCACTTTTGCTATCAGCTGTTGGCACTTTTGATATCAGCTTTTGGCACTTTTGCTATCAGCTGTTGGTACTTTTGCTATCATCTGTTGGCACTTTTGGTATCATCTGTTGGCAATTTTGCTATCAGCTGTTGGCACTTTTGCTATTAACTGGTGTTGTTCGCAAGTTTTTATATAAACATGTATATTTATACATTCATAATGATTGTTTTTTTAGTGGGGGGTCACTATTTGCTCATAGCTGGGACCCTTTGTGACCAGAAGCCTTGCTGTCAGATGTAGTTTATAGTCATACCTAGGACTAGTTGGCACTGTGGTGCTGTTGGCACTTTTGCTATCAGCTGTTGGCACTTTTGCTATCAGCTGTTGGAACTTTTGCTATCAGCTGTGGTGCTGTTGGGACTTTTGCTATCAACTGGTGTTGTTCGCAAGTTTTTATATAAACATGTATTTTTATACTTTCATAGTGTTTTTTTTTAGTGGGGGGTCACTATTTGCTCATAGCTGGAACCCTTTGTGATCAGAAGCCTTGCTGTCAGAAGTAGTTTATAGTCATACCTAGGAGTAGTTGGCACTGTGGTGCTGTTGGCACTTTTTCTATCAGCTGTTGGCACTTTTGCTATCAGCTGTTGGCTCTTTTGCTATCAGCTGTGGTGCTGTTTGCATTTTTGCTATCAACTAGTGTTGTTCGCAAGTTTTTATATAAACATGTATTTTTATATTTTCATAGTGTTTTTTTTTTAGTGGGGGGTAACTATTTGCTCATAGCTGGGGCCCTTTGTGATCAGAAGCCTTGCTGTCAGATGTAGTTTATAGTCATACCTAGGACTATTTGGCACTGTGGTGCTGTTGGCACTTTTGCTATCAGCTGTTGGCACTTTTGGTATCAGCTGTTGGCAGTTTTGCTATCAGCTGTTGGCACTTTTGCTATCAGCTGTTGGCACTTTTGGTATCATCTGTTGGCACTTTTGCTATCAGCTGTTGGCACTTTTGCTATCAGCTTTTGGCACTTTTGCTATCAGCTGTTGGCACTTTTGGTATCAGCTGTTGGCAGTTTTGCTATCAGCTGTTGGCACTTTTGCTATCAGCTGTTGGCACTTTTGGTATCATCTATTGGCACTTTTGCTATCAGCTGTTGGCACTTTTGCTATCAGCTGTTGGCACTTTTGCTATCAGCTGTTGATACTTTTGCTATCAGCTGTTGGCACTTTTACTATCAGCTGTTGGCAATTTTGCTATCAGTTTTTGGCACTTTTGGTATCAGCCGTTGGCACTTTTGCTATCAGCTGTGGTGCTGTTCGCACTTTTGCTATCAAGTGGTGTTGTTCGCAAGTTTTTATATAAACATGTATTTTTATACTTTCATAGTGTTTTTTTTTTAGTGGGGTGTCACTATTTGCTCATAGCTGGGACCCTTTGTGATCAGAAGCCTTGCTGTCAGATGTAGTTTATAGTCATACCTAGTACTAGTTGGCACTGTGGTGCTGTTGGCACTTTTGCTATCATCTGTTGGCACTTTTGCTATCAGCTGTTGGCACTTTTGGTATCAGCTGTTGGCACTTTTGCTATCAACTGTTGGCATTTTGCTATCAGCTGTGGTGCTGTTGGCACTTTTGCTATCAACTTGTGTTGTTCGCAAGTTTTTATATAAACATGCATTTTTATACTTTCATACGGTTTTTTTTAGTGGGGGGTCACTATTTGCTCATAGCTGAGACCCTTTGTGATCAGAAGCCTTGCTGTCAGATGTAGTTTATAGTCATACCTAGGACTAGTTGGCACTGTGGTGCTGTTGGCACTTTTGCTATCATCTGTTGGCACTTATGCTATCAGCTTTTGGCACTTTTGCTATTAGCTGTTTGCACTTTTGCTATCAGCTGTGGTTCTGTTGGCACTTTTGCTATCAACTGGTGTTGTTCGCAAGTTTTTATATAAACATGTATTTTTATACTTTCATAGTGTTTTTTTTTTAGTGGGGGTCACTATTTGCTCATAGCTGGGACCCTTTGTGATCAGAAGCCTTGCTGTCAGATGTAGTTTATAGTAATACCTAGGACTAGTTGGCACTGTGGTGCTGTTGGCACTTTTGCTATCAGCTGTTGGCACTTTTGCTATCATCTGTTGGCACTTTTGCTATCAGCTGTTGGCACTTTTGCTATCAACTGGTGTTGTACGCAAGTTTTTATATAAACATGTATTTTTATACTTTCATAGTGTTTTTTTTAGTGGGGGGTCACTATTTGCTCATAGCTGGGACCCTTTGTGATCAGAAGCCTAGCTGTCAGATGTAGTTTATAGTCATACCTAGGACTAGTTGGCACTGTGGTGCTGTTGGCACTTTTGCTATCAGCTGTTGGCACTTTTGCTATCAGCTTTTGGCACTTTTGCTATCAGCTGTTGGCACTTTTGCTATCAGCTGTTGGCACTTTAGCTATTAGCTGTTGGCACTTTGCTATCAGCTGTTGGTTCTTTTGCTGTCATCTTTTGGCACTTTTCTTATCAGCTCTTGGCACTTTTGCTATCAGCTGTTGGCACTTTTGCTATCAGCTGGTGGCAATTTTGCTATCAGCTTTTGGCACTTTTCCTATCAGCTGTTGGCACTTTTGCTATCAGCTGTTAGCACTTTTGCCATCAGCTTTTAGCACATTTGCTATCAGCTGTTGGCACTTTTGCTATCAGCTGTGGTGCTGTTGGCACGTTTGCTATCAACTGGTGTTGTTCGCAAGTTTTTATATAAACATGTATTTTTATACTTTCAGAGTGTTTTTTTTTTAGTGGGGGGTTTCTATTTGCTGATAGCTGGGACCCTTTGTGATCAGAAGCCTTGCTGTCAGATGTAGTTTATAGTCATACTTAGGACGAGTTGGCACTGTGGTGCTGTTGGTACTTTTACTATCAGCTGTTGGCACTTTTGCTATCAGCTGTTGGCACTTTTGCTATCAGCTTTTGGCACCTTTGCTATCAGCTGTTAGCTCTTTTGCTATCAGCTGTTGGCACTTTTGCTATCAGCTGTGGTGCTGTTGGCACTTTTGCTATCAACTGGTGTTGTTCGCAAGTTTTTATATAAACATGTATTTTTATACTTTCATAGTGTTTTTTTTTTTAGTGAAGGGTCACTATTTGCTCATAGCTGGAACCCTTTGTGATCAGAAGCCTTGCTGTCAGATGTAGTTCATAGTCATACCTAGGACTAGTTGGCACTGTGGTGCTGTTTGCACTTTTGCTATCTGCTGTTGGCACTTTTGCTATCAGCTGTTGGCACATTTGCTATCAGCTGTGTGCACTTTTGGTATCATCTGTTTGATACTTTTGCTATCAGCTGTTGGCACTTTTGCTATCAACTGGTGTTGTTCGCAAGTTTTTATATAAACATGTATTTTTATACTTTCATAGTGTTTGTTTTTTTAGTGGGGGGTCACTATTTGCTCATAGCTTGGACCCTTTGTGACCAGAAGCCTTGCTCTCAGATGTAGTTTATAGTCATACCTAGGACTAGTTGGCACTGTGGTGCTGTTGGCACTTTTTCTATCAGCTGTTGGCACTTTTGCTATCAGCTGTTGGCACTTTTGCTCTCAGCTGTGGTGCTGTTGGCTCTTTTGCTATCAACTGGTGTTTTTCGCAAGTTTTTATATAAACATGTATTTTTATACTTTCATAGTGTTTTTTTTTAGTGGGGGGTCACTATTTGCTCATAGTTGGGACCCTTTGTGATCAGAAGACTTGCTGTCAGATGTAGTTCATAATCATACCTAGGACTAGTTGGCACTGTGGTGCTGTTGGCTCTTTTCCTATCAGCTATTGGCACTTTTGCTATCAGCTTTTGGCACTTTTGGTATCAGCTGTTGGCAGTTTTGCTATCAGCTGTTGGCACTTTTGCTATCAGCTGTTGGCACTTTTGGTATCAGCTGTTGGCACTTTTGCTATCAGCTGTTGGCACTTTTGCTATCAGCTGTTGATACTTTTGCTATCAGCTGTTGGCACTTTTACTATCAGCTGTTGGCAATTTTGCTATCAGTTTTTGGCACATTTGGTATCAGCTGTTGGCACTTTTGCTATCAGCTGTGGTGCTGTTGGCACTTTTGCTATCAAGTGGTGTTGTTCGCAAGTTTTTACATAAACATGTATTTTTATACTTTCATAGTGTTTTTTTTTTAGTGGGGTGTCACTATTTGCTCATAGCTGGGACCCTTTGTGATCAGAAGCCTTGCTGTCAGATGTAGTTTATAGTCATACCTAGGACTAGTTTGCACTGTTGTGGTGTTGGTACTTTTGCTATCAGCTGTTGGCACTTTTGCTATCAGCTGTTGGCACTTTTGCTATCAGCTTTTGGCACCTTTGCTATCAGCTGTTAGCACTTTTGCTATCAGCTGTTGGCACTTTTGCTATCAGCTGTGGTGCTGTTGGCACTTTTGCTATCAACTGGTGTTGTTCGCAAGTTTTTATATCAACATGTATTTTTATACTTTCATAGTGTTTGTTTTTTTAGTGGGGTGTCACTATTTGCTCATAGCTGGGACCCTTTGTGACCAGAAGCCTTGCTGTCAGATGTAGTTTATAGTCATACCTAGGACTAGTTGGCACTGTGGTGCTGTTGGCACTTTTGCTATCAGCTGTTGGCAGTTTTGCTATCAGCTGTTGGAACTTTTGCTATCAGCTGTGGTGCTGTTGGCACTTTTGCTATCAACTGGTGTTGTTCGCAAGTTTTTATATAAACATGTATTTTTATAATATCACAGTGTTTTTTTTTTAGTGGGGGGTCACTATTTGCTCATAGCTGGGACCATTTGTGATCAGAAGCCTTGCTGTCAGATGTAGTTTATAGTCATACCTAGGAGTAGTTGGCACTGTGGTGCTGTTGGCACTTTTTCTATCAGCTGTTGGCACTTTTGCTATCAGCTGTTGGCACTTTTGCTCTCAGCTGTGGTGCTGTTGGCTCTTTTGCTATCAACTGGTGTTTTTCGCAAGTTTTTATATAAACATGTATTTTTATACTTTCATAGTGTTTTTTTTTAGTGGGTGATCACTATTTGCTCATAGTTGGGACCCTTTGTGATCAGAAGACTTGCTGTCAGATGTAGTTCATAATCATACCTAGGACTAGTTGGCACTGTGGTGCTGTTGGCACTTTTCCTATCAGCTATTGGCACTTTTGCTATCAGCTTTTGGCACTTTTCGTATCAGCTGTTGGCAGTTTTGCTATCAGCTGTTGGCACTTTTGCTATCAGCTGTTAGCACTTTTGGTATCAGCTGTTGGCACTTTTGCTATCAGCTGTTGGCACTTTTGCTATCAGCTGTTGATACTTTTGCTATCAGCTGTTGGCACTTTTACTATCAGCTGTTGGCAATTTTGCTATCAGTTTTTGGCACATTTGGTATCAGCTGTTGGCACTTTTGCTATCAGCTGTGGTGCTGTTGGCACTTTTGCTATCAAGTGGTGTTGTTCGCAAGTTTTTACATAAACATGTATTTTTATACTTTCATAGTGTTTTTTTTTTAGTGGGGTGTCACTATTTGCACATAGCTGGGACACTTTGTGATCAGAAGCCTTGCTGTCAGATGTAGTTTATAGTCATACATAGGACTAGTTTGCACTGTTGTGCTGTTGGTACTTTTGCTATCAGCTGTTGGCACTTTTGCTATCAGCTGTTGGCACTTTTGCTATCAGCTGTTGGCATCTTTGCTATCAGCTGTTAGCACTTTTGCTATCAGCTGTTAGGGTTAGGGTTAGGGTTAGTTCGCAAAAAGATAAAAACTTGCGAACAACACCAGTTGATAGCAAAAGTGCCAACAGCACCACAGCTGATAGCAAAAGTGCCAACAGCTGATACCAAAAAAAAAACACTATGAAAGTATAAAAATACATGTTTATATAAAAACTTGCATACAACAGCACCACAGCTGATAGCAAAAGTGCCAACAGCTGATAGCAAAAGTGTGAACAGCACCACAGTGCAAACTAGTCGTAGGTATGACTATAAACTACATCTGACAGCAAGGATTGTGATCACAAAGGGTCTCAGCTATGAGAAAATAGTGAACCCCACTAAAAAAAAACACTATGAAAGTATAAAAATACATGTTTATATAAAAACTTGCGAACAACACCAGTTGATAGCAAAATTGCCAACAGCACCACAGCTGATAGCAAAAGTGCCAACAGCTGATAGCAAAAGTGCCAACAGCTGATAGCAAAAGAGCCAACAGCACCACATTGCCAACTAGTCCTAGGTATGACTATAAACTACATCTTACAGCAAGGCTTCTGATCACAAAAGTGCAAACAGCACCACAGCTGATAGCAAAAGTGCCAACAGCTGATAGCAAAAGTGCCAACAGATGATACCAAAAGTGCCAACAGCTGATAGCAAAAGGGCAAATAGCTGATAGCAATAGTGCCAACAGCACCACAGTGCCAACTAGTCCTAGGTATGATTATAAACTACATCTGACAGCAAGGCTTCTGATCACAAAGGGTCCAAGCTATGAGCAAATAGTGACCCCCCACTAAAAAAAACACTATGAAAGTATAAAAATACATGTTTATATAAAAACTTGCGAACAACACCAGTTGAGAACAAAAGTGCCAACAGCACCACAGCTGATAGCAAAAGTGCCAACAGCTGATAGCAAAAGTGCCAACAGCTGATAGCAAATGTGCCAACAGCTGATAGCAAAAGTGCCAACAGCACCACAGTTCTAACTAGTCCTAGGTATGATTATAAACTACATCTGACAGCAAGTCTTCTGATCACAAAGGGTCCCAGCTATGAGCAAATAGTGACCCCCCAATAAAAAAAAACACTATGAAAGTATAAAAATACATGTTTATATAAAAACTTGCGAACAACACCAGTTGATAGCAAAAGTGCCAACAGCACCACAGCTGATAGCAAAAGTGCCAACAGCTGATAGCAAACGTGCCAACAGCTGATAGCAAAAGTGCCAACAGCTGATAGCAAAAGTTCCAACAGCACCACAGTGCCAACTAGTCCTAGGTATGACTATAAACTACATCTGACAGCAAGGCTTCTGATCACAAAGGGTCCCAGCTATAAGCAAATAGTGACCCCCCCACTAAAAAAAAACGCTATGAAAGTATAAAAATACATGTTTATATAAAAACTTGCGAACAACACCAGTTGATAGCAAAAGTGCCAACAGCACCACAGCTGATAGCAAAAGTGCCAACAGCTGATAGCAAAAGTGCCAACAGCTGATAGCAAATGTGCCAAGAGCTGATAGCAAAAGTGCCAACAGCTGATAGCAAAAGTGCCAACAGCTGATAGCAAAAGTGCCAAAAGCACCACAGTGCCAACTAGTCCTAGGTATGACTATAATCTACATCTGACAGCAAGGCTTCTGATCACAAAGGGTCCCAGCTATGAGCAAATAGTGACCCCCCACTAAAAAAAAAACTCTATGAAAGTAAAAAATACATGTTTATATAAAAACTTGCGAACAACACCAGTTGATAGCAAAAGTGTCAACAGCACCACAGCTGATAGCAAAAGTGCCAACAGCTGATAGCAAAAGTGCCAACAGCTGATACCAAAAGTGCCAACAGCTGATAGCAAAAGTGCCAACAGCACCACATTGACAACTAGTCCTAGGTATGACTATAAACTACATCTGACAGCAAGGCTTCTGATCACGAAGGGTCCCAGCTATGAGCAAATAGTGACCCCCCTCTAAAAAAAACACTATGAATGTATAAAAATACATGTTTATATAAAAACTTGCGAACAACACCAGTTGATAGCAAAAGAACCAACAGCACTACAGCTGATAGCAAAAGTGCCAACAGCTGATAGGAAATGTGCCAACAGCTGATAGCATAAGTGCCAACAGCTGATAGCAAAAGTGCAAACAGCACCACAGTGCCAACTAGTCCTAAGTATGACTATAAACTACATCTGACAGCAAGGCTTCTGATCACAAAGGGTCCCAGCTATCAGCAAATAGAAACCCCCCACTAAAAAAAAAAACTCTATGAAAGTATAAAAATACATGTTTATATAAAAACTTGCGAACAACACCAGTTGATAGCAAAAGTGCCAACAGCACCACAGCTGATAGCAAAAGTGCCAACAGCTGATAGCAAAAGTGCCAACAGCACCACAGTGCCAACTAGTCCTAGGTATGACTATAAACTACATCTGACAGCAAGGCTTCTGAGCACAAAGGGTCCCAGCTATGAGCAAATAGTGAACCCCACTAAAAAAAAAACACTATGAAAGTATAAAAATACATGTTTATATAAAAACTTGCGAACAACACCAGTTGATAGCAAGCGTGCCAACAGCACCACAGCTGATAGCAAAAGTGCCAACAGCTGATAGCAAAAGTCCCAACAGCTGATAGCAAAAGTGCTAACAGCTGATAAAAAAATTGCCAACAGCTGATAGGAAAAGTGCCAAAAGCTGATAGCAAAAGTGCCACCAGCTGATAGCAAAAGTGCCAACAGCTGATAGCAAAAGTGCCAAGAGCTGATAAGAAAAGTGCCAAAAGCTGACAACAAAAGAACCAACGGCTGATAGCAAAGTGCCAACAGCTAATAGCAAAAGTGCCAACAGCTGATAGCAAAAGTGCCAACAGCTGATAGCAAAAGTGCCAACAGCTGATAACAAAAGTGCCAACATCACCACAGTGCCAACTAGTCCTAGGTATGACTATAAACTACATCTGACAGCAAGGCTTCTGATCACAAAGGGTTCCAGCTATGAGCAAATAGTGACCCCCCACTAAAAAAAAAACACTATGAAAGTATAAAAATACATGTTTATATAAAAACTTGCGAACAACACCAGTTGATAGCAAAAGTGCCAACAGCACCACAGCTGATAGCAAAAGTGCCAACAGCTGATAGCAAAAGTGCCAACAGCTGATAGCAAAAGTGCCAACAGCTGATTGCAAAAGTGCCAACAGCTGATAGCAAAAGTGCCAACAGCACCACATTGCCAACTAGTCCTAGGTATGACTATAAACTACATCTGACAGCAAGGCTTCTGATCACAAAGCGTCCCAGCTATGAGCAAATAGTGACCCCCCACTAAAAAAAAACACTATGAATGTATAAAAATACATGTTTATATAAAAACTTGCGAACAACACCAGTTGATAGCAAAAGAACCAACAGTACTACAGCTGATAGCAAAAGTGCCAACAGCTGATAGCAAAAGTGCCAACAGCTGATAGCATAAGTGCCAACAGCTGATAGCAAAAGTGCAAACAGCACCACAGTGCCAACTAGTCCTAAGTATGACTATAAACTACATCTGACAGCAAGGCTTCTGATCACAAAGGGTCCCAGCTATCAGCAAATAGAAACCCCCCACTAAAAAAAAAACACTCTGAAAGTATAAAAATACATGTTTATGTAAAAACTTGCGAACAACACCAGTTGATAGCAAAAGTGCAAACAGCACCACAGCTGATAGCAAAAGTGCCAACAGCTGATAGCAAAAGTGCTAAAAGCTGATGGCAAAAGTGCTAACAGCTGATAGCAAAAGTGCCAACAGCTGATAGGAAAAGTGCCAAAAGCTGATAGCAAAATTGCCACCAGCTGATAGCAAAAGTGCCAACAGCTGATAGCAAAAGTGCCAAGAGCTGATAAGAAAAGTGCCAAAAGATGACAGCAAAAGAACCAACAGCTGATAGCAAAGTGCCAACAGCTAATAGCTAAAGTGCCAACAGCTGATAGCAAAAGTGCCAACAGCTGATAGCAAAAGTGCCAAAAGCTGATAGCAAAAGTGCCAACAGCTGATAGCAAAAGTGCCAACAGCACCACAGTGCCAACTAGTCCTAGGTATGACTATAAACTACATCTGACAGCTAGGCTTCTGATCACAAAGGGTCCCAGCTATGAGCAAATAGTGACCCCCCACTAAAAAAAAACACTATGAAAGTATAAAAATACATGTTTATATAAAAACTTGCGTACAACACCAGTTGATAGCAAAAGTGCCAACAGCTGATAGCAAAAGTGCCAACAGATGATAGCAAAAGTGCCAACAGCTGATAGCAAAAGTGCCAACAGCACCACAGTGCCAACTAGTCCTAGGTATGACTATAAACTACATCTGACAGCAAGGCTTCTGATCACAAAGGGTCCCAGCTATGAGCAAATAGTGACCCCCACTAAAAAAAAAACACTATGAAAGTATAAAAATACATGTTTATATAAAAACTTGCGAACAACACCAGTTGATAGCAAAAGTGCCAACAGAACCACAGCTGATAGCAAAAGTGCAAACAGCTAATAGCAAAAGTGCCAACAGCTGATAGCATAAGTGCCAACAGATGATAGCAAAAGTGCCAACAGCACCACAGTGCCAACTAGTCCTAGGTATGACTATAAACTACATCTGACAGCAAGGCTTCTGATCACAAAGGGTCCCAGCTATGAGCAAATAGTGACCCCCCACTAAAAAAAACCGTATGAAAGTATAAAAATGCATGTTTATATAAAAACTTGCGAACAACACCAGTTGATAGCAAAAGTGCCAACAGCACCACAGCTGATAGCAAAAGTGCCAACAGCTGATAGCAAAAGTGCCAACAGCTGATACCAAAAGTGCGCACAGCTGATAGCAAAAGTGCCAACAGCACGACAGTGCCAACTAGTCCTAGGTATGACTATAAACTACATCTGACAGCAAGGTTTCTGTTCACAAAGGGTCCCAGCTATGAGCAAGTAGTGACCCCCCACTAAAAAAAAAAAATCTATGAAAGTATAAAAATACATGTTTATATAAAAACTTGCGAACAACACCAGTTGATAGCAAGTGCCAACAGCACCACAGCTGATAGCAAAAGTGCCAACAGCTGATAGCAAATTGCCAACAGCTGATACCAAAAGTGCCAACAGCTGATAGCAAAAGTGCCAACAGATGATAGCAAAAGTGCCAACAGCTGATAGCAAAAGTGCCAACAGCTGATAGCAAAAGTGCCAAAAGCTGATAGCAAAAGTGACAACAGCTGATAGCAAAAGTGCCAACAGCACCACAGTGCCAACTAGTCCTAGGTATGACTATAAACTACATCTGACAGCTAGGCTTTTGATCACAAAGGGTCCCAGCTATGAGCAAATAGTGACCCCCCACTAAAAAAAAAACACTATGAAATTATAAAAATACATGTTTATATAAAAACTTGCGAACAACACCAGTTGATAGCAAAAGTGCCAACAGCACCACAGCTGATAGCAAAAGTGCCAACAGCTGATAGCAAACGTGCCAACAGCTGATAGCAAAAGTGCCAACAGCTGATAGCAAAAGTTCCAACAGCACCACAGTGCCAACTAGTCCTAGGTATGACTATAAACTACATCTGACAGCAAGGCTTCTGATCACAAAGGGTCCCAGCTATAAGCAAATAGTGACCCCCCCACTAAAAAAAAAACGCTATGAAAGTATAAAAATACATGTTTATATAAAAACTTGCGAACAACACCAGTTGTTAGCAAAAGTGCCAACAGCACCACAGCTGATAGCAAAAGTGCCAACAGCTGATAGCAAAAGTGCCAACAGCTGATAGCAAATGTGCCAAGAGCTGATAGCAAAAGTGCCAACAGCTGATAGCAAAAGTGCCAACAGCTGATAGCAAAAGTGCCAAAAGCACCACAGTGCCAACTAGTCCTAGGTATGACTATAATCTACATCTGACAGCAAGGCTTCTGATCACAAAGGGTCCAAGCTATGAGCAAATAGTGACCCCCCACTAAAAAAAAAACTCTATGAAAGTAAAAAATACATGTTTATATAAAAACTTGCGAACAACACCAGTTAATAGCAAAAGTGCCAACAGCACCACAGCTGATAGCAAAAGTGCCAACAGCTGATAGCAAAAGTGCCAACAGCTGATACCAAAAGTGCCAACAGCTGATAGCAAAAGTGCCAACAGCACCACATTGACAACTAGTCCTAGGTATGACTATAAACTACATCTGACAGCAAGGCTTCTGATCACGAAGGGTCCCAGCTATGAGCAAATAGTGACCCCCCTCTAAAAAAAACACTATGAATGTATAAAAATACATGTTTATATAAAAACTTGCGAACAACACCAGTTGATAGCAAAAGAACCAACAGCACTACAGCTGATAGCAAAAGTGCCAACAGCTGATAGGAAATGTGCCAACAGCTGATAGCATAAGTGCCAACAGCTGATAGCAAAAGTGCAAACAGCACCACAGTGCCAACTAGTCCTAAGCATGACTATAAACTACATCTGACAGCAAGGCTTCTGATCACAAAGGGTCCCAGCTATCAGCAAATAGAAACCCCCCACTAAAAAAAAACACTATGAAAGTATATAAATACATGTTTATATAAAAACTTGCGAACAACACCAGTTGATAGCAAAAGTGTCAACAGCACCACAGCTGATAGCAAAAGTGCCAACAGCTGATAGCAAAAGTGCCAACAGCACCACAGTGCCAACTAGTCCTAGGTATGACTATAAACTACATCTGACAGCAAGGCTTCTGAGCACAAAGGGTCCCAGCTATGAGCAAATAGTGAACCCCACTAAAAAAAAAACACTATGAAAGTATAAAAATACATGTTTATATAAAAACTTGCGAACAACACCAGTTGATAGCAAGCGTGCCAACAGCACCACAGCTGATAGCAAAAGTGCCAACAGCTGATAGCAAAAGTCCCAACAGCTGATAGCAAAAGTGCTAACAGCTGATAGCAAAAGTGCCAACAGCTGATAGGAAAAGTGCCAAAAGCTGATAGCAAAACTGCCACCAGCTGATAGCAAAAGTGCCAACAGCTGATAGCAAAAGTGCCAAGAGCTGATAAGAAAAGTGCCAAAAGCTGACAACAAAAGAACCAACGGCTGATAGCAAAGTGCCAACAGCTAATAGCAAAAGTGCCAACAGCTGATAGCAAAAGTGCCAACAGCTGATAGCAAAAGTGCCAACAGCTGATAACAAAAGTGCCAACATCACCACAGTGCCAACTAGTCCTAGGTATGACTATAAACTACATCTGACAGCAAGGCTTCTGATCACAAAGGGTTCCAGCTATGAGCAAATAGTGACCCCCCACTAAAAAAAAAACACTATGAAAGTATAAAAATACATGTTTATATAAAAACTTGCGAACAACACCAGTTTATAGCAAAAGTGCCAACAGCACCACAGCTGATAGCAAAAGTGCAAACAGCTGATAGCAAAAGTGCCAACAGCTGATAGCAAAAGTGCCAACAGCTGATTGCAAAAGTGCCAACAGCTGATAGCAAAAGTGCCAACAGCGATAGCAAAAGTGCAAACAGCACCACAGTGCCAACTCGTCCTAAGTATGACTATAAACTACATATGACAGCAAGGCTTCTGATCACAAAGGGTCCCAGCTATCAGCAAATAGAAACCCCCCACTAAAAAAAAAACACTCTGAAAGTATAAAAATACATGTTTATATAAAAACTTGCGAACAACACTAGTTGATAGCAAACGTGCCAACAGCACCACAGCTGATAGCAAAAGTGCCAACAGCTGATAGCAAATGTGCTAAAAGCTGATGGCAAAAGTGCTAACAGCTGATAGCAAAAGTGCCAACAGCTGATAGGAAAAGTGCCAAAAGCTGATAGCAAAATTGCCACCAGCTGATAGCAAAAGTGCCAACAGCTGATAGCAAAAGTGCCAAGAGCTGATAAGAAAAGTGCCAAAAGATGACAGCAAAAGAACCAACAGCTGATAGCAAAGTGCCAACAGCTAATAGCTAAAGTGCCAACAGCTGATAGCAAAAGTGCCAACAGCTGATAGCAAAAGTGCCAAAAGCTGATAGCAAAAGTGCCAACAGCTGATAGCAAAAGTGCCAACAGCACCACAGTGCCAACTAGTCCTAGGTATGACTATAAACTACATCTGACAGCTAGGCTTCTGATCACAAAGGGTCCCAGCTATGAGCAAATAGTGACCCCCCACTAAAAAAAACACTATGAAAGTATAAAAATACATGTTTATATAAAAACTTGCGTACAACACCAGTTGATAGCAAAAGTGCCAACAGCTGATAGCAAAAGTGCCAACAGATGATAGCAAAAGTGCCAACAGCTGATAGCAAAAGTGCCAACAGCACCACAGTGCCAACTAGTCCTAGGTATTACTATAAACTACATCTGACAGCAAGGCTTCTGATCACAAAGGGTCCCAGCTATGAGCAAATAGTGACCCCCACTAAAAAAAAAACACTATGAAAGTATAAAAATACATGTTTATATAAAAACTTGCGAACAACACCAGTTGATAGCAAAAGTGCCAACAGAACCACAGCTGATAGCAAAAGTGCAAACAGCTAATAGCAAAAGTGCCAACAGCTGATAGCATAAGTGCCAACAGATGATAGCAAAAGTGCCAACAGCACCACAGTGCCAACTAGTCCTAGGTATGACTATAAACTACATCTGACAGCAAGGCTTCTGATCACAAAGGGTCCCAGCTATGAGCAAATAGTGACCCCCCACTAAAAAAAACCGTATGAAAGTATAAAAATGCATGTTTATATAAAAACTTGCGAACAACACAAGTTGATAGCAAAAGTGCCAACAGCACCACAGCTGATAGCAAAATGCCAACAGTTGATAGCAAAAGTGCCAACAGCTGATACCAAAAGTGCCAACAGCTGATAGCAAAAGTGCCAACAGATGATAGCAAAAGTGCCAACAGCACCACAGTGCCAACTAGTCCTAGGTATGACTATAAACTACATCTGACAGCAAGGCTTCTGATCACAAAGGGTACCAGCTATGAGCAAATAGTGACCCCCCACTAAAAAAAAACCACTATGAAAGTATAAAAATACATGTTTATATAAAAACTTGCGAACAACACCAGTTGATAGCAAAAGTGCCAACAGCACCACAGCTGATAGCAAAAGTGCCAACAGCTGATAGCAAAAGTGCCAACAGCTGATAGCAAAAGTGCCAACAGCTGATACCAAAAGTGCGCACAGCTGATAGCAAAAGTGCCAACATCACCACAGTGCCAACTAGTCCTACGTATGACTATAAACTACATCTGACAGCAAGGTTTCTGTTCACAAAGGGTCCCAGCTATGAGCAAGTAGTGACCCCCCACTAAAAAAAAAAAATCTATGAAAGTATAAAAATACATGTTTATATAAAAACTTGCGAACAACACCAGTTGATAGCAAGTGCCAACAGCACCACAGCTGATAGCAAAAGTGCCAACAGCTGATAGCAAATTGCCAACAGCTGATACCAAAAGTGCCAACAGCTGATAGCAAAAGTGCCAACAGATGATAGCAAAAGTGCCAACAGCTGATAGCAAAAGTGCCAACAGCTGATAGCAAAAGTGCCAAAAGCTGATAGCAAAAGTGACAACAGCTGATAGCAAAAGTGCCAACAGCACCACAGTGCCAACTAGTCCTAGGTATGACTATAAACTACATCTGACAGCTAGGCTTTTGATCACAAAGGGTCCCAGCTATGAGCAAATAGTGACCCCCCACTAAAAAAAAAACACTATGAAATTATAAAAATACATGTTTATATAAAAACTTGCGTACAACACCAGTTGATAGCAAAAGTGCCCACAGCTGATAGCAAAAGTGCCAACAGCTGATAGCAAAAGTGCCAACAGCTGATAGCAAAAGTGCCAACAGCACCACAGTGCCAACTGGTCCTTGGTATGACTATAAACTACATCTGACAGCAAGGCTTCTGATAACAAAGGGTCCCAGCTATGAGCAAATAGTGACCCCCCCACTAAAAAAAAACACTATGAAAGTATAAAAATACATGTTTATATAAAAAGTTGCGAACAACACCAGTTGATAGCAAAAGTGCCAACAGCTGATAGCAAAAGTGCCAAAAGCACCACAGCTGATAGCAAAAGTGCCAACAGCTCATAGCAAAAGTGCCAACAGCTGATAGCAAAAGTGCCAAGAGATGATACCAAAAGTGCCAACAGCTGATAGCAAATGTGCCAAAAGCTGATAGCAAAAGTGCCAACAGCTGATAGGAAATGTGCCAACAGCTGATAGCAAAAGTGCCAACAGCTGATACCAAAAGTGCCAAAAGCTGATAGCAAAAGTGCCAACAGCTGATAGCAAAAGTGCCAACATCTGATAGCAAAAGTGCCAACAGCACCACAGTGCCAACTAGTCCTAGGTATGACTATAATCTACATCTGACAGCAAGGCTTCTGATCACAAAGTGTCCCAGCTATGAGCAAATAGTGACCACCCACTAAAAAACAAAACACTATGAAAGTATAAAAATACATGTTTATATAAAAACTTGCGAACAACACCAGTTGATAGCAAAAGTGCCAACAGCACCACAGCTGATAGCAAAAGTGCGAAAAGCTGATAGCAAAAGTACCAACAGCTGATACCAAAAATGCCAAAAGATGATAGCAAAAGTGCCAACAGCTGATAGCAAAAGTGCCAACAGATGATACCAAAAGTGCCAACAGCTGATTGCAAAAGTGCCAACAGCTGATAGCAAATGTGCCAACAGCTGATAGCAAAAGTGCCAACAGCTGTTACCAAAAGTGCCAAAAGCTGATAGCAGACGTGCCAACAGGTGATAGCAAAAGTGCCAACAGCTGATAGCAAAAGTTCCAACAGCACCACAGTGCCAACTAGTCCTAGGTATGACTATAAACTACATCTGACAGCAAGGCTTCTGATCACAAAGGGTCCCAGCTATGAGCCAAGAGTGACCCCCCCCACTAAAAGAAAAACATTATGAAAGTATAAAAATACATGTTTATATAAAAACTTGCGAACAACTCCAGTTGATAGCAAAAGTGCCAACAGCACCACAGCTGTTAGCCAAAGTGCATACAGCTGATAGCAAATGTGCCAACAGCTGATAGCAAAAGTGCCAACAGCACCACAGTGCCAACTAGTCCTAGGTATGACAATAATCTACATCTGACAGCAAGGCTTCTGATCACAAAGGGTCCCAGCTATGAGCAAATAGTGACCCCCCACTAAAAAAAAAACACTATGAAAGTATAAAAATACATGTTTATATAAAAACTTGCGAACAACACCAGTTGATAGCAAAAGTGCCAACAGCACCACAGCTGATAGCAAAAGTGCAAACAGCTGATAGCAAAAGTGCCAACAGCTGATAGCAAAAGTGCCAACAGCACCACAGCTGATAGCAAAAGTGCCAACAGCTGATAGCAAAATTGCCAACAGCTGATAGCAAAAGTGCCAACAGCTGATAGCAAAAGTGCCAACAGATGATACCAAAAGTGGCAACAGCTGATAGCAAAAGTGTCAACAGCTGATAGCAAAAGTGCCAACAGCTGATTGCAAAAGTGCCAACAGCTGATACCAAATGTGCCAAAAACTGATAGCAAAAGTGCCAACAGCTGATAGCAAAAGTGCCAACATCTGATAGCAAAAGTGCCAACAGCACCACATTGCCAACTAGTCCTAGGTATGACTATAAACTACATCTGACAGCAAGGCTTCTGATCACAAAGGGTCCCAGCTATGAGCCAAGAGTGCCCCCCCACTAAAAGAAAAACACTATGAAAGTATAAAAATACATGTTTATATAAAAACTTGCGAACAACACCAGTTGATAGCAAAAGTGCCAACAGCACCACAGTGCCAACTAGTCCTAGGTATGACTATAAACTACATCTGACAGCAAGGCTTCTGATGACAAAGGGTCCCCGCTATGAGCAAATAGTGACCCCCAACTAAAAAAAAAACACTATGAAAGTATAAAAATACATGTTTATTTAAAAACTTACGAACAACACCAGTTGATAGCAAAAGTGCCAACAGCACCACAGCTGATAGCAAAAGTGCCAACAGCTGATAGCAAAAGTGCCAACAGCTGATAGCAAAAGTGCCAACAGCACCACATTGCCAAATAGTCCTAGGTATGATTAAAACTACATCTGACAGCAAGGCTTCTGATATTAAAGGGTCCCAGCTATGAGCAAAGAGTGACCCCCCACTAAAAAAAAAACACTATGGAAGTATAAAAATACATGTTTATATAAAAACTTGCGAACAACACCAGTTGATAGCAAACGTGCCAACAGCACCACAGCTGATAGCAAAAGTGCAAACAGCTGATAGCAAAAGTGCCAACAGCTGATAGCAAAAGTGCCAACAGCACCACAGCTGATAGCAAAAGTGCCAACAGCTGATAGCAAATGTGCCAACAGCTGATAGCAAAAGTGCCAACAGCACCACAGTGCCAACTAGTCCTAGGTATGACAATAAACTACATCTGACAGCAAGGCTTCTGATCACAAAGGGTCCTAGCTATGAGCAAATAATGACCCCCCACTAAAAAAAAAAACATTATGAAAGTATAAAAATACATGTTTATAAAAAACTTGCGAACAACACCAGTTGATAGCAAAAGTGCCAACAGCACCACAGCTGATAGTAAAAGTGCAAACAGCTGATAGCAAAAGTGCCAACAGCTGATTGCAAAAGTGCCAACAGCTGATAGCAAAAGTGCCAACAGCACCACAGTGCCAACTAGTCCTAGGTATGACTATAAACTACATCTGACAGCAAGGCTTCTGATCACAAAGGGTCCCAGCTATGAGCAAATAGTGACCGCCCACTAAAAAAAAAACACTATGGAAATATAAAAATACATGTTTATATAAAAACTTGCGAACAACACCAGTTGATAGCAAAAGTGCCAACAGCACCACAGCTGATAGCAAAAGTGCGAAAAGCTGATAGCAAAAGTACCAACAGCTGATACCAAAAATGCCAAAAGATGATAGCAAAAGTGCCAACAGCTGATAGCAAAAGTGCCAACAGATGATACCAAAAGTGCCAACAGCTGATTGCAAAAGTGCCAACAGCTGATCGCAAATGTGCCAACAGCTGATAGCAAAAGTGCCAACAGCTGATAGCAAAAGTTCCAACAGCACCACAGTGCCAACTAGTCCTAGGTATGACTATAAACTACATCTGACAGCAAGGCTTCTGATCACAAAGGGTCCCAGCTATGAGCCAAGAGTGACCCCCCCACTAAAAGAAAAACATTATGAAAGTATAAAAATACATGTTTATATAAAAACTTGCGAACAACACCAGTTGATAGCAAAAGTGCCAACAGCACCACAGCTGTTAGCCAAAGTGCATACAGCTGATAGCAAATGTGCCAACAGCTGATAGCAAAAGTGCCAACAGCACCACAGTGCCAACTAGTCCTAGGTATGACAATAATCTACATCTGACAGCAAGGCTTCTGATCACAAAGGGTCCCAGCTATGAGCAAATAGTGACCCCCCACTAAAGAAAAAACACTATGAAAGTATAAAAATACATGTTTATATATAAACTTGCGAACAACACCAGTTGATAGCAAAAGTGCCAACAGCACCACAGCTGATAGCAAAAGTGCAAACAGCTGATAGCAAAAGTGCCAACAGCTGATAGCAAAAGTGCCAACAGCACCACAGTGCCAACTGTTCCTAGGTATGAATATAAACTACATCTGACAGCAAGGCTTCTGATCACAAAGGGTCCCAGCTATGAGCAAATAGTGACCGCCCAATAAAAAAAAAACACTATGGAAGTATAAAAATAGATGTTTATATAAAAACTTGCGAACAACACCAGTTGATAGCAAAAGTGCCAACAGCACCACAGCTGATAGCAAAAGTGCCAACAGCTGATAGCAAAATTGCCAACAGCTGATAGCAAAAGTGCCAACAGCTGATAGCAAAAGTGCCAACAGATGATACCAAAAGTGGCAACAGCTGATAGCAAAAGTGTCAACAGCTGATAGCAAAAGTGCCAACAGCTGATTGCAAAAGTGCCAACAGCTGATACCAAATGTGCCAAAAGCTGATAGCAAAAGTGCCAACAGCTGATAGCAAAAGTGCCAACATCTGATAGCAAAAGTGCCAACAGCACCACATTGCCAACTAGTCCTAGGTATGACTATAAACTACATCTGACAGCAAGGCTTCTGATCACAAAGGGTCCCAGCTATGAGCCAAGAGTGCCCCCCCACTAAAAGAAAAACACTATGAAAGTATAAAAATACATGTTTATATAAAAACTTGCGAACAACACCAGTTGATAGCAAAAGTGCCAACAGTACCACAGTGCCAACTAGTCCTAGGTATGACTATAAACTACATCTGACAGCAAGGCTTCTGATGACAAAGGGTCCCCGCTATGAGCAAATAGTGACCCCCAACTAAAAAAAAAACACTATGAAAGTATAAAAATACATGTTTATTTAAAAACTTACGAACAACACCAGTTGATAGCAAAAGTGCCAACAGCACCACAGCTGATAGCAAAAGTGCCAACAGCTGATAGCCAAAGTGCCAACAGCTGATAGCAAAAGTGCCAACAGCACCACATTGCCAAATAGTCCTAGGTATGATTAAAACTACATCTGACAGCAAGGCTTCTGATATTAAAGGGTCCCAGCTATGAGCAAAGAGTGACCCCCCACTAAAAAAAAAACACTATGGAAGTATAAAAATACATGTTTATATAAAAACTTGCGAACAACACCAGTTGATAGCAAAAGTGCCAACAGCACCACAGCTGATAGCAAAAGTGCAAACAGCTGATAGCAAAAGTGCCAACAGCTGATAGCAAAAGTGCCAACAGCACCACAGCTGATAGCAAAAGTGCCAACAGCTGATAGCAAATGTGCCAACAGCTGATAGCAAAAGTGCCAACAGCACCACAGTGCCAACTAGTCCTAGGTATGACAATAAACTACATCTGACAGCAAGGCTTCTGATCACAAAGGGTCCTAGCTATGAGCAAATAATGACCCCCCACTAAAAAAAAAACATTATGAAAGTATAAAAATACATGTTTATAAAAAACTTGCGAACAACACCAGTTGATAGCAAAAGTGCCAACAGCACCACAGCTGATAGTAAAAGTGCAAACAGCTGATAGCAAAAGTGCCAACAGCTGATAGCAAAAGTGCCAACAGCTGATAGCAAAAGTGCCAACAGCACCACAGGGCCAACTAGTCCTAGGTATGACTATAAACTACATCTGACAGCAAGGCTTCTGATCACAAAGGGTCCCAGCTGTGAGCAAATAGTGACCGCCCACTAAAAAAAAAACACTATGGAAGTATAAAAATACATGTTTATATAAAAACTTGCGAACAACACCAGTTGATAGCAAAAGTGCCAACAGCACCACAGCTGATAGCAAAAGTTCCAACAGCTGATGGCAAAAGTGCCAACAGCTGATAGCAAAATTGCCAACAGCTGATAGCAAAAGTGCCAACAGCTGATAGCAAAAGTGCCAACAGATGATACCAAAAGTGCCAACAGCTGATAGCAAAAGTGTCAACAGCTGATAGCAAAAGTGCCAACAGCTGATAGCAAAAGTGCCAAGAGCTGATACCAAAAATGCCAAAAGCTGATAGCAAAAGTGCCAACAGCTGATAGCAAAAGTGCAAACAGCACCACATTGCCAACTAGTCCTAGGTATGACTATAAACTACATCTGACAGCAAGGCTTCTGATCACAAAGGGTCCCAGCTCTGAGCCAAGAGTGACCCCCCACTAAAAGAAAAACACTATGAAAGTATAAAAATACATGTTTATAAAAAAACTTGCGAACAAAACCTGTTGATAGCAAAAGTGCCAAAAGCACCACAGCTGATAGCAAAAGTGCCAACAGCTGATAGCAAAAGTGCCAACAGCTGATAGCAAAAGTGCCAACAGCACCACTGTGCCAACTAGTCCTTGGTATGACAATAAACTACATCTGACAGCAAGGCTTCTGATCACAAAGGGTCCAAGATATGAGCAAATAGTGACCCCACACTAAAAAAAAAACACTATGAAAGTATAAAAATACATGTTTATATATAAACTTGCGAACAACACCAGTTGATAGCAAAAGTGCCAACAGCACCACAGCTGATAGCAAAAGTGCCAACAGCTGATAGCAAAAGTGCCAACAGCTGATAGCAAAAGTGCCAACAGCTGATAGCAAAAGTGCCAACAGCACCACAGTGCCAACTAGTCCTAGGTATGACTATAAACTACATCTGACAGCAAGGCTTCTGATCACAAAGGGTCCCAGCTATGAGCAAATAGTGACCGCCCACTAAAAAAAAAACACTATGGAAATATAAAAATACATGTTTATATAAAAACTTGCGAACAACACCAGTTGATAACAAAAGTGCCAACAGCACCACAGCTGATAGCAAAAGTGCCAACAGCTGATAGCAAAAGTGCCAACAGCTGATACCAAAAGTGCCAACAGCTGATAGCAAAAGTGCCAACAGCTGATAGCAAAATTGCCAACAGCTGATAGCAAAAGTGCCAACAGATGATACCAAAAGTGCCAACAGCTGATAGCAAAAGTGTCAACCGCTGATAGCACAAGTGCCAACAGCTGATAGCAAAAGTGCCAACAGCTGATACCAAAAGTGCCAACAGCTGATAGCAAAAGTGCCAACAGCTGATAGCGAAAGTGCCAACAGCTGATAGCAAAAGTGCAAATAGCACCACATTGCCAACTAGTCCTAGGTATGACTATAAACTACATCTGACAGCAAGGCTTCTGATCACAAAGGGTCCCAGCTATGAGCCAAGAGTGACCCCCCACTAAAAGAAAAACACTATGAAAGTATAAAAATACATGTTTATATAAAAACTTGCGAACAAAACCAGTTGATAGCAAAAGTGCCAACAGCACCACAGCTGATAGCAAAAGTGCAAACAGCTGATAGCAAAAGTGCCAACAGCTGATAGCAAAAGTGCCAACAGCTGATAGCAAAAGTGCCAACAGCACCACAGTGCCAACTAGTCCTAGGAGTGACTATAAACTACATCTGACAGCAAGGCTTCTGATCACAAAGGGTCCCAGCTATGAGCAAATAGTGACCGCCCACTAAAAAAAAAACACTATGGAAGTATAAAAATACATGTTTATATAAAAACTTGCGAACAACACCAGTTGCTAGCAAAAGTGCCAACAGCACCACAGCTGATAGCAAAAGTGCCAACAGCTGATAGCAAAAGTGCCAACAGCTGATAGCAAAATTGCCAACAGCTGAAAGCAAAAGTGCCAACAGCTGATAGCAAAAGTGCCAACAGATGATAGCAAAAGTGTCAACAGCTGATAGCAAAAGTGCCAACAGCTGATAGCAAAAGTGCCAACAGCTGATACCAAAAGTGCCAAAAGCTGATAGCAAAAGTGCCAACAGCTGATAGCAAAAGTGTCAACAGCTGATAGCAAAAGTGCAAACAGCACCACATTGCCAACTAGTCCTAGGTATGACTATAAACTACATCTGACAGCAAGGCTTCTGATCACAAAGGGTCCCAGCTATGAGCAAATAGTGACAGCCCACTAAAAAAAAAACACTATGGAAGTATAAAAATACATGTTTATATAAAAACTTGCGAACAAAACCAGTTGATAGCAAAAGTGCCAACAGCACCACAGCTGTTAGCAAAAGTGCATACAGCTGATAGCAAATGTGCCAACAGCTGATAGCAAAAGTGCCAACAGCACCACAGTGCCAA
Organism: Acanthosepion esculentum; assembly: GCA_964036315.1. NCBI lineage: Eukaryota > Metazoa > Mollusca > Cephalopoda > Sepiida > Sepiidae > Acanthosepion > Acanthosepion esculentum. The sequence continues at coordinate 88,953,750 of OZ038509.1, forward strand.
CTAGTCCTAGGTATGACAATAAACTACATCTGACAGCAAGGCTTCTGATCACAAAGGGTCCAAGATATGAGCAAATAGTGACCCCCCACTAAAAAAAAACTCTATGAAAGTATAAAAATACATGTTTATATATAAACTTGCGAACAACACCAGTTGATAGCAAAAGTGCCAACAGCACCACAGCTGATAGCAAAAGTGTCAACAGCTGATAGCAAAAGTGCCAACAGCTGATAGCAAAAGTGCCAACAGCACCACAGTGCCAACTGTTCCTAGGTATGACTATAAACTACATCTGACAGCAAGGCTTCTGATCACAAAGTGTCCCAGATATGAGCAAATAGTGACCGCCCACTAAAAGAAAACACTATGGAAGTATAAAAATAGATGTTTATATAAAAACTTGCGAACAACACCAGTTGATAGCAAAAGTGCCAACAGCACCACAGCTGATAGCAAAAGTGCCAACAGCTGATAGCAAAAGTGCCAACAGCTGATACCAAAAGTTCCAACAGCTGATAGCAAAAGTGCCAACAGGTGATAGCAAAAGTGCCAACAGCTGATAGAAAAAGTGCCAACAGCTGATACCAAAAGTGCCAAAAGCTGATAGCAAAAGTGCCAACAGCTGATAGCAAAAGTGACAAAAGCTGATAGCAAAAGTGCCAACAGCTGATAGCAAAAGTGCCAACAACACCACAGTGCCAACGAGTCCTAGGTATGACTATAAACTACATCTGACAGCAAGGCTTCTGATCACAAAGTGTCCCAGCTATGAGCCAAGAGTGACCCCCCACTAAAAGAAAAACACTATGAAAGTATAAAAATACATGTTTATATAAAAACTTGCGAACAACACCAGTTGATAGCAAAAGTGCCAACAGCACCACAGTGCCAACTAGTCCTAGGTATGACTATAAACTACATCTGACAGCAAGGCTTCTGATGACAAAGGGTCCCCGCTATGAGCAAATAGTGACCCCCAACTAAAAAAAAAAACACTATGAAAGTATAAAAATACATGTTTATTTAAAAACTTACGAACAACACCAGTTGATAGCAAAAGTGCCAACAGCACCACAGCTGATAGCAACAGTGCCAACAGCTGATAGCAAAAGTGCAAAAAGCTGATAGCAAAAGTGCCAACAGCTGATAGCAAAAGTGCCAACAGCACCACATTGCCAAATAGTCCTAGGTATGACTAAAAACTACATCTGACATTCAGGCTTCTGATATTAAAGGGTCCCAGCTATGAGCAAAGAGTGACCCCCCACTAAAAAAAAAAACACTATGGAAGTATAAAAATACATGTTTATATAAAAACTTGCGAACAACACCAGTTGATAGCAAAAGTGCCAACAGCTGATAGCAAATGTGCCAACAGCTGATAGCAAAAGTGCCAACAGCACCACAGTGCCAAATAGTCCTAGGTATGACAATAAACTACATCTGACAGCAAGGCTTCTGATCACAAAGGGTCCTAGCTATGAGCAAATAATGACCCCCCACTAAAAAAAAAACACTATGAAAGTATAAAAATACATGTTTATAAAAAACTTGCGAACAACACCAGTTGATAGCAAAAGTGCCAACAGCACCACAGCTGATTGCAAAAGTGCCAACAGCTGATAGCAAAAGTGCCAACAGCTGATAGCAAAAGTGCCAACAGCTGATAGCAAAAGTGCCAACAGCTGATAGCAAAATTGCCAACAGTTGATAGCAAAAGTGCCAACAGCTGATAGCAAAAGTGCCAACAGCTGATAGCAAAATTGCCAACAGCTGATAGCAAAAGTGCCAACAGCTGATAGCAAAAGTGCCAACAGATGATACCAAAAGTGCCAACAGCTGATAGCAAAAGTATCAACAGCTGATAGCAAAAGTGCCAACAGCTGATAGCAAAAGTGCCAACAGCTGATACCAAAAGTGCCAAAAGCTGATAGCAAAAGTGCCAACAGCTGATAGCAAATGTGCCAACAGCTGATAGCAAAAGTGCAAACAGCACCACATTGCCAACTAATCCTAGGTATGATTATAAACTACATCTGACAGCAAGGCTTCTGATCACAAAGGGTCCCAGCTATGAGCCAAGAGTGACCCCCGACTAAAAGAAAAACACTATGAAAGTATAAAAATACATGTTTATATAAAAACTTGCGAACAAAACCAGTTGATAGCAAAAGTGCCAACAGCACCACAGCTGATAGAAAAAGTGCCAACAGCTGATAGCAAAAGTGCCAACAGCTGATAGCAAAAGTGCCAACAGCTGATAGCAAAAGTGCCAACAGCACCACAGTGCCAACTAGTCCTAGGTATGACTATAAACTACATCTGACAGCAAGGCTTCTGATCACAAAGGCTCCCAGCTATGAGCAAATAGTGACCGCCCACTAAAAAAAAAACTCTATGGAAGTATAAAAATACATGCTTATATAAAAACTTGCGAACAACACCAGTTGATAGCAAAAGTGCCAACAGCACCACAGCTGATAGCAAAAGTGCCAACAGCTGATAGCAAAAGTGCCAACAGCTGATACCAAAAGTGCCAACAGCTGATAGCAAAAGTGCCAACAGCTGATAGCAAAATTGCCAACAGCTGATAGCAAAAGTGCCAACAGCTGATAGCAAAAGTGCCAACAGATGATACCAAAAGTGCCAACAGCTGATAGCAAAAGTGCCAACAGCACCACAGTGCGAACTGTTCCTAGGTATGACTATAAACTACATCTGACAGCAAGGCTTCTGATCACAAAGTGTCCCAGATATGAGCAAAGAGTGACCGCCCACTAAAAGAAAACACTATGGAAGTATAAAAATAGATGTTTATATAAAAACTTGCGAACAACACCAGTTGATAGCAAAAGTGCCAACAGCACCACAGCTGATAGCAAAAGAGCCAACAGCTGATAGCAAAAGTGCCAACAGCTGATACCAAAAGTGCCAACAGTTGATAGCAAAAGTGCCAACAGCTGATAGCAAAAGTGCCAACAGATGATACCAAAAGTGCCAACAGCTGATAGCAAAAGTGTCAACAGCTGATAGCAAAAGTGCCAACAGCTGATAGAAAAAGTGCCAACAGCTGATACCAAAAGTGCCAAAAGCTGATAGCAAAAGTGCCAACAGCTGATAGCAAAAGTGCCAAAAGCTGATAGCAAAAGTGCCAACAGCTGATAGCAAAAGTGCCAACAACACCACAGTGCCGACTAGTCCTAGGTATGACTATAAACTACATCTGACAGAAAGGCTTCTGATCACAAAGGGTCCCAGCTATGAGCAAATAGTGACCCCCCACTAAAAAAAAAACACTATGAAAGTATAAAAATACATGTTTATATAAAAACTTGCGAACAAAACCACTTGATAGCAAAAGTGCCAACAGCACCACAGCTGATAGCAAAAGTGCCAACAGCTGATAGCGAAAGTGCCAACAGCTGATAGCAAAATGCCAACAGCACCACAGTGCCAACTAGTCCTAGGTATGACTATAAACTACATCTGACAGCAATTCTTCTGATCACAAAGGGTCCCTGCTATGAGCAAATAGTGACCCCCCATTAAAAAAAAAACACTATGGATGTATAAAAATACATGTTTTTATAAAAACTTGCGAACAACACCAGTTGATAGCAAAAGTGCCAACAGCACCACAGCTGATAGCAAAAGTGCCAACAGCTGATAGCAAAAGTGCCAAAAGCTGATAGCAAAAGTGACAACAGCTGATAGCAAAAGTGCCAAAAGCTGATAGCAAAAGTTCCAACAGCTGATAGCAAAAGTGCCAAAAGCTGATAGCAAAAGTGCCAACAGCTGATAGCAAAAGTGCCAACAGCACCACATTGCCAAATAGTCCTAGGTATGACTAAAAACTACATCTGACATTCAGGCTTCTGATATTAAAGGGTCCCAGCTATGAGCAAAGAGTGACCCCCCACTAAAAAAAAAACACTATGAAAGTATAAAAATACATGTTTATATAAAAACTTGCGAACAACACCAGTTGATTGCAAAAGTGCCAACAGCACCACAGCTGATAGCAAATGTGCAAACAGCTGATAGCAAAAGTGCCAACAGCTGATAGCAAAAGTGCCAGCAGCACCACAGTGCCAACTAGTCCTAGGTATGACAATAAACTACATCTGACAGCAAGGCTTCTGACTGAAAAGGGTCCTATCTATGAGCAAATAATGACCCCCCACTAAAAAAAAACACTATGAAAGTATAAAAATACATGTTTATAAAAAACTTGCGAACAACACCAGTTGATAGCAAAAGTGCCAACAGCACCACAGCTGATAGCAAAAGTGCAAACAGCTGATAGCAAAAGTGCCAACAGCTGATAGCAAACGTGCCAACAGCCCCACAATGCCAACTAGTCCTAGGTATGACTATAAACTACATCTGACAGCAAGGCTTCTGATCACAACGGTCCCAGCTATGAGCAAATAGTGACCGCCCACTAAAAAAAAAACACTATGGAAGTATAAAAATACCTGTTTATATAAAAACTTGCGAACAACACCAGTTGATAGCAAAAGTGCCAACAGCACCACAGCTGATAGCAAAAGTGCCAACAGCTGATAGCAAAAGTGCCAACAGCTGATACCAAAAGTGCCAACAGCTGATAGCAAAAGTGCCAACAGCTGATAGCAAAATTGCCAACAGATGATACCAAAAGTGCCAACAGCTGATAGCAAAAGTTCCAACAGATGATACCAAAAGTGCCAACAGCTGATAGCAAATGTGTCAACAGCTGATAGCAAAAGTGCCAACAGCTGATAGAAAAAGTGCCAACAGCTGATACCAAAAGTGCCAAAAGCTGATAGCAAAAGTGCCAACAGCTGATAGCAAAAGTGCCAAAAGCTGATAGCAAAAGTGCCAACAGCTGATAGAAAAAGTGCCAACAACACCACAGTGCCAACTAGTCCTAGGTATGACTATAAACTACATCTGACAGCAAGGCTTATGATCACAAAGGGTCCCAGCTATGAGCAAATAGTGACCCCCCACTAAAAAAAAAACACTATGAAATTATAAAAATACATGTTTATATAAAAACTTGCGAACAACACCAGTTGATAGCAAAAGGGCCAACAGCACCACAGCTGATAGCAAAAGTGCCAACAGCTGATAGCAAAAGTGCCAACAGCTGATAGTAAAAGTGCCAACAGCACCACAGTGCCAACTAGTCCTAGGTATGACTATAAACTTCATCTGACAGCAATTCTTCTGATCACAAAGGGTCCCAGCTATGAGCAAATAGTGACCCCCCATTAAAAAAAAAACACTATGGATGTATAAAAATACATGTTTTTATAAAAAATTGCGAACAACACCAGTTGATAGCAAAAGTGCCAACAGCACCACAGCTGATAGCAAAAGTGCCAACAGCTGATAGCAAAAGTGCCAAAAGCTGATAGCAAAAGTGCCAAGAGCTGATAGCAAAAGTGCCAACAGATGATACCAAATGTTCCAACAGCTGATAGCAAAAGTGCCAACAGCTGATAGCAAAAGTGCCAAAAGCTGATAGCAAAAGTTCCAACAGCTGATAGCAAAAGTGCCAACAGCTGATAGCAAAAGTGCCAACAGCACCACAGTGCCAACTAGTCCTAGGTATGATTTAAACTACATCTGACAGCAAGGCTTCTGATGACAAAGGGTCCCCGCTATGAGCAAATAGTGACCCCCAACTAAAAAAAAAAAACACTATGAAAGTATAAAAATACATGTTTATTTAAAAACTTACGAACAACACCAGTTGATAGCAAAAGTGCCAACAGCACCACAGCTGATAGCAAAAGTGCTAACAGCTGATAGCAAAAGTGCCAAAAGCTGATAGCAAAAGTGCCAACAGCTGATAGCAAAAGTGCCAACAGCACCATATTGCCAAATAGTCCTAGGTATGACTAAAAACTACATCTGACATTCAGGCTTCTGATATTAAAGGGTCCCAGCTATGAGCAAAGAGTGACCCCCCACTAAAAAAAAAACACTATGAAAGTATAAAAATACATGTTTATATAAAAACTTGCGAACAACACCAGTTGATAGCAAAAGTGCCAACAGCACCACAGCTGATAGCAAAAGTGCAAACAGCTGATAGCAAAAGTGCCAACAGCTGATAGCAAAAGTGCCAACAGCACCACAGCTGATAGCAAAAGTGCCAACAGCTGATAGCAAATGTGCCAACAGCTGATAGCAAAAGTGCCAGCAGCACCACAGTGCCAACTAGTCCTAGGTATGACAATAAACTACATCTGACAGCAAGGCTTCTGATCACAAAGGGTCCTATCTATGAGCAAATAATGACCCCCCACTAAAAAAAAACACTATGAAAATATAAAAATACATGTTTATAAAAAACTTGCGAACAACACCAGTTGATAGCAAAAGTGCCAACAGCACCACAGCTGATACCAAAAGTGCCAACTGCTGATAGCAAAAGTGTCAACAGCTGATAGCAAAAGTGCCAACAGCTGATAGCAAAAGTGCCAACAGCTGATACCAAAAGTGCCAAAAGCTGATAGCAAAAGTGCCAACAGCTGATAGCAAAAGTGCCAACAGCTGATAGCAAAAGTGCCAACAGCACCACATTGCCAACTAGTCCTAGGTATGACTATAAACTACATCTGACAGCGAGGCTTCTGATCACAAAGGATCCCAGCTATGAGCCAAGAGTGACCCCCCACTAAAAGAAAAACTCTATGAAAGTATAAAAATACATGTTTATATAAAAACTTGCGAACAACACCAGTTGATAGCAAAAGTGCCAACAGCACCACAGCTGATAGCAAAAGTGCCAACAGCTGATAGCAAAAGTGCCAACAGCTGATAGCAAAAGTGCCAACAGCACCACAGTGCCAACTAGTCCTAGTTATGACTATAAACTACATCTGACAGCAAGGCTTCTGATCACAAAGGGTCCAAGCTATGAGCAAATAGTGACCCCCCACTAAAAAAAAACACTATGAAAGTATAAAAATACATGTTTATATATAAACTTGCGAACAACACCAGTTGATAGCAAAAGTGCCAACAGCACCACAGCTGATAGCAAAAGTGCCAACAGCTGATAGCAAAAGTGCCAACATCTGATAGCAAAATTGCCAACAGCACCACAGTGCCAACTGTTCCTAGGTATGACTATAAACTACATCTGACAGCAAGGCTTCTGATCACACTATGAGCAAATAATGACCGCCCACTAAAAAAAAACACTATGTAAGTATAAAAATAGATGTTTATATAAAAACTTGCGAACAACACCAGCTGATAGCAAAAGTGCCAACAGCTGATAGCAAAAGTGCCAACAGCTGATAGCAAAAGTGCCAACAGATGATACCAAAAGTGCCAACAGCTGATAGCAAAAGTGTCAACAGCTGATAGCAAAAGTGCCAACAGCTGATAGAAAAAGTGCCAACAGCTGATACCAAAAGTGCCAAAAGCTGATAGCAAAAGTGCCAACAGCTGATAGCAAAAGTGCCAAAAGCTGATAGCAAAAGTGCCAACAGCTGATAGCAAAAGTGCCAACAACACCACAGTGCCAACTAGTCCTAGGTATTACTATAAACTACATCTGACAGCAAGGCTTGTGATCACAAAGGGTCCCAGCTATGAGCAAATAGTGACCCCCCACTAAAAAAAAAACACTATGAATGTATAAAAATACATGTTTATATAAAAACTTGCGAACAACACCAGTTGATAGCAAAAGTGCCAACAGCACCACAGCTGATAGCAAAAGTTCCAACAGCTGATAGCAAAAGTGCCAACAGCTGATTGCAAAAGTGCAACAGCTGATAGCAAAAGTGACAACAGCACCACATTGCCAACTAGTCCTAGGTATGACTATAAACTACATGTGACAGCAAGGCTTCTGATCACAAAGTGTCCCAGCCATTAGCAAATAGTGACTCCCCACTAAAAAAAAAACACTATGAATGTATAAAAATACATGTTTATATAAAAACTTGCGAACCACACCAGTTGATAGCAAAAGTGCCAACAGCACCACAGCTGATAGCAAAAGTGCCAACAGCTGATAGCAAAAGTGCCAACAGCTGATAGCAAAAGTTCCAACAGCAACACAGTGCCAACTATTCCTAGGTATGTCTATAAACTACATCTGACAGCAAGGCTTCTGATCACAAAGGGTCCCAGCTATGAGCAAATAGTGACCCCCCACTAAAAAAAACCCACTATGAATGTATAAAAATACATGTTTATATAAAAACTTGCGAACAACACAAGTTGATAGCAAAAGTGCCAACAGCACCACAGCTGATAGCAAAAGTGCCCACAGCTGATAGCAAAAGTGCCAACAGCTGATAGCAAAAGTGCCAACAGCTGATAGCAAAAGTGCCAACAGTTGATAGCAAAAGTGCCAACAGCACCACAGTGCCAACTAGTCCTAGGTATGACAATAAACTACATCTGACAGCAAGGCTTCTGATCAAAAAGGGTCCCAGCTATGAGCAAATAGTGACCCCCCACTAAAAAAAAAACACTATGAAATTATAAAAATACATGTTTATATAAAAACTTGTGAACAACACCAGTTGATAGCAAAAGTGTCAACAGCACCACAGCTGATAGCAAAAGTGCCAACAACTGATAGAAAAGTGCCAACAGCTGATAGCAAAAGTGCCAACAGTTGATAGCAAAAGTGCCAACAGCACCACAGTGCCAACAAGTCCTAGTTATGATTATAAACTACCTCTGACAGCAAGGCGTCTGATCACAAAGGGTCCCAGCTATGAGCAAATAGTGACCCCCCACTAAAAAAAAAAAAACACTATGAAAGTATAAAAATATATGTTTATATAAAAACTTGCGAACAACACCAGTTGATAGCAAAAGTGCCAACAGCACCACAGCTGATAGCAAAAGTGCCAACAGCCTATAGCAAAAGTGCCAACAGCTGATACCAAAAGTGCCAAAAGCTGATAGCAAAAGTGCCAAAAGCTTATAGCAAAAGTGCAAACAGCTTATAGCAAAAGTGCCAACAGCACCACATTGCCAAGTAGTCCTAGGTATGACTATAAACTACATCTGACAGCAAGGCTTCTGATCACAAAGGGTCCCAGCTATGAGCCAATAGTGACACCCCACTAAAAAGAAAAAAATGAAAGGTTAAAAATATTTGTTTATATAAAAAATTGCGAACAACACCAGTTGATAGCAAAAGTGCCAACAGCACCACAGCTGATAGCAAAAGTGCCAACAGCTGATAGCAAATGTGCCAACAGCTGATAGCAAAAGTGCCAACAGCTGATAGCAAAAGTGCAAACAGCTGATAGCAAAAGTGCCAACAGCTGATAGCAAAAGTGCCAACAGCACCACAGTGCCAACTAGTCCTAGGTATGACTATAAACTACATCTGACAGCCAGGCTTCTGATCACAAAGGGTCCCAGCTA
>OZ038509.1:88965651-88970436 GCA_964036315.1 Acanthosepion esculentum
GGTTAGGGTTAGGGTTAGGGTTAGGGTTAGGGTTAGGGTTAGGGTTAGGGTTAGGGTTAGGGTTAGGGTTAGGGTTAGGGTTAGGGTTAGGGTTAGGGTTAGGGTTAGGGTTAGGGTTAGGGTTAGGGTTAGGGTTAGGGTTAGGGTTAGGGTTAGGGTTAGGGTTAGGGTTAGGGTTAGGGTTAGGGTTAGGGTTAGGGTTAGGGTTAGGGTTAGGGTTAGGGTTAGGGTTAGGGTTAGGGTTAGGGTTAGGGTTAGGGTTAGGGTTAGGGTTAGGGTTAGGGTTAGGGTTAGGGTTAGGGTTAGGGTTAGGGTTAGGGTTAGGGTTAGGGTTAGGGTTAGGGTTAGGGTTAGGGTTAGGGTTAGGGTTAGGGTTAGGGTTAGGGTTAGGGTTAGGGTTAGGGTTAGGGTTAGGGTTAGGGTTAGGGTTAGGGTTAGGGTTAGGGTTAGGGTTAGGGTTAGGGTTAGGGTTAGGGTTAGGGTTAGGGTTAGGGTTAGGGTTAGGGTTAGGGTTAGGGTTAGGGTTAGGGTTAGGGTTAGGGTTAGGGTTAGGGTTAGGGTTAGGGTTAGGGTTAGGGTTAGGGTTAGGGTTAGGGTTAGGGTTAGGGTTAGGGTTAGGGTTAGGGTTAGGGTTAGGGTTAGGGTTAGGGTTAGGGTTAGGGTTAGGGTTAGGGTTAGGGTTAGGGTTAGGGTTAGGGTTAGGGTTAGGGTTAGGGTTAGGGTTAGGGTTAGGGTTAGGGTTAGGGTTAGGGTTAGGGTTAGGGTTAGGGTTAGGGTTAGGGTTAGGGTTAGGGTTAGGGTTAGGGTTAGGGTTAGGGTTAGGGTTAGGGTTAGGGTTAGGGTTAGGGTTAGGGTTAGGGTTAGGGTTAGGGTTAGGGTTAGGGTTAGGGTTAGGGTTAGGGTTAGGGTTAGGGTTAGGGTTAGGGTTAGGGTTAGGGTTAGGGTTAGGGTTAGGGTTAGGGTTAGGGTTAGGGTTAGGGTTAGGGTTAGGGTTAGGGTTAGGGTTAGGGTTAGGGTTAGGGTTAGGGTTAGGGTTAGGGTTAGGGTTAGGGTTAGGGTTAGGGTTAGGGTTAGGGTTAGGGTTAGGGTTAGGGTTAGGGTTAGGGTTAGGGTTAGGGTTAGGGTTAGGGTTAGGGTTAGGGTTAGGGTTAGGGTTAGGGTTAGGGTTAGGGTTAGGGTTAGGGTTAGGGTTAGGGTTAGGGTTAGGGTTAGGGTTAGGGTTAGGGTTAGGGTTAGGGTTAGGGTTAGGGTTAGGGTTAGGGTTAGGGTTAGGGTTAGGGTTAGGGTTAGGGTTAGGGTTAGGGTTAGGGTTAGGGTTAGGGTTAGGGTTAGGGTTAGGGTTAGGGTTAGGGTTAGGGTTAGGGTTAGGGTTAGGGTTAGGGTTAGGGTTAGGGTTAGGGTTAGGGTTAGGGTTAGGGTTAGGGTTAGGGTTAGGGTTAGGGTTAGGGTTAGGGTTAGGGTTAGGGTTAGGGTTAGGGTTAGGGTTAGGGTTAGGGTTAGGGTTAGGGTTAGGGTTAGGGTTAGGGTTAGGGTTAGGGTTAGGGTTAGGGTTAGGGTTAGGGTTAGGGTTAGGGTTAGGGTTAGGGTTAGGGTTAGGGTTAGGGTTAGGGTTAGGGTTAGGGTTAGGGTTAGGGTTAGGGTTAGGGTTAGGGTTAGGGTTAGGGTTAGGGTTAGGGTTAGGGTTAGGGTTAGGGTTAGGGTTAGGGTTAGGGTTAGGGTTAGGGTTAGGGTTAGGGTTAGGGTTAGGGTTAGGGTTAGGGTTAGGGTTAGGGTTAGGGTTAGGGTTAGGGTTAGGGTTAGGGTTAGGGTTAGGGTTAGGGTTAGGGTTAGGGTTAGGGTTAGGGTTAGGGTTAGGGTTAGGGTTAGGGTTAGGGTTAGGGTTAGGGTTAGGGTTAGGGTTAGGGTTAGGGTTAGGGTTAGGGTTAGGGTTAGGGTTAGGGTTAGGGTTAGGGTTAGGGTTAGGGTTAGGGTTAGGGTTAGGGTTAGGGTTAGGGTTAGGGTTAGGGTTAGGGTTAGGGTTAGGGTTAGGGTTAGGGTTAGGGTTAGGGTTAGGGTTAGGGTTAGGGTTAGGGTTAGGGTTAGGGTTAGGGTTAGGGTTAGGGTTAGGGTTAGGGTTAGGGTTAGGGTTAGGGTTAGGGTTAGGGTTAGGGTTAGGGTTAGGGTTAGGGTTAGGGTTAGGGTTAGGGTTAGGGTTAGGGTTAGGGTTAGGGTTAGGGTTAGGGTTAGGGTTAGGGTTAGGGTTAGGGTTAGGGTTAGGGTTAGGGTTAGGGTTAGGGTTAGGGTTAGGGTTAGGGTTAGGGTTAGGGTTAGGGTTAGGGTTAGGGTTAGGGTTAGGGTTAGGGTTAGGGTTAGGGTTAGGGTTAGGGTTAGGGTTAGGGTTAGGGTTAGGGTTAGGGTTAGGGTTAGGGTTAGGGTTAGGGTTAGGGTTAGGGTTAGGGTTAGGGTTAGGGTTAGGGTTAGGGTTAGGGTTAGGGTTAGGGTTAGGGTTAGGGTTAGGGTTAGGGTTAGGGTTAGGGTTAGGGTTAGGGTTAGGGTTAGGGTTAGGGTTAGGGTTAGGGTTAGGGTTAGGGTTAGGGTTAGGGTTAGGGTTAGGGTTAGGGTTAGGGTTAGGGTTAGGGTTAGGGTTAGGGTTAGGGTTAGGGTTAGGGTTAGGGTTAGGGTTAGGGTTAGGGTTAGGGTTAGGGTTAGGGTTAGGGTTAGGGTTAGGGTTAGGGTTAGGGTTAGGGTTAGGGTTAGGGTTAGGGTTAGGGTTAGGGTTAGGGTTAGGGTTAGGGTTAGGGTTAGGGTTAGGGTTAGGGTTAGGGTTAGGGTTAGGGTTAGGGTTAGGGTTAGGGTTAGGGTTAGGGTTAGGGTTAGGGTTAGGGTTAGGGTTAGGGTTAGGGTTAGGGTTAGGGTTAGGGTTAGGGTTAGGGTTAGGGTTAGGGTTAGGGTTAGGGTTAGGGTTAGGGTTAGGGTTAGGGTTAGGGTTAGGGTTAGGGTTAGGGTTAGGGTTAGGGTTAGGGTTAGGGTTAGGGTTAGGGTTAGGGTTAGGGTTAGGGTTAGGGTTAGGGTTAGGGTTAGGGTTAGGGTTAGGGTTAGGGTTAGGGTTAGGGTTAGGGTTAGGGTTAGGGTTAGGGTTAGGGTTAGGGTTAGGGTTAGGGTTAGGGTTAGGGTTAGGGTTAGGGTTAGGGTTAGGGTTAGGGTTAGGGTTAGGGTTAGGGTTAGGGTTAGGGTTAGGGTTAGGGTTAGGGTTAGGGTTAGGGTTAGGGTTAGGGTTAGGGTTAGGGTTAGGGTTAGGGTTAGGGTTAGGGTTAGGGTTAGGGTTAGGGTTAGGGTTAGGGTTAGGGTTAGGGTTAGGGTTAGGGTTAGGGTTAGGGTTAGGGTTAGGGTTAGGGTTAGGGTTAGGGTTAGGGTTAGGGTTAGGGTTAGGGTTAGGGTTAGGGTTAGGGTTAGGGTTAGGGTTAGGGTTAGGGTTAGGGTTAGGGTTAGGGTTAGGGTTAGGGTTAGGGTTAGGGTTAGGGTTAGGGTTAGGGTTAGGGTTAGGGTTAGGGTTAGGGTTAGGGTTAGGGTTAGGGTTAGGGTTAGGGTTAGGGTTAGGGTTAGGGTTAGGGTTAGGGTTAGGGTTAGGGTTAGGGTTAGGGTTAGGGTTAGGGTTAGGGTTAGGGTTAGGGTTAGGGTTAGGGTTAGGGTTAGGGTTAGGGTTAGGGTTAGGGTTAGGGTTAGGGTTAGGGTTAGGGTTAGGGTTAGGGTTAGGGTTAGGGTTAGGGTTAGGGTTAGGGTTAGGGTTAGGGTTAGGGTTAGGGTTAGGGTTAGGGTTAGGGTTAGGGTTAGGGTTAGGGTTAGGGTTAGGGTTAGGGTTAGGGTTAGGGTTAGGGTTAGGGTTAGGGTTAGGGTTAGGGTTAGGGTTAGGGTTAGGGTTAGGGTTAGGGTTAGGGTTAGGGTTAGGGTTAGGGTTAGGGTTAGGGTTAGGGTTAGGGTTAGGGTTAGGGTTAGGGTTAGGGTTAGGGTTAGGGTTAGGGTTAGGGTTAGGGTTAGGGTTAGGGTTAGGGTTAGGGTTAGGGTTAGGGTTAGGGTTAGGGTTAGGGTTAGGGTTAGGGTTAGGGTTAGGGTTAGGGTTAGGGTTAGGGTTAGGGTTAGGGTTAGGGTTAGGGTTAGGGTTAGGGTTAGGGTTAGGGTTAGGGTTAGGGTTAGGGTTAGGGTTAGGGTTAGGGTTAGGGTTAGGGTTAGGGTTAGGGTTAGGGTTAGGGTTAGGGTTAGGGTTAGGGTTAGGGTTAGGGTTAGGGTTAGGGTTAGGGTTAGGGTTAGGGTTAGGGTTAGGGTTAGGGTTAGGGTTAGGGTTAGGGTTAGGGTTAGGGTTAGGGTTAGGGTTAGGGTTAGGGTTAGGGTTAGGGTTAGGGTTAGGGTTAGGGTTAGGGTTAGGGTTAGGGTTAGGGTTAGGGTTAGGGTTAGGGTTAGGGTTAGGGTTAGGGTTAGGGTTAGGGTTAGGGTTAGGGTTAGGGTTAGGGTTAGGGTTAGGGTTAGGGTTAGGGTTAGGGTTAGGGTTAGGGTTAGGGTTAGGGTTAGGGTTAGGGTTAGGGTTAGGGTTAGGGTTAGGGTTAGGGTTAGGGTTAGGGTTAGGGTTAGGGTTAGGGTTAGGGTTAGGGTTAGGGTTAGGGTTAGGGTTAGGGTTAGGGTTAGGGTTAGGGTTAGGGTTAGGGTTAGGGTTAGGGTTAGGGTTAGGGTTAGGGTTAGGGTTAGGGTTAGGGTTAGGGTTAGGGTTAGGGTTAGGGTTAGGGTTAGGGTTAGGGTTAGGGTTAGGGTTAGGGT
>OZ038510.1:7500-27500 GCA_964036315.1 Acanthosepion esculentum
AGTTTTGTTTATGTCTTAGTGGTGTAAAAGTCTCTCTAAGAACAAAGCATTCCTTTTCCTTTCAACCATTCTGTTCTGTTTGTGAATTACAACATTATTATATCACATATGATAATGCCCATAATGAGGGAAATAAATGGGAGAATAAATTTTTCTTTCATAGCTCTCTCTCCTGTTACAACTTTACAAATTGAAGCACATTACTAGATGGACAGCTAGGTCTCATCATTTTACAGTTGAAATTACTGAGACGTTAATGTAATTTCTATGCTAATAGATTCTTCTCTCGTATTTCCTGCTTGTGGAATTCTCTTCTGGCTTTCTATCTATTGTTTAAATGATTCTCTATTACTACGACGTCCATTGTGCAAATCAAGATACCATGGGTTCAATTCACTGTTCTTGCTTTCTGCACACTTTACAACATAAATCCGACTTTTGTTTGGCCATTTTCACTACTTCAGCCCTCTTTTATCAGGCCAACACCATGGTCAACCAACCAATCAGCATTCTTTGCTTTTATTCTCAGTTAATAAATAGCCTCCTCCAGTTTGACCAATCAGCACACGACTTGCTATTGGTGGAAGCATGCCAAACTGTACAAAAACCCTCATTACTGTACATACTGTTAGAATTGCTAGACAGGAGAGTAATGCCATTTTCACGGAGCAAACTTGCTGATGTCATGTGCTTGCTTGCTTCTACGGGGCTGTTCACCACACTATCTAACTTAGATTTTTGAAAAATTTAAATGCAATGTCAATTGTCATCTTCTCTCTTCTTAATTTCTGTTCTTTTATTATTCACTTTCATTGTTTTTTTTTTCTCGTTTGCTAACACTCCGTAACCTCATGCATCTTAATGGCTTTATTGTCTTGCTTAAAGTGAAATGATTATAAGGCGACGATATCACTGTATTTATTCTTTATATAACAAATACTTACCCTTTATATTCAATGTATTTATAAATACACAAAGCCAGGAAGAGAGCTGCTAAAGCATAGTACCAACTAGAGATGAACATTAACGAGATACACAAAGTAACTCCAAGCAGGGATAAGGTCCTGAAATGAAAAAATAAAAAATAAAATGAACATCACAATTACAGCAATAAATATACAAAGTGCATCATTAAATCCGTAGCCTGACACAAAGTTTTATTAAAATTATTATTAGCTGAATTCTGGCCAGAAACTTTCTCTCTTCAAAATCAATATGAATACTTATTTATGGTCTTTACATTCAAACTAACATCCTCATCTTTGTTGTTATTTTCACAGAATTTCGACCATTGTGGCCTCTGATCTTCTTCAGCTAAGTTCAGAGTTATTTTGCATAAGAATCTTCTTGCTTGCATGGAGAGTTCCCATTTAAGCTGATATTTCTTTCAATGATTGTGAAGAATCCTGTTGCTCAAAAGGACATGACTGACTCATCTGGAACAGACCAGTCTTGATTGATAAGCCTGGTGGAACTGGCTTTAGATCCTAAAATATGTCAGGAAGTTTGTACCTATTTGATAATTTCTGTCTGAATTGTCTGAATCTCTAGACTAAAGAGTTATCATTTACATTTAGACTAACATCTTCATCTTTGTTGCATTATTTACATTATTCCGACTGTTATCCTCATCTTCATTGCCATATTCACAACATTTTGGCCATTGTATGCTCCAGCCTTTTTCAGGTGATTAAAATTTTGAACTGAACACAGTGGATAAAGATGTTGGGTAGAACCAGTGACTAGACCCAAAGAGTTGTGAGTTCAATACCAGGCCACAGCAGTGGTGAAATAAAACTTGGAGAGTTGAGTTAAAGGGAAATAATTGAGACATCTGGAAGAGGCACAGCATTTGGTACTAGAACAATCTACCCCAGTGGATGAAATAAAGGTTTTGATTCAAAATTCAAATCACCTGAAGAAGGCTGGAGCATACAATGGCTGAAACATTGTGAATATGCCAATAAAGATGAGGATAACAGTTCAAATAATGTAAATAATGCAAGTAGAAATACATTTTATTTACAAAAGCAAAATGTAGTAGCAAGTATAAATCCTGACTAATGACGACATTGTTCCTGGTGTATATCTATCAGCTTATCAAGCTGACCTTCAGAGCCAAATTAAAACAGTTTGTTTTCATAACTTTACACCAATGGAAAATAATAGAATTTCAAAGCATTCCTGGTTTCAGTGGGCCAACTTCAGACTCATTGAAAAAAAAAAAAATTCTCAGGTCTACTTGAGAATCACTGGGTTCAGTTCAACATTCCAATCACCTGAAGAAAGCCGGAGCATACAACAGCCGAAATGTTGGGAATATGGCAATGACGATGAGGATAACAGTCCAAATAATGTAAATAATGCAAGTAAGTATAATACCTCATCTCAGAGATATAGAGGCTGAAATGTTGTGAATATAGCAATGAAGATGCGAATAACAGTCCGAATAATGTAAATAATGCAAGTAATTATAATACCTCATCTTTGTTATCACAATACTTTAACCTTTCGGTCTGAATATAAATAATGATAACTCCTCATCCTTGGAACTTAGACAGAATATAAACAATGTTTAATACAGACAAGAGAGGAGATTATGTTGAAAAATAAATATTTGTTTATCAAATAAATGCTCTTTCCATCAACATGCTACAGACTTATTGATTCACTTTTATGTAACAAATACATGTGCTGGTAGGATTAAATCATTTTCTTTAATTTTTTCACCCTCTCCATGATTATTTAGTATTCACCGATTATTTTTTTTTGAATAATTTTCACCATGATATAAATATTTTGTTCCAGGTTTTATTAAACTTATATAAAACTTCCTGACAGAATATGTATTTTATAAGTTAACAAATACTTATCAGAATGACTATTTGGGATGACACTGCAATCTGGTACAACAGCGTACAGAATACATGGAGCTCATAACGTAAATCTCATTAATCACACAGGTTAATTTGATCTATGTTTATTAAACATATATAAAAATTCCCACTGACTTATTTTTTTAACTTTAAGAATTCTAATCATTGTAACTATTCCAGATATCATTTTTGTTTGGTAACAGATTACAATACATGAAATATGTTGGACTATTCTGCTGAAAATGGAAAAGAGGCAGTAGAGTATCTGTTAGAAAATAACAGAAGATTAACTTTAGAGCCCTTAATTCAAGAGGATCCCTAAAGCAACTCTCATTTATTTTTAAATGAATTTTTGCTGCTACTGTTTGATATCTACCAATTGCTCCACACAGTCATATGTGCTACAAGGCCAAATTTAATGTGGAGCATCTGAGCCAGTAGGCTTGGCCAAAAATTTTCCATAGACTCTATATAAAACAGGGTTAGGTAGCTATTTCCTGAGATGAGACTCTGCCCTTCACATAGCCTTGTTTGGGGATCCTCTCTGCCTCCAGGCAGAGAGTTTGACCAGCTTAATCTCATACCATGAAGGCGTTGAGCCCACAAGAGCTACCTTGTATTTCCAGCTCTCATGGTCTTGAAAGAGCATCAAAACATCCTCCAGTGCCAGATTAATCTCATGAAAGTCCACATGGACAATGTCCTTCAAATGACTGTTTCATCTGCTGCCAAGTCATCGCCAGTTTGCAGATGATGGGTCAAACTGGTAGATAACTTTGCTTGTCACAGGACATTGCTGAATCAGCAAACATGACACTGAGTGATGATATTGAGGATGTTCGACTAGAGCTTCTCATTAGACACAAGTTGAAACCAGTGCACGCCCCTCAATGGTCTTGAACATGCAGGACTCAAAGATACAGCTGCAGGAAGCACAATTAAGAGATAAAATGTAGTTTGTTCACCCAAAGGCAGATACTTCACTTTGATCCCAGCCCAAACACCAGGAAATGAAGTAACTCGAGTAGCACTAGTTGCTTGATCAATGAATGCTAAATGTTTCCTTATAAGGAAACAGCTAACATTACAATTATTTACTCTGTTTATTGTCAAATGATTTGGGAGTTATACCAAAAATGCAATGGAAATAAGATATAAAAATAAATATCTGTCCCATAACAATTGTTACATTTCTATACTCATTTCATATACTATATGTAACAACTGTTAGGGGACAAATTTATACCTGACACTAACAATGTAACTAAACACTTAAAATAGCATCAAATTTTAAATGTGTATGTTTGGTATTATCATTAGAACTTGTATTTACACCACTAATTCCTTATTAGAGCTGAAAAGTAAACAATTTTTTTTCACTTCTAAATGTCCTTTCAAATCCAGTTACATCTGTCAAAGATTATGATTCTTATATATACCAGGTGTAACAGCAAAATTGTCCAGCCCACAAAATTTATAATATCTAAAAAACCACTGAACTAATTGAGTTTCTATTTTCCAGGTTTTCAGATAAGGCATTTAGCCATCTTGACATTTTTTGTAAGAATCACTGAAAAAAAACAAACCCAAAAAACAAAAAAACCTTCGAGTTATTCACCTCAAAATAGAACAGGTTAAAATCGTTTTGTGTCATTCTCACTATGTCTACTCAACTCAGCAATGGTGAGAGGAAAAAGATCATTCAGGCATTCAGCAATGGTACCAAAAATTAATATTTTGGCTTCCATTCAAGAACCATCAAGCGAACATTGAATAAGTTTAAAAGAGAGGGGGCAATAGAGAGGAAAACTGAACCAGGAGGTCACAACAAGAAGGGACCAACATTTCAAATTAGAGCTAAATACATTCTTATTGCTCAAAGTAAAGTAAAATGGTGTTATAAAAAGATCAGAGAATTCCAGTAAGATATCTTTAATCATTTCTAAGATACGACGATTTAAAGCTTAATCTAACAATTGGATAATTTTGATGTTACATCCGATATATGTGTGTGTGTGTGTGTGTATGTATATGTATGTGCCAGATGAGGAGCAAGACTAGCATGAGAAAAAAAACAATGTAAAGAAAGTGGACAAAAGATGGAAGATATTGTCCTTTGTCCGAATTAACTTACCAATGATAAAATCTAAAACGGGGACGCCAATTGGGTGTACGCAACAAGGTCTGCAGAGCACAAGCCATGTTGACAAACCCATAACATAACAAGAAAAACCTGAAAGAAAACAAAAACATATTTACAAAATTGTCTCCCTTGAAGAAGTAATTATGTAAATTTAAACGGTTTTTATTGATTGTAGAATGGATTTTGCAAATGGAATTTAATGAAGGGAAATAAAATTATAATGAGATTTTGCTGGGATGGAATGAGCAAAAAGTTCAATAATAGGATTCCACTAATTTGAATGCAGCAAATGAGTTGTGAGATTTTGCTGGTATGGAAGGAGCAAAAGGTTTATAATGACATTTTGCTGGTCTGGAAGGAGCAAAAGGTTTATAATGACATTTTGCTGGTCTGGAAGGAGCAAAAGGTTTATAATGACATTTTGCAGGTATGGAAAGAGCAAAAAGTTTGATAATAGGATTCCGCTAGTATGACTGCAGCAAAAATGTTGTGGGATGTTGCTGGTATGGAAGGAGGAAAAAAGGGTTATAATAGGATTTTGCTGAGATGGAAGGAGCAAAATGTTTATTTCATGTTCTTGGGATGTTGCTGGTATGGAAATAGGAAAAGTTTAAAATAGGATTTTACTGTAGGATGGGAGGAGCAAAAAGTCGAACATGGGATTTTGCTTGTATGGGAAGAGAAAAAAAATTATTCATGCGATTCTACAAGTATGAAATGTTTGTGGAATTTCACTGTTATTGGAGAAGCAAAAAGTATCTTGTGTCAAGTAACAGTTTGATCAGTTCAGTATTAGAGTCACACTGTTATCTGCCTAAATAAGAATCCAAACTGAATTAGTTTGTCCAGCAATAAAACTGAATTGCATTAATTACAAATTTGTGATTCCATAATCAAATAAAGATGAATATGGAAAACATTAACATCTTCAGAAAATTGAATATAACTTTGATGCATTGAGAAATGGTTCAGGGAACAAGAACATTTTTAAAACATTTGAAGCGATAGAAAAGTTTCCTTTCCGTTATGTTATCTATAAAATAATACTGATATATGAATATAATTGCAATGTATTAAAATAATAATATCATCTTGCATGACATTTAACAATTCTTGAAATCACTGTACAGAAAGAAGAATATTTTTATGAAATTTTCTTAAAGTCAACCTAACAGAAATTGTATTGGCTGTAACATGAAGATTTTTATGACCAGATGAAGCATTGCTTGACAAGGATTCTTCATTTTGAACTAGGATTTCTTTCATCTTTATTTCAATTGCTTTATTTCCACTAGTAGTATTAGTAGTAGTAATATTATCTGGAATTTGGATTAGATGAAGCATTGTCAAGCATTCTTCATTTTGGACTAGGATTTCTTTCATCTGCATTTCAATTGCTTTATTTCCACTAGTAGTATTAGTAGTAGTAATATTATCTGGATTTGGATTAGATGAAGCATTGTCAAGCATTCTTCATTTTGGACTAGGATTTCTTTCATCTTCATTTCAATTGCTTTATTTCCACTAGTAGTATTAGTAGTGGTAATATTATCTGGATTTGGATTAGATGAAGCATTGTCAAGCATTCTTCATTTTGGACTAGGATTTCTTTCATCTTCATTTCAATTGCTTTATTTCCACTAGTAGTATTAGTAGTAGTAATATTATCTGGAATTTGGATTAGATGAAGCATTGTCAAGTATTATTCATTTTGTACTAGGATTTCTTTCATCTTCATTTCAATTGCTTTATTTCCACTAGTAGTATTAGTAGTAGTAATCTTATATGGAATTTGGATTAGATGAAGCAATGTCAAGCATTCTGTTTTAATTGTCATAAAAAGAGAAGAAAAAGATAGAGATGCTGTTTACTTTTTGTTTGCTTCAATGAAATGAAAAAAAAATGTCATTTTTAAAATTGTTTCATTGTACCCTCTTACTTCTGTAATTAAGGACTGTCAGGATAAATCAATGTAAAAAAAAAATTTTAAATCTGCATAATTTTTGCAGCTTGTATCTAGTGCAGTCATTCTCGACCTTTTTATTTGCCCAATGGTCGCTTTTCACCATAAATCAGAATATAATTCGCTCCTTTTCCAGGATTGTCTGACTCAAAAGGTACATTCCAAATTATATGCAAAATCCTTCATTCTTTTTCATATTAGTGCAGATACATTTACAGGGATTATTTTTATAAACGAGTTTCTTTTTTTACACTCATGATGGGATCATAATTCTGTAAATAAAAAAAAAACAAGAAAAAGACCCCCTCCCTAATTCCTCCTTGGTCAAGAACCCCTGTTCTAGTATTAATAATTTCACGTACATGGTGATGATCGGTGCAACATAATCAAGACTGGCAATAAGAATTCCTATTTCCGAAATTGCAGCAGTTAGTAAGAGAGCCCGGAAAGGTTCTCCACGCTTTGTACACACACTGAACACATCTAACAACGGGATAACACTGTCTTTTGCTATAGCCTGCAGGACACGTGGGGCTCCTGAAATGCAAAGAAGATATGTTAGAAAGTTCATTAAAAGACATTCAGAATGAAATTTGGACAGTTTTATCAAATTGCAAAATAAAAGTTGTCTTGAATGGCCATTCCTCTAGATCCTTCTGCAGTAATGTAGGTGTCCTCCCAGGGTTCTATCCTTGGATGTATGCTGTTCCTAATTTTCATTAAGGACCTTCCTGATGGCATCAATTTTCAACATGGTACATATATTGATAATACAACTATTTACTTTAATAATTGGCAGCAAAATGACCAACAATCTGTTGTTAACTGGGGTAAGGAATGGCTTGTTAATTTTAATGCTTCTAAAATGAAACTGCTCTCTATCAATCGTCTGTGAGATCCTCATTCTGCCTTCCATCAGTATGGCTAATGCTAACCTCCAAGAGAGTAACTCATTGCATCTTCTTAGGTTAACATTTCCCACTGATATTAAGTAGAAAGCTTATATTGAATCAGTTGCTAGGTCTGCCACTAGGAAAGTTTGGTCACTGTGTGGTGCTAGACAATCTTTCTTACATATTTACAAGTCCACCATTATTTCTTTCTGTGGTAGACTGGTTGCTGACAAAGGTTAAAGGACCCAGTCTGCCCTGCTCTTCAACTCATACATAGGATCGGGGAGAGATGTATACATACATTTCCTCTGTTTATTTATGCATAAGGGAAGGTAACGAGCCTGACTGGGATTCGATCTCGGGTCTCTGACTTCTCCAATTATTATAGATGATCATTGACAATACAACTTGGGTAGTAAAAAGTACAAAAAGCAAAAGAAATGCCACTAAAACTAACCCATTCGTTCCTAGGTTCCAACCTAATCGGAGGTTTATTCATAGTTAACACTCCACCACACATGCAATACATGATGTTACATTGTCAATTATGAACTAATAATATACGTCAGTTAAAAAATATTTAAAAATTAAAAAAAACAAACAATTCTACAGCAAAATTATTATGCATTTACAGTAAAATTTGATGAATTTCTGCAATGAGGAGTTATCATTATTTACACTATTTATATTCAGACTATTATCCTCATCTTTGTTATCATCCCCTGATCACCTTTTGCCTGAATTTATGGGATGAGGATTTATTATTACTTACAACATTTATATTCAGGCTATTGTCCTTATTGTTATCACAATGTTTCAGCTATTTACCCTCTGATCTTCATTAGACATATCAGTCTAGGTAACCTACAGGGAATTCCGAACTTAACTTTTTATTTAATCTACAGGGATAGACTCTTCTCACAGCCCTTGTCTAGGGATATCTCATCTAGTTCTTATTTTTAGTACTGCTCAGTTATTGCTTACTCATGTTTCCAATGAGTCCAAGTACACACTGCCCAGCCCAGAGATTCTGAACTGAACCCTTTTTTTAATCTCCAGGGGTAGACTGTTCTTGTTCCACTGTCCATGTCTAGGGATATCTCATCTAGTTCTTTTTATTTCTATTTTAATTTTAAATTAATATTTCATTCTTCATATAACCCCAAATTAATGTCATAAGGTTAATATTAGGTTTTAATTTTATAAAATTAACTTCTCTTTAAGATAAATACCTTCCACCCTCCCCTGACCCCTGCCTCATGCCTTTTGTCTGACTGAAACCTTGAAATCAATAAATTCTGTATTAGTTTTTCAACTGGGTTTTTTATTTATTTTTTTTTTTTTTTATATTTCACAGTTAAATTTCTATTTCTGACATGAACTCAGTTCACACTGGGGCAGACAACCGATATCTTCATCTGCCGAAATAGACTATTCCCCATATGAGGTGATTTTGGATTTTATTGTTTATTAATTATATAAGCCTAGTATTAATTGTATACAACACTGAAATACACAAGTATGTTTCCTTGTATTGTAAAAGGGCATTAGCCCTGGTTAAGTTATACGCGGAATGTGGTTAGTGAGAAGGTATTGACAGATTTGATAATTTTAAGAGAAAGTATCAAGATATTAAGAGAAAAATATGAGAGAGTAGTTAATCATATTTCAGTCTGAGAGTAACAAATCTTGTTTCAGAATAGTCATTTAAATGCATACTTAGAAGGAGGGCTCCGGAAGAGTTTGAACTTAAATTGAACTAAGTAAGATTCAGTATAACCGACACCTCTGGTTCAACTCCATAATGCAGAGGAAGTTGTCATGACATGACTAATGAGCTTGCCAAAAGTCCACAGGACATTTGGTAAATACAGGGTTTATTTGTTTAACAACCTATCCAGCATCTTTATGTTGATTTCAATGTAAATGTTCTTAAATTAAAAATCCAGGCTAAAGCTGAAATGTATTTCATAGACAGCCATCTGCATTATTTAATACGAGTTTCTTTGAGTGGCTAATTAATCATGTCTATGATTCTCAGAGGAGACACCGTGGAGTAATGAATAGCAGCTCAGGTTGAGGAATCGGACAAGCTGAGTTTGAATTCCAGTCAGATCCATTGTATTCCCTTGCGTACCAATACTCTTGGGAAACGTTTGAATCCTCTTCTTCTACCCGGCATCTATGAGAAAATAGCAGCAAAGACCGGGTTCTATAGGTATTGGTGGTAAACAGTCTAGGAGAGATTAACTTTAAATTCAAAATGGTATGTAGTCCTGGCATAGCACATACTATACAGCTAAAGAAGGGACCGTTCACATTGGCTCAATGATCCTGACTATGGTCAAATAATGATGGAATCCCAGATGGAAAGTATATAAATAGAATATGCATACACTGTAATCAGTGCCCTTCATCATGCATTACAGAAAATCTGCTGTAGAAGTTATTCACTGTTAAGATTTTAATATTACCAGCTACATCCTTTTATTTTCTCAGATATACAACCAATGAAATTCACTAACCAACACAAATTCCATTGAGGTAAATGAACCGGTGAAATTGATTGTACCAAATGTAAGCCACCTTAACCAAAGTGTAGACCCCCACCCCACTTTCATTACTTATGTAATGGAATAACCTGTCACCCCATGAGTGACTACACTATAGGTAGTAACTACCTATAAGTATCTGTAAGTCAACAGACTAGAGAAACTAGCTGGGATCTGTTGAGTATGACTGACTTACGCAAGAACTACCGACCTTCCAATAGTAGCACTCACTACAAGATTGTCTTGCGACGACATTGTGCATAACTTATCTTTATTCTTATTGTACTGGCTTTTTTACAATAAACCTTTACTTATTTTATCCACCGTGTTTTTTCAAGTATATATTCTTATTAGCACAGAATATAACAATTACGATATTCAAAACCTAGACAGGTGTGTTGTATTTGGTGACTGGCACATGTACAGGTTATAACCAGAGGTCAAGTTATAGTATAACACATTTTTGGAATTTATTTCTTTTGTTTATTCTAGCCCTTCTTTCAGTCTCATTAAGATGTTAGCATATCATGGATATATTAATGCCTATAGTGGACCTTGGAGAATGGAGAAGACCCACATGTTTCTTTTCTCTTTCCCAGCAGTACAAAAGAGTAGCAATATATTCATGCAAACATATGCACAAATGTTTGTCTATATAAAATATACTATTTACTTACCTGTTAAACTTTGTAAGCCAGCACCAAGTGTTGACAAAAATGAGCCTATTAATATTACCCACTCATTTGGCCATGCTAGATTGGCTACAACCAATCCGCCATTTATGCTTTCGCCAAATCTGGAAAAAAAAAAAAAAAGACAGGTGAAAATTAATATCAGGAAAATAATTTCACAAATAAACTGTATAATAAAAGTTCACAAAATTCAAATCTTCATGTACATAGAATCTTCTTGCAAAAATCCTCCTGGTAGGTTTGGTTTGTTTTACGGCATATCAACCTCAATGGGTTATTTAATGCCGACAAAATTTTTATTGCTGGTAATGTTTTTCTTCAAAAATCTATAGCTGGTCATATTTTTTCCAAAGAATGTATAGCTGTTTTTATTGCTGGTATTTTTTTTTTAACGTATTGCTGATAATTTTTTTTATTACAAAGTATTTCTGGTATGAAAACCTATTTTTACACAAGTTTGGGTGTTAACTATTTGCCCATAGCTGGGACCCTAACAGGTGCTACCACTCCAGGTCAGGGTGGACCTGGAAACACCAGCAATTAAGAGGTGATTCCATGCTCCTCAAAACCTCCTGATCAGAGGCCTTGCTGCTAGATGTAGTTTATCGTCTTACCCAGGACGTGGATGTAGTTTATCGTCATGCCCAGGACGTCTCCTGGTAGGAGAAGTCAGTTTCTTTTAATAGCAGTTTGATGGACCCTTTCCTGGTTTTCTATTTGTAGAGTATAGAAATATATTAGCATATTTTTCTCTGCAATCCATTCCACTCAGTAACACTTGATCAATGATTGGTTAGCAGAAACTAATTTATACAAGCTCGTTGATCTAATTCAGCGGTGAAGCATTTTTTCCTTTATTCTTCTGCAAAAGCAGAATGCAACACAAAAGCATTTTGGCCTTTGGGGTATGTCATCATTTTCTTCTGTACACTCCCTCCTGATCTCATGATCACAACTGCAGATAAGACAACTGGGTGCGGGTCTTAATTCTGGTACTCCATAGGGGTAGAATTTCCTTCTTTCTGGGACTTGCTTTCCAATGAGTCATGCTGCTCATCTGGCTTAGGTCCCGAGTCACATCTCCATTAGAAGAACCATTAGACATCCCAAATCCAAATACTTTTACACTTTCAGAGGATGTGCCTGATATACTGTCTGTGTTGCTCTCTTATGTAATGGAACCAACAGTGGGAGCAAAGATATTTCAGTGACATTCTGTTGATCAAAATTGTGTGTGGAATACTGATACTGCTGATACCAGTTACATGCACCATATATCACCATTTTCCTTTGTACCTAAACCAAGCACTACTGTCATAGTTTAGTCATAATAATTGCCTCGGAGATTTATCTATTTTAGGGCAGTCAGTTTTGGAAATAGTCAATGCCCTTCTAACACATCATTGGTTAATATAACAAAGTATGACTAAGTAGAGACATGGTGGAATAATGGATAGTGGCTCAGATTTAGAAATCAGAGGGTCAAGTTCAAATTCCAGTTGAATCCATTACATTCACTTAAGTGCTAACACCCTTAGGAAACGTTTGAACCCTCTTCTTCTCCCCCCAGCTATGGTTAAATAGCAGGACAGACCAGGTTCTATAGTCTTGGATGGCAACTGGTCTACCGCAGAAAGAAATGGCAACCTACTGTGGGAAAAATTCTGACTCATCAGTCATATATCGAAAGATACATGATCACCTAAGCATGTATCATGCATGGCACATAACTGACTGATGTCTAATTACAGAGTTTGACAGACTCTGGGGGAAGATCAGGATCCTACATCAGACTGCAAAAAGAAAAATATTTGAACATTCAAATGATCTTTGGATCCGAGAGCTTTCAGCTAATCTTTTAGCCATTATCAAGGAAGTTTTATTGTCTGAATATGTAGATTTTTTTATTTTTAGCAATAGAAATGCTTTAATTCCCAAACACTGTCAGCACATTGTGGCCATATTCATAACATTATTATTAAGAGTTGGCCACTTGTTTTTTTTTACCATTATCTTTTATACAGCTTTCATTAAAGTTAACTGACAAGGCACTGCAATATATATGTTTGAAATTTGCCATATTTATAGGAGAAGAGTGGTCGCTACTGGACAAAGAAAATTTATAGATGCAGACAGCGTAGATATAGGAATCAACACTGGATGGTAACTGTCATTTTCATACACCAGTGTAATCTTCAGCTTGGAGATGACATTGAGGTATTAAAACTGACAGTCAGTATGAAGATTAATTTTCTGAAGAAAATTAATAAGAAAAAAGGTTAAATAAATTTCAACCAATGATGATGCTGTTTGGTCAATGAATGCTGAATGTCTCTGGTGTGGAAATGTCTAATGTCTGTATTATCATTACAGAAAATTTAAGTACAAGACCAGTGCATGAGACATGACTGGCATAATAGGAACTCTGTAGTGCTCAGGAGTTGTGTCCCTTGGATTGTAGGAAGAAGCCAAGATAGGATAAACAATAGCATATAGCGGCACCACTTGTCTGACTCAATATTA
Organism: Acanthosepion esculentum; assembly: GCA_964036315.1. NCBI lineage: Eukaryota > Metazoa > Mollusca > Cephalopoda > Sepiida > Sepiidae > Acanthosepion > Acanthosepion esculentum. Next base: position 21,143 of record OZ038510.1, read on the forward strand.
TGAAAATAAAAATGTAATACTGTATAGCAGCAGTGGTGTGAATTGCAACAGTCAAACAGAGTCAAGGCCAAGACAAATGCTCACAAAGATGAGAATAATGTGATATATATATATATATATATATATAAATTTTGTCTTGTTAAAAAAAAAAAGGAAAATAACATTTTTTTTGTTAAAACAATTTTTTTAAATTGTTTTTTTTTTATCTCTAGAGAGGAGGAAAATAGACAATAACTTTATTTTCAAACACAATGGCTATAATTTCGAAATATTGGCTGTGTTGTTTTATTTTCTAAGTTCAAATAACAATATATAATTTCTTTAAAATTTGTTTTATTCTTTCTGATTCCACATTATCAAAATTATTCTAATTATGAAGTTTATTAAAGTTTTATTCTTTCATATCAAGTAAATTCTTTTTGTAAACTAATATTTTTGTAAGTAAATTTCTTGTATGTAAATGAACATGCGTTTTTTCCTTTATAAATTGTGCTATATTCTGGAGAGAGTGACATTATGTGGAAAGACATTGATAGCATTGTTTTTCTCCTTTCCAAGGTTAATGGTATCTTGACTTCCTGCTATTTTGAATTGCATTCAAAATTCATAACATAAAGCATAGTTTTCTTATTTTATAAGAGAGATATAATAGGAACTCTTGGGTTCATGAGTTGTGTCCCTTGGAATGTGTTGAAGAAGCCAAGATGGCATAAATAAAAGCATATAACAGCACTACATGTCTGATTCAATAGTAGAAAGTAAATACAAAATTACATAAATTAATTTCATACAATAAATTATATAAATTACATAAATTATATAAAAATTACATAAATTATATAAAAATTACATAAATTATATAAAAATTACATAAATTATATAAAAATTACATAAATTATATAAAAATTACATAAATTACATATAAATTACATAAATTAATTTCATACAATAGTATGAAAGTAAATACAAAATACCACAATTGGATGCTCAAGTTTTATTGCCAACTTCACCTTGGAAAGCCATTTTTATATGCATTCATTGTCAAAATCATTTGACCCAATCAATCTTCTTCCTACTGGACTATTTCGAAGTGTCAAAGACACTGTTAAACCCATACTGTCACCAACAGAAAAGACCTCTCAAGTTTGGACATTCCCACAGCTGCCTGAATTTCTTATCTACATCTGTAAATGTTGTGGTCAAAGTTTGTGAAGCAAACATGAAGAGAAGATACAAAGTAACAGAAGGAAAATGAAAAGCATATTTACTTGTCTCGTAAAAGTGGGCCTTCCACACAAGCTGCAAAAAAGAACACGGATGTAACATCTAGATTTAATTAAGAAAAATGTAACAAAACAGGTTGCATCATGTGCAGAGAATAACCTAATGAGATGCAAACAAGTATGGGATGATGTTTAACAGTATCAAGTCGGTTTTAACATGGTTAGTAAGACCATTGAAAAGAGTTTTGATATTTTCAGATGAAGCATTTAGGTGACCACTTGGTTAATACCAGGTGCTGTAAGCATAAATGTGAAAGTGGTGCATTGGATAATGTCTTGGAATTGTTAATCAGAGAGCCAAGTTTCAGTTCCAGTTGGATTTGTTATATTTGCTTACATGCAAATAACACTTCTCTCCCCAGCTATGGATTAATTAGTAAAACATATCACTAAAACATTACCTCAAAGGAAAAATATATTTTCAAACTTTAAATAATTTGCAAAGGGTTGATAAGACGTAAAAAACGAATCAATCGATAAAATACTGATTAGTTACACAGAAATGTATTAGATTTATTTACATTCTCTTGAATGTTTACAAACCACTGTGGCCACAAAATGAAGGATCAGTTTATATGTTGATAGTAATATAGAATTGATCCCCCACTTTGTATCCACATTATAAGATCATGTTTATCAAGTTCTAATTAGGTATGAATCCACCTCTTCTTCCCCAGCTATAGGTTAATTAGTTAGATTTGTATCACTAAATCATTATTATCCCCCCCCACCAAAAAAATTCTTAAAATCTAAAAATATTTTCTGGCTTTAAATAACCTGCAAATGGTTGATAAGCTGTAGAAAATGAATCAATCAAATACTGATTAGCTATACAGAAATGTCTTTTAGATTTATTTACATTCTCTGGAATATAAATGTATAGAAACTACCCTGGCCATAAAGTGAGGGATCAGTTTATATATTGATTGTAATATAGAATTGATCACCCATTTTATATCCACATATCTTTTGTGTCAATTCTGATTAGGCATAAATCAACCTCTTCTCCACAGCTATGGGTTAAATAGTAAGACTTATTACTAAACTATTGTTATTTAAAACAAAAACAATCTAAAAATATTTTCTGGCTTTAAATAAGCTGCAAATGGTTGATAAGCCGTAAAAAAAATGAATGAGTCAATCAATTAAATATGGATTAGATACACAGGCATGGCTTTTAGATTTATTTACATATAAGGTAATTTTATTCATGGTCGCCATAGAGATCAAAGTACATTTTTTCTTGCATACAGTTTTGTCTTTCAACCTAACCTGAAGAAATCAAAGAGAGCAGATGTGCTCTATCTCTCTCAAAACAAGACGTTTATAGCTTTTCTAGTTTGTCTTATTTTCACTTTATACAGTATGAAGGAAATCTATTTTGTTTTAGTTTTTGTTTTTTGTTTTCAGCAAGGAATGATTAAAAACAAATAATGTTTGGACAGTAAGTCGGTTGGGTTTAAAGCTTTTTAGCACTTTTTCATACATGATTAGTTCTCTAAACCTTGTTGACAAGGTTCTAAAAATTATCACCTTCAGTCTATTTGTCCAAGTCTTGTTTTTCTTTAATTAGTCTGAACATTTTTCTGGTATCTGTGCAAGCAGAACTTGGAGAAAAAAACCAAAAAAAAAACCAACCAAACAAAAGCAAAAAAACCCATATTCTAGAGGCTTCCAATGTTGACTGACTCAATTTTCATGGCTAGATCAGCCTGTTTATCAATACCAAATAATAAACAAATTGTCTAAATATACAGCTGAGGTCAGGATTGGAAGGAGAAAACAAAAATTACAGATTTTGTTTTCTCTTACACTACATCACATTGAAACACTGGTTCCCCATACGATCACCAAAGTTAAGCAACTGTGAACCTGGTCAGTATCTAGATGGGTGACTGCTTGGGAATACTAGGTGCCATAAGCTTGGATGTGTGGGTGATGTAATAGAAAATGGCTGGGAATTGTTAATCAGAGCCGAGTTTGAATTCTATTGGGTTCGTTATATTCACTTGAGAAAGGCATGAATCCACCTTTTCTCCTTCCAGTTATTTATATTAGTAAAATTAGTATTACTAAATCATTATCTTAAAAAAAAAAAAAAAAAAATTCTTCCAATCTAAAAATATTTTCTGGCTTTAAATAACCTGCAAATGGTTAATAAGTTGATTAGCTGTAGAAAACGAATCAACCAAATACTGATTAGGTATATAATATCTTTTAGATTTATTTAAATTTCTCTGGAATATAAATGTTTAGAAACTAACATGACCATAAAGTGAGGGATCAGTTTACATTGATTGTAATATAGAATTGATCACCCATTTTATATCCACATAAGTTCTTGTTTATCAAATTCTGATTAGGCATGAATCCACCTCTTCTCCTCCAGCTATGGGTTAAATAGTAAGACTTGTATCACTTAATCATTATGATCTCAAAAAAAAATCTTATAATCTAAAGATATTTTCTGGCTTTAAATAACCTGCAAAGGGTTGATAAGCTGTAAAAAAAAATGAATCAAATCAATCCTTTATTGCCAGAGTAAAAAATCTAAATCAGAAATTAAGAAGTAACTAGACAAAACTTGAACTTGTATTGTTTGGTTAAGGTGAAGACAAGCTTTTATGGCAAAGTGTCATGATAAAATGCAGTACATGACCAAGTAAAACTGTCTAAATATTATTAAAAAGCTGTAACAAAAACGATTCAATTTATTATCCTGTTATTTCTGGTTTCACTAAAAATTTAAGTGCCGCACTAGACTGGCATTGAGAGCTCATCAATTTACAGCTGAGCTAGATGTAGCCGTAAATTAACAGTTTTTCTTTGCATTTCTCACTTGTGGAACTCCTTCCCGTCTCCATGCTTTCCAGCTAACTTTAATCTGCAAAAATTTAAATGCAGCATCAATTGCTATCTACTGTCCTCCTGATTACTCTTTTCTCTTCCCACTCATTAATATTTCTGTTCCTAATTCTCCCACACATTGTGTCTTAGTGGCTTTATTGCCTTGCATGGGACGATACTAATTAAAAATAAATTATCATCTGTCTCTTAAATCCTGTATTTTTATGTCTTTCTCTTTGAAAAAATTTTTAAAAATTGTAAATATTAACTGAAATGTCTAAATAAAAATAAAGTTTTGATTTTTATAAAAATTGCAGTAAAATTGAATTTGTTTTGTACTTATTAATTTATAAAACTAAATTTAAAAGATTAAAATATTATTTTTTAAAAATTTAAATTTTTTTTTCATTATGCAAATGACTAAAAAAAAAGTCTAGGAGCTCATTGTCAGCAATTATGCAGTAGCTACACATAGATATCCAGTTTTTATAACAAGGTTCATTTCTCTATTATGGCGATTAGATGTTTTAAAAGAAAATCAACCATGTTCATAGAAAGGATACAAACAGATGATGTCGTGGCAATGGCAGCTACTGTTCCAATGGGGATTGACCTTTGAGCATCTGCTAAATCCCCTGATCGGTTAGAGCCAGCCATAATGCCTGAAAAAGACAAAAAGAGAAAGTGAGGAATTCTGAAAGATTTGGAATCTACCAGAAGATAAAGTCTTTATACTTATTTCTGTGGTCACAAACAGATATGATATAAGGCTACCTCTTGACCAATGTTAATCATTTGTGTATAAAAAAAAAAGGAGTAGCAATGTCTCTTTTTTCTGACTTTACCCAACAGGGTCTCCAAATTCCATTGTCCTGAAAAGATACTGCCACTATTGCACAATTTTCAGGTAGTGGCCCTTAACTGTACATTTCTTTTTCTTTATTCATTCATAAAGTTGTTTTCTGTTTCATACACAAAAATGTATATTTTTTCTTCATCAGCTGTTACCCTGGCTTGCATGACATGTCTCTCTTACTCACTTCTAACCTATTTTATGAATTTTACTACTCCAATTTTAAGGTGAGGGCATGGGATCACCCCATCTTGTCCATCAGGGAACTTCTCTTAACATCCATTAGGTGGTGTGGTATTCAGCAGTATAAAAGGAAATGATATAAACTGGCTTTTCCTTGCTCTCTCATTCATTGGATGCAGGATACAGCACACAAGACTTGTCCTCACTGGTCGACACTTCTTACCCCATATAAGCCAACTTCTTAATTTCAACAAAACATGTGGCTAAGAACATCTTTTCTTTCCTTATTACAAACTATGTCTATTTATGTATACACAAGTATATTTTTCTCTCTTTTTCAATTATGTCATTCTATGTATATGTATTTTTCAGTGCACTCACGTCACAACCAAATGTGGCAAAAAGTCACTTTAAAGTGGGTTTAATGGCAACACCATGGAAAAATTGCTCAAGCCCCTTAAAAAACTCCCCCTTTTGAGATGACTCAGGTACCAGGTAATAAACCCAGCCCCCTACCGAAGGAGAGGTACTGCCTGGAGAGATGGGCCCCTGGGGATTGAGCTAATATTATTTGAAACTTAACTGGTGAAATGCCAATGTATAAATGCATATAAAAACTCACATACATGTTGAATTCATTTATTTTTCAAAGTTTTCAACCTCTTCCCATTACAAATGACAACTGCATCTATTAAAAAGTGCTAACTCCATTCCACCTCTATCCTGGGTATGACGATAAACTACATCTGGCAGCAAGGCCTCTTATTGGGAGATTGGGAATTCTGAGGATAATGGAAACACCTCTCAACTGCTGTTGTTCCGAGGTAGTAGCCCCTGTTAAGGGCCCAGGACAAATAATGACCCCAAAAAAAAAAAAAAAAAATCAACAGTACATTTTTATAATAAAATTACCAGCAATAGATTTTTGTAATGAAATTACCAGCAATGCCTTTAAATAAATGAAGTAAAAAGAATGGGAAGTAAAAGACAAAAGGAAAGAAACGTGGGTGCTCAGCTCATTTTCTTGCTCACCCCGTCTGTCCTTAGAAACGCCGTTAAGAACGCCTTTCTCCCCACTCTGGTGTCAATTTTGTTCATTCTTTTATTATCTTGCAAAGTACTCTGTCTGGGCATTTGGATTAGATTTGTATATGCAAATTGCATCACTCTCCTAACATCCTGGCTTGTCTAT